>OZ018323.1:5838155-5965655 GCA_963969495.1 Ceratothoa steindachneri
CATTCAACGAGTGATTATACAAGGATTCAACATAATCCCGGGAAACATAGCAATGCTAGAAGGAGGATGCCTAGCTATATATCTTGCAAACATTCTTACTTCCTCCCTGTTTACAATTTTCTTTACAGATCTCTTCTTACAAAATTTCTGCGGGAGATGCCATCGTTAGTTTTTGCTTTGAATAAAAAGGTTTACAGAAGTAAGTAAACAGCGTTTTTTGTTTGGTTATTTTCGGGGATTTTTCTAAAAGAAATGGCGCCGGGTATATTTCAAATCGGACTCCAACGCGCATGAATATTCAGGCAGGGCTGAACGAAATATAAACACAAAAATCCACTTTTTAGGCCGAGCCGCCAATCTACATGTTTACCAAAAGTCGCGTAATCACGTTATAGCCTAATACTAAGTTCGATTATAAAAAAAAAACATGCAAAAAGCCAAATAACAAAGATAAAAAACAAAAAAAGCAAACAAGCAAAAAAAAACAAACAAAGCAAACAAGCAAAAAAAAACAAACACAAGAAGCAAAAAAGCAAGAAGAAGAAGGAAGCACGTTCCGGCCAAGTAGTCTCTTCATGAGGGGCCCCGACGTCATCGAGACTCCGCTCAGAACTCTCGTACTTTTGTCTTGGTCTGGACCCCACAACTCCAGGGTGCCTCGGGGCCGGACGTGCCGATCTTGGCCTGATCGCTTCCTGAAACGGTAGCAGACCCATCCGCCCCCAGAGACCCCGCGAAGTGAGAGGAATCTTTAGTCTTCTTCTTGCTTCTTTCCTTTGGGGGTGAAGAGGATGGGGAATGAATCCGCTTTTCTACACTGCCGGAGGTAGCCCCTATATGAATGGACCGGCCCCAGCAAGATCCTTCTCCGAGATGCAGAAGGTCTTGGATGTCAAAGGGGCACCAGTCGGGAGAGGAGGTCCCTCCTCTCCTTGTGATTCCTCAGGAGCAGAGCCACGTGAAGGTAAACTTGCACAGAGGTGGATTAAGATTTGGTGTTTGGCACCGAGGCCAGGTTCGCTTCTATGGAAGATCCTGCCATCTGTGGCTGGGTCACGTCCTGAATCATGTCAACATAGCTCAGGAGGGACCTAAAGTTCCCCCCTTCCAAAGCATCACAGATCCCATTCGAGGTACCTTCAGTCGGAGTCAAGTCTCTGGCCTGCGAACCAATCTCTATCGGGGAAGAGAGGGGGGAGCAGCCGCACCGACCCCCTCAATGTCAAAATACATAGCTCCAGAACTACATAGAGCACGCACGACCCGACGCAACTCGCTTTCCTGTGCCTCCCTAAGGGGGTTGGCCCCATCGAGTCGCTCCCAAGGGGAGCGGTCGATTTCGAGACGCATGCCTACTCTCTTGGCAGTCAGCTGTAATAGAAAAGGAGGGGGGCTTCCATTGGTCGAAAAATGGGGTCGTCCATGGACGACTCTACAAAGTGGATGAGTGAGAAACCCCCGCACCCATAGGCTTAGGAGAGGAGTAAGCCTCCTCTCCGTTAGAAGAGGGTTTGAGGGGCACCTGAAAAGGAAGAGGCCAACCTCCTCCAAAAAGTAGTACAGTCCGCAAGTCGATGTGCACAAACCAGTTCCGGTACCGGGACATGGGCGAGCAACACTCAGCTGGGACATTTAATAAGAATGTGCCACAAGTCTGGGAGACAACGCAGTCGTTACAGGCGACCGCTCTATCAAATGGCGGTGCGTGCCACGAGTGTGTCCAATTCGGAGACGACAGAATGAATGAATGAAGGGTACATAAATGCTGCGTAGGTCCAAATGGACAAACTCGTAGCCATTTTCAAAAAGGGTTTGTTAAAATTTCAAATATTCCTTAAAAAACATAGACTATGGTTACAAATCTAGGATAAAAGTGAGTAAAACCGTAGGAAATAAAAGGGAGTAAAATCATAGACAAAAAAATGTCTCTAAAATATAGTAAAATCAAAATAAAGTAATAAGACATGTCTATCTCATTCTAAAAATGATAAGATACTAAATTTCCTTTAGTAGATTCGTTTCTTATAAAAATTTTATCCCTTTGTTCCTATTAAAGGTGTTCTGGTGCTCAGAAGGGATACTTCTCAGGGCCTGCTGAGAACGCACCCCTTGGCAAATAACAGGGAGAAGCCCTTTGCCTTAGGGTTTGGAAGCGCGCGCATTCGGTGAATAGGTGGAGTACAGAAAGAAACCTGAAGCCGTCGTGGTATTGGGGGGTAGGTCCATGGGAACAGTCGCGGCGCAATGGCACGTAAGTTTAAGGTCCCGTCATCCTTCTCCCATCTTCTTTGCCAAGCAACCCGGAGAGCTGCCCGTATTCCTGCCATGTAGTCGGTGTGAGTAAGAGCGAAACACTGGTCTGGTGGCCGAGTCCTCGCGGACTATTTGGAGCCCTCATCGCAGTGCTAATTCCTTGCAATTCCTACATGTCCAGGAACCCAGCAGAAGATAATCTCGAAATCCGCCTGGATCGCTAAACCCGTGGCGTCACGGATATCACGAAGCAGAGGGTGCGGAGATTCCAATGCCCCGAGAGCACTCAGGGCGCTTTGTGAGTCGCTATAGATCACAATCCGTTCTCCGAACCGGGCACGTCGCGTAATCTCCCGTACCGAGCAATGTATTGCAACCAGCTCGGCCGTGAAGACAGACGCATCGCCTGGCAGAGCTCCGCTGACTTCAAATAAAGGGGATAGGGCATGGAAACCAACCACCTCTTGGGACTTGGAGCCATCCGTATACACTGGCACGGTACCAGCGTGACGCGATGTGTGCTCCAAAAAGGAGGAATGCAATACTCCCAGCGGTGTAGAAGCTTTGGAAGCAGAGGCGTGGTTATAAATAGTCAAAGGTGGTACCCTCCATGGTGGCGTCCTGGGCAAATACAGGGGCACCACCGGCCCGAGAGCAATACCTAGCTCTCAAAGGAGTTTCCTAGCCCTAAAGTGAAAGGGCTTAGGGCATGACTGGTCTCTCTCGGTGGCATAGGCACCGTCAAGATCAGCTGCGGATACAGTGAGAGCTGTTAGCGAATGAGAGAGGCGCTGGGCTCGCGCCTACAGACAAATAATACACTGTGCACGGCGTAGAGCAAGTGGCATCTCCCCAGCATCGACAAGTAGGCTCTCAAAGGGGGAAGGTGCTTACCGAAACGGCAGCAGACCCGTCTGTCTCCGTGGCTCCCGCGAAATGAGAGGAGCTCCTAGTCTTTTTAGTCTCCTTTCGGTTTCTTTTCATTTTAGGAGAGGAGGGCGGGGAATGAACCCGCGTTTCCCCTCCGCCGGCCGGAGCCCCTAGGCCAGATGGACCGGCCTCAGCAAGACCTTTCTGCGAAATGGAGGTCTTGACTGTTACAGGGGCACCAGCTGCGGGAGGAAATTCCTCCTCTCCTTGTAAGGCATCGGAGGCCCGAGCCGTCTGAGGAGGACCCTGCACAGGGGCGGACTCGGGTTCAGTGCTTAGCACCGAGCCCGTGTTCGACCCCGTGGAAGGTCTTACCATCTGGGGCTGGGTCACCTCATAGACCATGTCTATCTCAGGGCGGGCCTCCATGTGCATCCCCCCATCCCCAAGACATCACTGATCCCATTCGAGGAACATCTTTTCTTGTCTTGGTAGAAGGGGGCAGGCATAATGACCCCCTGCAAGTTACTCGCGCACGCACGCAGGACATTAGGGGACGGACCATGCTATCCCTTGCTGCCCTAAAGGGGCTGGTCCTAACGGGCCACCTGCCTGTTTTCTTGGCAGTTCCCTTACAAAGTAAAGGAGGGACTGCCGCTGGAGAATGAGAGTTGCTCGAGGGCAACTACACGGAAGGGGGTGAGGGGGAGTCCCTTGCACCCGAAGGCATAGGAGAGGAGTAAGCCACCACTCCGGTCAGAGAAGTTTGGAGGGTCCGCTGTGAAAAAACAGGAGGGGGGGATTCCATTTTTTTCAGTGGAGCTACCCGAGGGCGGCTCTGTTGATGGTCCAGGGGAAGTTAGAGGGGGAGTTTTTAATTCGTTCATTTTCATAATCGGGCATGGTGACCCTAATAATAATACAGGACGCAAACGCTCATCACCCCCACGCAGTAGCCCGCTCTGCGAGAGGTGAACACGGGGCCAGCAGAACCAGCTGCCGCCATTTAAGGCCACTCTTTCTGTCTAGTGACCTGGCAGCCCATCGGCATGGCGGCTCCACCTTAGACACGGCGTAAAATGGATATATAGTGGAAGGAGAAAGAAAGGGGATATGAGGAACGTGTGGGTGGGGATGGAGCAGGTTGTTAAAAACCCACCACCCCAGACCGGAGCTCAGGAGTGAGGAGACGCTGTCTCCTGCCCACTCAGTCCCTGATCCGGGATAGTTGGGTGAGAGGAAGCTGGTCGGCGTTTACCCTGTGAAATTAGAGGCCGACCAGAGAAAGTTGTGGGAGAGGTTGTAGGAAGAGTGAGGAAGTTAGGTAAAAACGCTGTCTGTCAGAAAGGAGAAGAGGCTAAGCGGGGGCCGGACGGGGCGCTGAGTAGAGTGCGGGTAAAAGACGCTGAGGGGATAGTTGAAATAATAATAAATAATGCTACTAAATAATAACAATAAATAATAATGAAACAAATAATATTATTAATAATAATTATTATTATTCCGATAATAATACATAAAAATAAAATAATGATAATAATAATACAATAATCTTAATGCACGCTGCTTAATATTGCTAATAATAATACTAATACTACAATGTTAATAATAATAAATAATAATAAAAAATAAAGTAGTGCTGAGAGGAGTCGAGGAGAAGCGGACCCACAACTTCCACAGGTCCCATCAGTGACAGGGCTTCGATAATTTGCACACAGACCGTGAGGATGCGCAGCTCATCCAAGCACCAAGTGTAAAATGTTACACAGGGTACCCCCCTGTGGGAAAGTTAGCATAGAATCTTCACTTGTTGTGAGAGAGCACTGACACACTCACCCCAAGTTAACATCCAATCTAGAATGCATGTTAATCCTGAATACATCACGGCTAAACGCAACCATGGATGCCGAATGGATTCAGAGAAAAGTGAATGAAAGATATTGAGGCTGCTGATCAAAAAAATGTCATAATTCATAGAATCAAGGAAACACCAGCCCCCTCCCCCCCGATAGACATGTAGATAGGAAAGTGAACGTGTTAGTGTCTCCATATTATACATTTTTTTCCGACTATTTATTAGGTTGTCACTATTTTTACGGCATCCGAGCATTCGTTCTCGTCGCTAAGATTCCTCGCCCACATTCCGCCAAGATCAAAGCTGAAAGTGGTCGAGAATCAGTCGCTCCAATTTTCTTGCTCTTGTCCGGCTGGGCTTTGTTGTTGTTTTTGCCATGACAACTGAGCCACTTCAAACGATTGTATTCAGAATTAGATGACTCCATTAGATTCGCCCACCCACTAGCGTGACTACAGATATTGGGAGGGATATAATCGACCGATTGAGGACTAAAGATAAGGGGTGAAGATTCTCCCGATAGACTTACTTGAAAAGTTCCCAAAACAAACTGATCGCATGGCAAAATACTCAAATTCAAAGCTATTAACAAGCTTTGAACAAAGAGTTCGAGTGATGGTATCACGTGGCTCTGTATGCATGCATTAAATATATGGAGAATACGTATGAAATATATTTAGCGAAGCATCGTAGGTGTCGACGCGAGAGATTGAATCTCATGTCGGCAGTGGAGTATCTATGAGGACGTCTTGGCATAAAATCCTGTCTAGGCGTCGAGTCCAATAAACCGTCGAATCTGTCAACTGGGGTACCCAACAACAGAACGGGGGAGGAGATAGAAGGGGGAAGAAGAGCAAAGCAAAAATACGGAAGAGAAAGGTAAGCTGAGGAAGAAAATAAGAGTAAGCCGCACACTTCTACGTAGATAAAGAATCGACAAAATACCAGAAATTTCTAAATCCGTCGAAAATATGATTATAATCATAGATTATATTCCTGATTATATTATCGATCGTGGCTAGAACAGGGAGAGATGTGGTTTCGATCGAGGTTAGAATCACGAAAGCGCAAAATCAAGTTTTCTCGTAGCGTCTCTGATTTCGGACGCACTGACCGACACCTCTCGGCATCTCTCGAGACCCTGGTGATAAATTTTTCATCAGGTTACATTCGATTCCATTGATTAACAAAGTTTCCAAAATAAAACTCCGACAGCACGGACCCATTCGGTTTTCCCCCAGGGATAATAGAAAGAGAATAAAAGTAGTCACTTTATACAATATATATATATATATATATATATATATATATATATATATATATATATATATATATATATATATATATATATATATCCCTCTCCTACTTCCTCATTGGTGATTTCTTGTCTTAGAGGCGGTCCTTTATCTTTATCTTTTACTAGCTTATAGATACCCTTATTATATTATTTTATCGTGTAGTTATCCTTGAGAATGAACTAAATAAATGTCCTGCGGGACATTGCATTCATTGCGAACCTCACGTGCTACTTTGTGAGTTATTCATTTCATATATATATATATATATATATATATATATATATATATATATATATATATATATATATATATATATATATATATATCAGTAAAGAATTAAGGAGGGGAACAGACTGAAAAAGAATAAGAAAACAATGCAGAAAACTATTTTGGATAAAACATTGGAAACCTCAGGTACTTTGAGGGTAGAGACAAAAAACTCGGGACACATAAATGGTGGGTCCTGGTGGGTACAAGGAACACTTACAGGACAGGGACGAAGAGAACAAACACTCAAAAGGAACAAATTCGAACTCCCAATTGTAGAGGAGTAAAATAATTAATATGGCGACAGAGGAGTGAGTAGAGAGGAAATTAATTCTCCCTCCAAGTCACTACTGTTGAGAACTCTGCTACGTAGCACCATTGGACCATGTCATGGTGGACGAGATCCCCCGACCGGATAATGAAATGACATAAAAATAAGACTGACAACTACTGGTAAGCTCGAAGACACAATGTGCCAGTTCTCTTGAAGGGCTTCGTAGCGGATTGTGTTTTTGAACCAATCGGCGATGGTTGGAACCCTTTTTGATCCGGGGAGGGAGGGGGGGACTTGCTCCTCTGCGCCAAGGGTATATGGATATGATCCCGCATAGCACGAGGGAGGGGGAGTTACTATTACTCTATCGGCAGGGTTCCGGAACATATGTGAGAGTAGATATGATATGAAATAGAGAAGGGAATGATAGTGGTGTTGTGATTTGATATGTGCATGCCTATGTGTGTGGAGCTACGTGCCACCGCGGTGGTGAATGTCAGCGGTGCAAAAAACGATCTGAGAGGGAGCATCAGTTTTCCTTGGGGGCAATGGGGTCGGGAGGGCGTGTTGCTTCCTCCAGTTTAAGTTGTAGCAAGGGAATTGCCCCCGTTACCCCTCCCTCCCATTGCGGGTAGAAAATTCTTGTACGATCAATATCGACTTTTCTAGAGCACTGAAGTTCGTACATGTAAGAAATTTTGAGGCTTTTATATACATATGACATCGCAAACATTTCCATGTGTCATTTCTTTCCTTTCCTTTGGGCTGAATTTTCGGTTTCCTTTCAGATAAAACAGACTTGTGAACAACGCCTCGGGGTTAGCAATAAAGCCATAGCCAACTCACGAACTCAGTTCGGAAGAAAAGTATTCGAATGAGGACACCACAGACGCCCACCCGCCGGTAGAACGCCTGACTGCAGACTCCTAAAAATCAGATTGACTGCATCAGAACGCACGAGCGTTTGTCCATTTCTCTTGGTTTCTGCTGACATGAAGTGATATGTCCGTAAGCATATTGAGAGAAATGAATGTGTGTACAAAATCCGCAGTAAATCGAAGCGATCTATTCTTTACATCGACAACAAAACAAATACTTGGATAAGAACATAAACAAGGGTGATAGAAATATTAAAAAGAATAAAATCTTTTAAGTAAAAAATGGGTAAGACACATTGTTGTGGAAACGGAAAAAGATGAAGTTAACAAATCCTAAACCGGGCTACCTTTATACATAAAGATACTCAGAAGACGGCTCCACAGGAAATTCTCTCGATGTGCGGAGTAGCGTAGTAAACTCAAGCGATGGACAGGTGGAAACATAAAAATAACTTGGGAAGCCTTTGCTGGGTAAAGGCCTCCCCACTAGTAATATTCAAACCAATTTTGTGTGTATATATATATATATATATATATATATATATATATATATATATATATATATATATATATATATATATATATATATATATATATATATATATATATATATATATATATATATATATATATAGGGGTTGGACAAAATAATTGGAACAGTAGAAATTTAACACCAATATTTCAATGAGCCATTATATTACGAATATCCATCCAACTTTCATTGTGAGTGTTTTGTTTTTATTGTAGATACATTGTTTTATTTATCAACTTTAATAATTATTTGTATTTCTTTTTCGGATCGTGGTATAAATGCTAAGATGCGTGACCTCACTGAGTTCGAAAGAGGGCAAATTGTTGGAGCTCGAATTGCAGGAGCTTCCGTCACCAGAAAAGCTAAACTCCTTGTTTTGTTGAGAGCTACCATATTAAGGACCATGACAGAATTCAGGAAGCAGGACAAAACCTCCAGCAGGAGGAGTAATTCCGGCAGGACTTCGAAGCTCACGGAAAGAGACGGACGAGTGTTGAAATGCATTATAATGGAAAATCCGTGGACAACTGCCTCTAAAGTTACTGCATATTTGAATCCACCTCTTAATAGCCCAGTTTCGACCAAAACTGTTCGCCGTGAGCTCAATAAAGTCGAATATCATGGAAGAGCCGCTATATAGAAACCTCTGCTTCCTCATCAAAACATTCAGCAAAGGCTGAACTGGTGTAGAGATCACAAGGGCTGGTTGGCAGACCAATCGAAGCAAGTAATATTGTCCGACGAGTTCACTTTTTCTCTTATCCCCACTGCAGGGCGAGTTTATGTGTGGAGGTAGCCAGGTGAAGCTTGCAATCCTGACTGCCTTTTTCCCACCGTGAAGAACGGAGGAGGGTCAGTGATGGTTTGGGCAGCCACATCTTGGAATTCTCATTGTTCAATAATTGCCCTGCATGGTAGGATCAACAGGAACGAATATCTGAATATTTTGGAAGATCAAGTCCATATCATGATCCAGATATTGTTCCCTGATGGTGAGTGCTTTTTCCAAGATGACAATGCCCCAATACACACCGCTCATGTGGTTAAGAATTGGTATGAAGAGCATAGGAGTGAGCTACAACACATGGAGTCCCCCCCCCCCCCCAATCTCCAGATCTTAATATTATTCAGCATTTGTGGTGCGCCTTGTAGCGATAAGTTAGAAGTCGTTACTCTCCACTGTAGTGTCTGAAACATCTGGAGCAGGTATTGCAAGAAGAAGGGCTCAAGATTCCTCTCAATAAAGTTAGAAAGCTGTATGAATCAATTCCAAGACGCATCGACGCTGTTCAGAAAGCAAATGTAGGACCAACTCTGTATTAAATAAATATTCATTGAATTTAACACGTGTTCCAATTATTTTGTCCCCCCTATATATATATATATATATATATATATATATATATATATATATATATATATATATACAACGAAAGAGCAACTACAGGATCTGCGGGTGATTATACAACCACCACAGGGCTATGCTATTTTTATTTTCTGCTTTTCAAATAAATTTGAAGACAGAAAGAAAGATGCAGAAACCTTGTATAGCTGACTATATATACATATAGTACAAGAGGAAGAAGAATTGGACGTGAATGAGCGAATGAGACAAAAAACCGGAGGTTTTTTTAAAGGCAAGAGAGAGGGACATTAGAAGAATCCAGAATCAAAGGGAGCAGAGGGAGGGTTTGAGGATTTGATGGGGTAACGCTTTGGGCGAAATATAGTTATTGTGCCTGGTAGCTTAGCGATAAAGCATCTGACCGGCAATCAGCAGACCCGGGTTCGAGTCCCGGCCAGTAATTCAAAAAAAATTTTCCCTGGCGTCATTTCTGTCTTCTCGGTAAAGGATCGCCTTCACTGTGCCGCCCTCTGCTCCCTTTGATTCTGGATTCTTCTAATGTCCCTCTCTCTCGCCTTAAAAAAACCCCTCCGGTTTCTTGTCTCATTCGCTCATTCGCGTCCAATTCTTCTTCCTCTTGTACTATATATATATATATATATATATATATATATATATATATATATATATATATATATATATATATATATATATATATATATATATATATATATATATATATTGGGTTGATGAATAAGTTCTTGCGGTTTTATCAAATTTATTCATTACCATTAACAATTTTAGAAAAACTTCATTTTTAATTGATAACAATATGCAATTTAATCTATAATGTATTCTCCGTTGTTATTTACGACTTCTTCCCAACGTTCAACTAGTTATACGATGCCTCTGCAATAAAAATCTCTAGATTTTGACTCGAAGAATTCGTCTAACCAGGTTCTTAATTACACATCAGAATTGAACGAAACGCTGCGCAAATTGTTGGAGAGCGATCGGAACAGTTGGAAATCCGATGGAGCCAAGTCTGGCGAATATGGATGATGCGGCAGGATTTCCCAATTAAGCGTTTGGATGGCGTCTTTTGTCATATTGGCAATGTGAGAGCAAACATTGTCGCGTTGCAGAAGGACTCCGTAAGGTCGATGAGGTCGCTTTTCAAGAATAGCTTCGGCGAGTCGATACATTTGTTGAACGTAGAGTTCTGCGCTGACAATCTCGTTGTTCACAAGGGGCTCATAAAGAATGATGCCTTCACAATCTCAACACACACACAGAACAGTCTTTCGTGGATGAAGTCCTTGCTTTAATCGCGGAAGTGGTTTTTTATTGGGGCTAAGCCATTGTTTTCGATGGTTCATGTTGACATAAACACACCACTTTTCGTCGCCAGTGATGATGCAGTGAAGAAATCTGGCCTTATATCCACGAGTAGCCTTGTGACGAACAAGCAAACCTGCGGCAATCGTGGAGCGTTGAGGTTTGTTGCTTTCGCTCAAAGCGTGCGGAACCCATGCACCGAGTTTTTTAACTTTCCCCTTCGAATGAAGGTGATTCACTACAGTTTTCTGACCACACGTCGATTGTACAGCCAATTCTTTAGTCGATTAATGAGGATTTTCATGAAGAAGGTCGTTCAATCGATCTTCATCCAACTTAATGGGGCAACCAGAACGTTCTTCGTCATTAAGATTGAAATGACCGTTTTTGAAACGTGAACACTACCATTGAGCTGTCCTTTCTGATAAAGCATTTTCTCCGTACACAGCACAAATATCGCGACGAGCTTCGGCTGCGTCTGCATTGTTCACGTCCCGATTGAAATTGAATAACAACAAGTGTCGAAAATGCGCTTTTCTTTCAACTTGACATTCCATTTTGAGGGTACAGAGCAAAAATTAAATTAACACAACTTTTAAATAAACTGCAATGACTTATTACTCGACTTCAATACGTAGCCTAAGCAAAAGCCTAATAGTCTACGCTGTTAAGAGACGTAGCCTAACCTTTGCAAATTTTGTTCTCATTATTTATTATTGTTTCTTAATATGTGCAAAAATCACGTCAACAAAACTTAAATAAACACAACATTAAAAAAACGCAAGAACTTATTTCTCAACCTAATATATATATATATATATATATATATATATATATATATATATATATATATATATATATATATATATATGACTGAATGACTAAATGAGAGAGGAATGCATGAGTTTACTGGCCGGTAAGAATTAGAAGACTACCGGTGTTAAACTTAGAGCGCTCCGTGAAGCGTAATAGGAAGAGTCGAATTACCGGCAATTAGACGTTAAAGGTTTGGTTTTAATAGTAGGTGAAGGGGCACTTGAGTGTCACGTGGGCGCCGCCGAGGGTCAGAGACCCTCCAAGAAGGAAAGGTTTATTGTTTCCTTTTGCACTCAGTGCCAATAAGGCCGGCGGACCTCTGGTCTTCGTCACTGCTGCGACATGGACGAATTTGATGGTCTAATGCTCGTCTACACACAGAGGAAACGTGTGGTAATATTTAGCTATAACCGTTTCCCCATAGAGTGGGGGTAGGTGCACATCAATGCCACTGAAAATCCCCAACCCCACCTTCCCTTTTAGGCCCTATCAAACACAAGTGCATCCAATAATAACTATAAGAGCGTATAGAGAGGAAAGTGCGTCCCGAGGGAGCAATAGGTCTTCTTAAGCCGCGTACTGGAGGGCAGTACGTAGAGTTGCGTAGGATAAGAAGCGGTGTTGGTGTAAACGAGGGAATCCAGCAAGAATGTAGGAATGCAGCTCAAAGCCACCATGTTTGAATGAAGATTGAGGCAGAGAAAAGTTTACAAGAAAAGAAGATTCTGTAAGAATATTCGATAATAAACTAGAATTAGAACAAATATTAAGATAAACAGTGTGGAAATTATTCAGCATTTGATAATTATAAAATCAGTTTCGAGTCGACTAAATTCACTGCTCTTAATTCAGCAACAAAATATCCGTGATTCGTATCGTGGACGATAACCCGCGACTATATAATGAAATGCACATAAAGATCAGGATGACTATCGTTGCCAAACCTGAAGGCACCAGCGGCCGCCTTGGAGATATGGGAGGGAGGTGTCCGGTGGTATGGTATTTTTCACACCAATCAGCGATTGTGGGACCCTTCGTGACCCTAGTGAGTGGGGGGTACCCATTTCACGCGAGGAGTAGGATACTAGGGATCTCTTGTAGCCCCCTCCCCCTTCGGCGTTTTTTTAGGCCTATTTAAGTTAGGTTTGGGTAGTACTACATATGAGGTTAAACTCATCTTGACTATTTGAACTTACCGCGCTCATGAACACTCAGGCAAGTCGAGAAAGGCGCCTGAGTCTTCAAGAAATCCAATAATAGTACTCTATGGGTAGGGTTTCGGAACCAAGGAATAGGTATAAATTGTGCCGTGAATACGGGAAGAGATTGATGGCGGTGTTGCGATTGGCTATATACGTGTTGGGCGAACACCGCAGGTGTATGAGCGTATCCGACAATCTACTCGTAACACCTCAAGAGCTTATTCAATTCGATTTTATAAATTTAATCAGACACTCCGAACCCCCTCATAAGGGGGGAGGGGGAATAGTAATTTTAGTGGCGTTGATGCGCTCCAACCGCATTTTAGTGGGGAAAGTGGCCGAAGTCGTGAAGTCACTGCGCCAACCACGAGTGTATCGCTGTGGGAATTGCAAACTGAGTGGGCAACGGGGCGTCAGGTGCAGATGATTGCGTGTCCTCCCAGCCCCAGCACTCGCGGGAGGATGCACTCGTTGGTTTTTAGTTTCAAACCACAACAACAATCTTTGAAATTGAAGTGTCTCGTTAACATGACGGGTTGTTCGGTGACGTGAACATTGTGCAATCCGGAGGAAGGCATGTTCATCACCGGAGGAAGGCATGTTCATCACCGGAGGAAGGCAGTAACAGGCAAATGAAAATTAAAATGAGTTTAAACTTTAATTTTGAAAAGTGATTTTATTTATTTCGAAAGGCAAAAGGCAACGGCACATCCCCGAGAGAAAGATTTGAAAATAAAGAAATTGCTGAAGTTACGGGAAGAGAAAATGTGTGACTCATATAGCTCGAGTATATGAGTCGTGACACTCTTCCATTGCCCAGAGCGTCAGGACTCTTCCATTTTCCCATGACTCTCTTCCATTGTCCATTGCGTCACAACTCTACAATGCTTAAATATTTCGTGTATTTCCTACACATGGCATCGATACCCACATTTCACCGGTAAACAGTAGTGATAAAGCACAAACCGGGGTAACAAACAAAGGCAAAGAGAAAAATAAAAAAAAGAATTGTGAAAGAGGCAGGAGGAGCTTGACTTCAAGAAATGAAGCGCGCAGGCAGTTCCTTTCAAATGCATCATCACACACGAGCCAATCACAACACTCTTACACCTCTTCCTCCGCATACACAACACATCACTCTTCTTTCCATGGAATTCGCCGAAGGGGTTTCTATATCCACATTCCCCTGACGTTGATCGGGTGGGCTAATTAACGACGTGACAACATATGAAATATTAAATGTGTCCACTGACAACAAAAACTAAAAAAATTCCATAGTGAAGTATGAAAAATACCCTGAAAAATCACTCAGAATTTAAAACCGAATTTGTTACCCTCGACCCTACCCTCTTATATGTATGGCATTTCTAAGAAGCAGAAAGAATAATGCCCCATTCGCAGTCCGATCATACCCGCTGTTAATTCCCAAACATAAAAAAAAAACAGCGAAATGGCTCGCTTTTTTTCTAAGCCCAATTCTAGGCAAAGATCAAACACACAAACCTTATAAACTTGGAAGATTTCTTCAATAAAATAAATTCATCAATTACAGACATGAAGGAATGTGAATTAGTCTTTTTAGATATTTTCATTAAACTGATATTTTTTTTTTACATCTGATAATGTATTCCCATACGAAGGAAAGTTAATACTTTCCTTCGTACGGGAATACATTATCAGATGTAAAAACAAAATATCAATTTAATGAAAATATCTAAAAAGACTAAGAATTGTGTTTTTTATGTAATATTTTGAATTCAATTATAAAAGACTAAGAATTGTGTTTTTTTATGTAATATTTTGAATTCAATTATAAAAGACTAAGAATTGTGTTTTTTTATGTAATATTTTGAATTCAATTATGGTATAAAAGATATAATGTGAAACTTCTCACAAGCATTAATGATTTATTTCTACTGTGGCCCGAAAATAAACATTTTGATAACCTCCATAAAACACTGAACTCACTTCAGCAAATTAAATATTTGAATGGGAGAATAATCTCACCCTCTCGTTTCTAGACATTCCCCTTCATCGCAACCACCTCACCAATTTCCTCCAATTTGATATTGAACGAAAACCCAATGCTTATATTCATTTATATTGATCTTAAGTTCCTCGATGAAATCCTTAACAATGAACGAATTTTACATCGCCGCCATACATCCAATGAACATTCAATTAACGAGGCTCACATTGAAGCAAGAAAAATTGACTTTCGCTCCCAAAAGAAAACTAACACAAATTTAAGGCATCCAACTGCTGCTATATCACCTTGCCCAAAAATAAAAAATTAAGAGGGTAAAAGAACGAATAAAGAATACTAACAATACAATAGAATCTAGCTTTCAAGGCACTTAAAAAATGCACTAATAAAAATAAAATCCCTCTTCCAAGACATTTCAAATACCCTGCAAATATTGCAACATTCCTTTACAATGAAGAAATCGGCAGAACTTTAGCTAACTGCATGCGAGTATACGACGTACGCCGGGGAAACACCTTCAATGCCCTCTTTAGTCCCATCTCATAAAAAACAAGTAGAATGGGATCGAGACCAATTCACCAAGGAAATTTATAAAGGGCAGCCAGAGCCTTCGCTTAAGACACCAAGGACCTTTGTATAAGCAGCTAGAGCATTCGCTTAACACCCCCAAAAGTCCTTGGGGTGTTAAGCGAAAATTCTGGCTGCTTATTAAAAGGTCCTTGGGGCATTAAGCGAAAGTTCTGGCTGCTTATTTAAAGGTCCTTGGGCGTTAAGCCAAGGCGCTGGTTGCTTATTTAAAGGTTCTTGTGGGTGTTAAGGAAGGCTCTGGTTGCTTATTTAAAGGTCCTTGGGGGTGTAAAGCGAAAGTTCTGGGTTGTTAAGAGAAAGTTCTAGCTGCTTATTTAAAGGCCCCTGGGGTGAAAAGCGAAAGTTCTGGAGGCTTATTTAAAAGTCCTCAGGGTGTTAAGGGAAAGTTCTGGCTGCTTATTTTAAGGCCCTTGGGGTGTAAAGCGAAAGTTCTGGAGGCTTATCTAAAAGTCCTTAGGGTATTAAGAGAAAGTTTACACCACAAGGATCTTTAAATAAGTAGTATAAAGCGTGTTTTTAATCAAATGGAGATCAGGCTGGAACGTCTGACTTTGATGTGAGTTATCGATGATCTAAGTTTTCGTGGACAGCTTTGATTATTTAACACTTCTTTGTTTTGTCGCCTCCCTATTGTTATAATAAAATTCCCATTCCCACATTGTGTTAGTCTATACAGCGCTCTCCGAGAGCCCTATAGCTCTGAGGAGTGCCTTCCGTTTCCAACCTCACCCTTACGAGAAAAAAACGTACTATTAATAAGATGCAAGTGGGCGAATATTATATCCTATCGCATTGGGAATTATAGTTAAACATGGATGAGGTGGGGAGTGCAATGTTTGAAAAAAAAATGGTAGTATAGGTCACTACCGAAACACTTTAGCAGCAGCAATGATTGTTTGGATGAGTGATCAATATTAAACAAATTCACATATTTGATGTCGTTTATTGGCAATCATTTAACGCACACCAATGAAGAATATGATTGAAACTAATTTATTTCATACTTGACATAATACAAATAAACATTTTTGCGTATATTCATTCAATAACTAATATTTGATGTGTCCTTCTTTTGCTTTTAGAACCGGTTTAATGCGTTTTTGCATATTGTGGTTGGGGCAACCTTCTGCCATTCAATGTGTGATACTAACGTTTATTTCTATTTTCTTCAGTGATTATCTTATTGTTAACTTACAAGTGGTAATTTCTTATTAAAAATGTCTCCGAAGAAACTCAAAGAACTCAAATCATTGCATTGTCCAGAGATTTATTATCCAATTTCAAAATTGCAAGAAAATTTAAATGCTCGAGAAACGGTGTCCAAACAACCACTAAAAGGTACAATGAGACCAATTGTTTCAAAAACCGTGATGCTCAAGGTCGCAAAAGGTGTACAACTCAGAGAGAAGAGAAGTTGCTGAAAAGGACATCTATGGCTGATAAGAACAAATCTTCTGATGGAGTTGCTGAGCTTCGGGCAGCAACAAACAGAGATATAAAGACGCACAGTGAGAAGAAGGTCGTTAGAAGCTGAGCTCAAAAGATTTAAGGCTAGAAAGAAGCCGTGGCTGTCTCAGGTGAACAAGAAGAAGCTATTGTCTTGGGCAAAAGAGCATGAAGATTGGACTGATAATGATTGGGCTAGAATTGTTTGGTCTGATGAAAGCAACTTTGAGGTAGGTTCTCCACATTAGTTTCCACCAATTTATTACGCTTGTACACGTTTTTAATTGATACCATTTTTTTTTATTGGATACCAAAAAGGATTAGTAAAATTCTCATTCCTATTCAGAACTTTGGAACCTCTGAAGCTGTTTATGTTCGTAGAAGAGTTTGGGAAGCTTACGATCCGAAATGTGTTGTCTCAGCAGTCTAATTTGGAGGTAGCAGTGTAATGATTTGGGGCTTCATGTCGTATTCAGGTCCATGATTGTTGTTCACTTGTGGGGGAAGAATAAATTCCAACACTTACACCAGCATGTTAGACTAAGTTTATCAACATGACATGCTCCATGCAACACATCTAGAGTCTCAAAGGGTTGGTTTGAAAATAAAGGTGTGACGTTGATGGAATAGCCCCTCAATCTCTAGATCTCAACCCCATTGAACATTTGTAGTCACACTTGGGCACAAGGGTGAGGGTGCACAAATGTTCCTCAAAATGTGAATTGACAGTAAAAGTTCATGAAGAGTGGCAGAAAATTGAGCCAACCACCTGCACCAACTTAGTCCAAGCAAGCAAAAACGCATTAAAGCTGTTATGAAAGCAAAAAGATGACACATCCAATATTTATTATTGATAGCACATACGCAAAAATGTTTATTTGTATTATGTCAAGTATGAAATAAATGAGTTTCAATCATATTCTTCACTTTTTCACACCTGCCCCATAATTTTGGCCAAGGCTGTATGCATCGACGAGTGCGAATTGGTGGTAAAATACGGACAACAGATCCCGCCCTTTTTTGCGCCACAACTGGATATTGCCAATTTTCCGGTCTGTTCTATCATTGCTTTTGGAGTCATTTCCAAAATAATTATCACTAGTTTTTCTTCTCTTGGAGGACCTCGTAGATACCAACCATCCAGATCCTAATCCAACGAGGAATATTACCTCATCTGGAAGGAGGGGAGCGACAAATGTAGAAAATGAATCAAGTCTAGTCATGTCAGTAGTGTATTAATGCACGCCAACCACACAACGTAGGAAAACGTTAATGATGATAATGATGATGAATACAAATGAGATAAATAGTTAGTAAAAATCAAGTGATAAGGACTGTTGTAGTAAATCTGGTCACCCCTATTTTATAAATTGTTGGGTATTTTACACAAATACCCAACAATATGACCCCCCCATGGGGGATTTCACAAACTTTATGTAAGGAGTGCCCTCGTTGGTTATCGTTTCTTAGTTTTAAATAATAATGCTTTGGGGGATCCTCGCTAACCTATAATTTAGGATACGCCCCAAAGAATCCTCATTTCAATGGTAATATATTCCCGAGCACGAGTTCGACCTCAGAGCAAAAGAGAATCGTGAACAAGAGACAAAAACTGCAGAACTACAGAATGAAGACCATCAAAGACCTTAGAAATGGTTTGAATCCAGAGATCAGATGCTGAGCTCTATGTGGATGGTTTTGTGGGTAGCGTTGACCTGGGTTTGGGGGGTTCTTGCAGTACAAGACGAGCAGGAAGTACTTGCAATGTTTTGGCGTATAAGTGATCTCTGAGGTTTGGGAAATGCGCTCTCCTATCCCCAGTGGTACACTGTATATAGTCTATCTTTTGTCTATCCTTCCTACCTTATACTCCCAATTAATGCTCATTGGTACCATCAATTGGCAATCTTCACTAACTTTCTCAGGTAGTAAACATACGAGACGTGATACAATATCTGCATTAATTTGAGCAGAAAATTATGGTGTTTTTTTACCATTATTTGCTTTTTATTCGTTTGGATTCCTAATTTTCTGATGCTGGGACGTTTTTAAAATTAAAGGGTTCCTTCGAACTTTACGTAAAGAAGAGTTCCAAGATTGCTAAATGTATGGATGCATATATTTGATAAAATCTCGGTAGATACTTTTGTTTGCTTCTCTATATTACCCCCTTTGTGTGGTTGCGTGCGTGAGAGACGAGTATAAAAAGAAAAATTTTGAGTGTGAAATCAATGGCAATTTAGTTTGTGTTTGATGGGTGGCGTTGGGAGGCTTCAAAGCTTTGTCATTTCACTCCAAAGGATTTCTCGATAACCATTTTCACACCTCTGAATGGAAGAGAGGGAGAAAAGGGAAGGGTAATTTGTTCCTCTTTATTAGCTCGAAACGGGTGGGACACACTTCACTCACTACTACATACTTTAATTCGACTACAATGTGTGATGGAGAGTGTCTGCTGAACAATGGATGGATGCGAGTAAATAAAACTGCCGTGTGTGATATTAATAAAAGAAGGCCAAAATGAATTTGCTACTGTCAGTAGTAATACAGTGTTCAAATCGTAAAAAAAAGATGTGGTAGTTAGTGAAATGCTCTAGAGATCGGCAGGGAAGCTAAGGGGTTCGTCATCCTTTGTGTTTGTGATTAGATATTAATTTAAAAGTGTAAAGGCTTTGGATACACTCACGGAATCATGGAGTTCGATCTCCGACGAAGGAGGAGCAAAGCACAACTTATGTCAAGTCGTCAACGATTCACAACTAATCACTCTTGGCATTCGCCAGGCTGTTAAGGAATGCAACCAATCAAGAGCAGGGAGGGAGGAGCTTATTTCACAAAAGGAAGATTCAGCCAATGGGATAGCGAGGTTTCAGTTTTGTCTATCGATTTACCCGCCCACTTGATCCTGGCCAATGACGAGACAGAATGACTTGACGTCACCCTGAACTAGCACATCCAGGGGATTGAGAGCAGACCCAGTCGTAGTTTAGAGGAGCTAACTTATCAGTGAACTAAATGGATATTATATAGTAATTACTCACAAAGATTTAAGCCTTAAATCTAGTTTACGATCCCAAACCGTGTGCGAGGGAGTCGTAGAAAGCGGTTGGTGAAGTGTGCCCGCATAACTTAGAACCGGGGCCTTTGGGGTGTCCCGCATAATTCTTACCAACAGAATTCGGCCCGAGAGCGAATTTACCGCGTTGAAAATGCTCGTACCGAGTGATGGTGTTTCCACCAGCTCAGGAAAGCTGGTAGCTGCCCTAGAACAGTTTTACTCGGAACAAGTAGCCAAGCGAAAAATCATCGTTAACAAAAGAGTGGAAGAAGTGGTGCAAGTGGCTCATGACCTCATGAAACATGTGGAGGCTCAGGAACCGCGGTGTTTATCGACGCTAACGCAAGCCGCGGGTCGCTGGGAGGGACTTCATATCCACTCTCCTCATGAATACCAAGTTACCATTTACCTTAACCAAATGGGCGAGTTTAACTTGGTCGACGACGGCACTGTGCCAGGCAGTGCCGTTCTCAAGCTCAGTGACGGAAGGAAGCGCTCAATGTCACTGTGGGTTGAGTTCATCACGGCCTCGGGTTACCTGTCGTCGCGCAAAATGCGCGCTCGATTCCAGACGCTGGTAGCGCAGGCGGTGGAAAAGTCGCAATACAGAGATCAGCTTAGGATGGTCGGGGGGACATCCGAGGTACGGGTTCGAATCCGGGACGCATACACACTCGACCTGGTGCTCGCTTTTAAGTGTTATGGAATATGGCCTCGATCGGCGGCTCATTGGCCCGAGCTCTCTCTACCTTGGCCTGGCGTCGAGTTGGCTGCCGAGGTCAAAATGTCCGGTTTTACGCTCGTTTCACGGGACTGTTCGCATCTGGCGCGAGAGAAAGACAAGGACAAGCAGGAAGCTGCAATCACGGCCGAGGGGGATACGTGGGTGATGGTATTCACCGAAGCGGAAGACCGTCTCTTGGGGCAGGGCTGTCGTAAGAAGTGTCTATCGATCTTAAAGACGTTGCGGGACCGGCATTTGGACCTCCCTGGCAACCCCGTCGGGTCGTTCGTTTTAAAAACCCTCGTCTTATACGAATGTGAAAAACACCCCCATGAGTGGGAATGGGACACGATTAGTTTGGGTGATCGTCTCAACGGCATTCTTTTGCAACTTATTTCGTGCCTATTGTGTAGACGGTGCCCCCATTATTTTCTCCCCCAGGTGGACTTATTTCGTGGTGTCCCTCGGCAAAGTTTAGTGCAGGCGGCGTCGCAGGCATGGCGACTAACGCGAGACCTCCTTACCAGAACTGAATATTTGCAACAATGCTGAGCAATACCGCAAATCTGAATATAGCCGTATGCATGGATGTGAGCCTCTCCCCAAACCCATTGCCGTAATTTCTATTTCCTTGAAAAGCAATCACAATATCTCTTTAACTAGCGTAATAAAAGACCCAATTCTCGAAAGAGTCGTACAATCGATCGCGCGCTGTCAGACCGGTGCAGACACCTGCTCGCCGTTAAGATGGATGCAGCCACTTCTGACGCAGGGATTCAAGCAGAAGGCGGAGTCACAGGCGGGGTCTGCGTGCCCTTCTACTCCGCCTCCATCCGAAAGAAACCCACAGCCGAAACTCCCAGATCCCTAATTAGCAATGGTGCCACTTTTCAGCCTATAGGCTGCTTTTATCGAGTGGCAAAGCACGGATCTTATCCAGATTCCGCATTCGAGGCCGGAATTTCGGCTGGGGCTCTCTTATTACGATGCTGGTGCCCGCAGATATGGTGGGGCCGCAAACGAGGATGCTTTTTCAGCTTAACAAATATTGCGGGGAGAGGGTAGCTACTCGAAGAACTGCCGTTGCTAAGGCGCTGCGAGATGTAGTGACCGCTGTGCAAGAAGTGCTCCGGGAGGTGGAAGTGCAGGAGCCGAGGGTTATCTCGTCCTTGGCAGAGGTTAATGGTCGTTATGAGGGTCTTCATGTCCTCTCGCCCACCGAGTTCGAAACTGTGCTTTACCTGAATCAAATGGGGGAGTTTAATTTCGTTGATGATGGCAGCTATCCAGGCAGCGCTGTTTTGAAACTGAGCGACGGGCGCAAGCGATCCATGTCGCTCTGGGTTGAGTTTATTACCGCTTCGGGGTACCTCTCCGCGCGCAAGATGCGCTCCAGGCTGCAGACATTAGTGGCGCAAGCGTGCGAGAAGTGCTCTGCCAGGGACTCCATCAAGTTGATCGCGGATTCGAGCGAGGTCCGCCTCAGAATCCGCGATAAATATCTGGTCCAAATCACGCCCGCATTTAAATGCACCGGAGTGTGGCCTCGCTCGGCCTCCCACTGGCCCTCCCCACACAGCCCGTGGCCAAACCCCGCATCCGTGGCCGAAGTGAAGGCCGAAGGCTTCGATCTCCTAAGCAGAGAGGCAGTGACACCCAGTGGACGGCAGGCGGGTGCCAACGGGGGTGTGGAAGGGGACGCGTGGGTCATGTGCTTCACAGACGCGGAGAATCGACTGCTCTATGGGGGCTGCCGACGGCGCTCTCTCTCCATCCTTAAGACCCTCCGTGATCGACACCTGGACTTGGCGGGTGACCCGGTCACCTCCTACGTACTCAAGACTCTGGTTTTGTATGAGTGCGAAAAACACCCCCGGGAGGTTGAATGGGCCGAAGCTACGCTGGGGGACCGTCTTATCGGCATTCTCTTGCAACTCATCACCTGCCTCCAGTGCCGTCGCTGTCCCCACTATTTCCTCCCGGCGATCAACCTCCTCAGGGGCGCCACCCCCCCTAGTTTGGAAGCAGCAGCGCGGCAGACGTGGAGACTCGCTAGAGAACTCCTCACAAATCCCAAAAGTTTCGAAAAACTGTGACAAATTTCGCTTTCAGTATAAGAGACTGCAATGGTCGCAAAGTATGGAATCGATTCATTATATAAATTTTCCTAATCATTATTATTACTATTATTTGCAACGAAACAATCCTTATTTTCTAAGTGATGTAAATTGATTTTGTTATATCAAGCTGTGATACAGAATTATTTCAATTATTTTATACGGTGTACAGAGAAGAAAAAAACACAGAATCCAAGCGTTTGAGTGAGATATAAGATATAATCTTGTGTTTGGTGATATGATGCGAAAATGGTGCTTTAAATCAATTAAATTATCGCAAACGTTTGTTTGTATTAATTCGGCCATCAATAAAGGTATGGAAATCATATACAAAAAAAAAATAATGCAAGAGCTTCATTATGTTATATTTCTATGAATTCACGTTTCCAATTATTGTATGTGTGAAAATTAGAAGCCAAGTAGAACACTTTTATTAAATATTCTTTTCGTGATGAACTATAATTCCTATATTCAATTCAAGTATCTTTAAAGTTAAAAATGAATAGAATTTAGGAGTCTTCTATGGCCAATTTGATTTATCGACTTTAATGACGAAAAAGAAATTTCATACATTGTCAAGTGATATATTTAATTCTGTATATATTTGCAAATATTGTTTGTAGATAATTCTGCTAAGTATAATTTGAATTCTCTCATTTCTAAGTCAATTTATTTATTAATATAAACTTGTCAATTTCTATAAATATATATATTATGTAGTGTCAACATAGTTATAAATATAAGAAGTATTTTTACTTTTTTTTTCACTTCCAAGTTAAAACTGGTCTCCAAAATGGTTCAGATATTTAGGGAGAAAACTTAATTATTAATATTTACAAAATAATGGGAAGGATATTAAAAAGATTTTAAGCATAACAAAATGTGCTTAGAATTTTGAAATTTTAATAGCATTGGCCTATTTCGAATTAAAAAAAAAGAATGTTCTGGGACTATTTAAAGATGTTTCGAGTTCTGATCAAATAATCAAGATATGCAAAAAGATCGCTCCAGCTATAGAGAGGAGAGAGGTGTAGAAAATACAGAATTTGTGATTTATATCTTTAACTACCAAAAGAGGTTCTTATAAGTGCAATATATATATATATATATATATATATATATATATATATATATATATATATATATATATATATATATATATATATATATATATATATATATATACCAGGCAATGGCTTTGCCACTCGTCCCTACGCAGGGAGCTTGCGCTTCGCTACTAAGATTAAAATTTTAAATCTAAAAAAAGCAGCCATGGTTAAATTTTTATCAATTTTCTGAACTTCGCCAATTATAAAAAAAATTTTAAAAAGGAACTCAACTAAATTTCCCCCCTTTCAAAATATCACGTTGCTAAAATATAGTTATAGAAGAAGATATATAAAAATAAATTTTCTGAACTTCACCATTTGCTTTAAAAAATCACAAAATTTCGATACTTATATTTATTTCTAAACTTAACCATTTTTTTTTATATTATAAAAGAATTATTAGAAATAAATTGGATAAAAAAACATAAGTCATAACCAAACTAAGATGAAATTATTATTCAAATACTCAAAAAAAATCCCCTTCTTAAATTATAGTTATTGATTGATGATGATGATATATATATATATATATATATATATATATATATATATATATATATATATATATATATATATATATATATATATATATATATATGTGTGTGTGTGTGCGTGCGGTTAGGTAAGGATAATAATAAGAATTCCTTAATTCACGAGAAAAATCTCCTGAACTCCCTCAACCCTCTTCAGGAGCGTCACATATACGGCTAGACAACCATTATTGTTTCCAAGAAGCGAAATCTAGAGAATTATTTGCCGTTCGATATCGAATAGAAGTAATATTTCGTCGGCGCCCAAAACACATCTTTGAAGCCTCCTCCATCCACAATAACGTCCTGGGCGCGGTTTTTGTCCCTAACTCTATAATTTGGGTCTTTGGGAAAGTCACCATCATTTCAGTGGTCACCTCAGGAAATTTTCACTTGAACAGTAATCGCACCTTTTCCATCCCCCTATCCCCCAACCTAGGGAACCCCACCTGGGGGGCCTGTCTTTTGGCTCCACCCTCGCTTCCGTCTATATGAGAGTTTAAATTCGTAAAATTCGGCCGTGGATCGTACACCATTATTTTCCAGCCTTTTAATATGCTGTTTTAGATACATTTCTTCCTTTATTATTCATTAGTAATTCCTAAGGACGTTACTGTGCAATATGCAAATTGAATAATAGGAATCTAACAAACCATTAAAACAACTGCATACTATTAAGTACTGGCTATTAGTAAGGTAGTTAATAGTCAAAAAGTGGCGAATGAAGGAGAAAAAAATAAGCTGTCAAAATCCATTTAGGTCATTAAGTTTCTAATTACGACCATCTTAGACAATTGAAACTAGCAGATTTCATGAGATTTTTTCTATGCTCTAATTTGATTAAGATTTATTACATTTAATAGAGTGTTAGTTGCCTCGTAAACCAATTTGAAGTTAATTATATTTGAGAAATTAATAAGAATGAGTGAAATCTAACAGGATCTTTTGAATGTGATGATTCTAATAGAGAAAAGTTGAGTATATATTCAATGCGGCCCTCTGTAACTTCGATAGACCAACGGTTTGATGGATCCCGGTTAACAAACATGTGAAAATACAGGGGGTCCCCCAAATTACCGCACTTAGAAAAAATAGAGGCCAATAACCTCTAAAGTAATCTTTACACGTAAAAAATAAGTGGTCAGGTCTTTATTTTATATCGCAGGGTATATTTAATACCTTGAGAGCAGATTGACAAATCCACCAACCAGGACGAAGACAAATAAATGTATATTCACAGCTGATTGGAAAGGAAAAGCGATCTATCCTTTTTAATTTAAAAACAAATACTAATAAGGGCGTATCCCGCGCAAAGTTTGTAAGATCTGTAATCAAAATGGTGAAGATGTTGGCAGTAAAAATGTGTGGAAGATATAAAACCGTAGATCGTCCTGAGGGCCTGGAGCACACGCAACTGTGGGCAATGAGGCAGGGAGGGCACGACATGAGAAAAGCGATCTATTCGAACATTATAAACCGAGTAGCAGTGTATGTATAGGGTAACCCAAATGTCTCTCCGCAATAAGAAAACTCCATCGTTAAAAAGTGAAGTATGTAACTGTGTCCAGTGAAAACGAGTAAGTAGAAATGGAGAATAGATATTATAGCCATGACGTCTTTTGCCAATAAAGTAAGAAGGAACAATCTCTGTGTTCGAGCTCAAGGGCGAAGTTTCCAAAGGTTGTATTAAACTTTTTTACTGCGGAGGGACTTTGGGGTCACCCTATAATATATCTATATATATATATATATATATATATCTCTCTCTATATATATATATATATATATATATATATATATATATATATAGTGAAGTTAGAAGCGAGTGTGTGGTGGCTGAACATATTTTTTAGTAAATTCTATAACATTATCAACGTTAGTTATATTACGACGTTCGTCACGTTTCAAAGGAAGACGGGATTCTCCTACAGAATAATGAAATTCACATAAAAATCAGAACTAAAATCTAATGAAATTCACTTAAAGATCAGAATGACAATCGGTGGCAACCCCGGAAGCACCAGGAGCCGGTTCGCGTTGGAGGGGGAGTTGCAGAAAGATCGACCGGGGCTATCGAACTAACACTGAATGATACTCACTGGTGAACCCCCAAGGCACCAGTCCTCTTTTAGGGGGGGGGGGGACAGTCATATTACTAGTTTTTTCATCGCAAGCAGCGATGGTGGAAGCCTTCTTGTCAGAGGTATGTGAATATGAGTAGACCATAACGGACACTAGTACTCCATCAACAGAGATCGGGAACAGAAGAGAGTGGGTATGTTTGTTGTGAACGCGGTTATTATTATTATTATTATTATTATTATTATTATTATTATTATTATTAGTATTATTATGTACAGTACGGATAACTACGTGTTTGGCAAACGTTTGCACCACACATCACACAAGTTTCAACTCGCTTGATTTAACTAAACTTTGCTGATGCTATTGTAAATTAATACTTCTATGGGGTTATTCGATTGCCGCTTGATGTATAGAGGTATCAAATTCTATCTTCTGTTGTTTATTTCTTCAATGTCCTAAATCCGTCATGTGTCCTCATATCTGTCATCTGCGTTTGTGTTCTTATCCAAGTCTTTATTTTATGGGTCATTCCTTCCATTTATCGTTCTTTGATTCTTCATGTGTTAGTAGATGTATCTTGCATATCTTGCTCTATCTTCAACAAAACTATTAGAAACCGCCTTTGATTAGTTTATTTTGAGTCAGAATGTGAGTTTGGCTTATAATAAATGTTTAATCATTAACTGTAATTCTTTGGGATTTGATAAAAATAATACTGTATATCGTCAGCAAAGCGAGGGAGGTTTAAATAATTGTCATTTATTCCGATGCCCTTTAGTTCCTAGTTCAAAGTTCTCAAGATCTTCACAAGCACTGATGTAAACAATATTGGAGAGATAATCATCTTGTCTCGCACTTTTATATTTTATTCGTGTTTGACTGCAGGCTAAAGGACGAAGAGCCGTGACGATAAATGTGAGAGAATATCCTGAAGTAAGCAGTACTAATTCCTGTTTTTCTTTAGTGTTCTTAGAACTGAACCAAAGGCTTTTTCATAATCTACGAATGCCGGATAGATAAGTGTTTCATATTCATAAGTTATGGCTATTGTATTTTATGGGTTGTTGATAGGCAGATTAGCTAGTTCTTGAATTATTTTGTCACCCCCTTTAAAAACAAGCAAAACGTTGGACTATGCCATTAAAATAATCTTTTTGTTTAAATTCTTTTGTAAACAGAGTGACAAATGAGTCTTCAATATGCCCCCCCCCCTAGCTATTATAAGGTTGATAGTGTCATCATTTCCAAAGACATTACAATTCTTTCATATTATTTAGTGCGATCAAAATTCGTACTTATTTATTGGTTGGAACTAGTCATTTATTGAGAAATTGTTACATGTGACTGGTACCCATTATAGTTATAAAGTTCCAGATAAAATTCTTCACATCTTTCAATTTATATTACTTCCTCTTTTAATTTAATTCTCCTGTTTATCGTTAGTGTTGTTGTTTGTTAATTTTTGGGAGCTATTTCACTTATTTTAGTGGGGTTTTTTCCCAGGGTTTTTTTGACTATTATTTTGTGTTCTATGATCTGAGCGAAATTAGTTTAATAAGCTTGTTGAATTCCGTATATTCGATTCTTCCTCTAATTGTCCATCCCATCTCATTTTTTGCCTTATATCTAAGTCTTTTAGTAACTTCACTTATTTTTGTGTTTAATGATTCGTTTATAAATTAGATTATTACATTTTTACTGGTCTTAATCCAATGAGAGCTTATTCAGTCTTCGTTGAAAAGGGTTTTTTTTTCCTTTCCTTGTCGCTGTGCTGGTAGGGAAATGTGACGATGATTATCAGCTTCAGAGGAATCACTTCAGGCATTTTAAAGTCAATATTTCTTTCTTCTTGATGCTCTTAAAGACTATACCTTTAGGCAAATAAACTCATTTCTCTAGAAGGAGAGGCAACACAGTTTTTCACAACACAAAATAATAAGGTTAGTTCAGTCCGTTCACTGGAGGCGATGTCAATGAACTTAAGCGTCGAACGATAGGGTCAAACAAGTTGGTCATAATTTCATATACAAATTTAGACTCTGTTTTCCGACGAAAGCTCAGTGCATTTTGACAGGGTGAATTAGGGCAGGTGGTAGGTTTTCTTCGGAACGAGCCAATGATACCATACACGCAGTAATATTAATCATATCATTCCTAAGGATGGAGCTAAGTAGGTAGGATATGAGAAAGGAGTAAGCGGGCTTCGGATCATTTCAACTTATTGTTTCCCAAAACAACACTTGATTATATTTTGACACATTTTTACACATTGATTCCCATTTTAAAGCAATGTAACAACATGTAACCTAACATAATCTAGCTTAGATTATTTCGACCGTTCCAACAATATCCGTCGTTAGCTGATGCAACCAAAACGAACAATTTATCATATTGTTTCGTGTCTCTCAAATATTTTAACATGTTGCTTCGTGCAGGGGTTGGGAAACAATACGTTGAAGCGATGTGATGCTTTCAACAACAAAACGTATATCAAAGAAATAGGTTTAATTCGCCAACTTGTCACTCATATTTTGTCTTGTTTTTAATGAAAACAATCAAATTTTCCAAACGCGAAAGGATGAATTTTTATAAGTCTTCGCTAAAGTGTATAAAGTCTTCATATACAAAAGGTTATGTAGTAAATATATATTTATATACATAAGTGCACATACTGTATTTTACCATTGAAGCCTTTCCTTTGTTACAGCGCATATAAAAAGCTCCTTTTACTATGCATACATACGCATGTATACCTTGGCTCATGTATAATAAATATTTCATTCTTATGAATGGTGCATCGATGGTATCTATCGATATTTATGACAAATCTTTACGATCCACTCCAGGAAAATGGATTTTGAGCATCTTTTCGCTCTGTGGGTAAAGAACGCATTTTTTGTAGAACCCATTTGGCGACTGTCTACCGGGGCATAAGTCGCGGTAATTAATTACAACCCTAATACTAGGCTACATTAAAATACGAAATAAGTCAGAAACACCAAACCAAAAAACAAACAAAATAAAAACAAGAAACAAAGCAAAAACAAGAAGAAGGAAACACGTACCGTTTACCCCCGGTGCACGAACTTGCGACTAAGACCAGTGTCAAAACAAGACGAACAGAAAGAATACAGATTACTTTAACTAACTGCTTCCCCCTAAACCATTATTTCCAATTTTTCTAAAGTGCTTCATTTCTTTTAACATTTTTAACTGCTTCCCATTTTCCATCAATCTAACCTAACATTAGTAACAATACAACCACGATTAGATTAGGTGATTAGGACACTTCCATAAATATCTAGCAAACACTATTGCTTCTCATCTGAAATTACTTTAACATATTGCTTCCCGCTGAAGCTGAGAAGCAATAAGAAAGTAATCCAAGAATCGGAATAGTAAAAAAACCCCCAAACCTTAGAGGTGTTGAAGGGACTGTTGAGAAGACCTAAGTTATGAAAAAGAAATGAATGCCAAGATCGGGAGTGTGCATTCAATTGCTCAAAGAAAAACGAAGCAAAAGTACATATGTGGAAAATTGGGGGAGAAGGGCGGGGGTAAGGTGTGAAGCAAGAGTGACAGTCATTTGCTGAGCGCAAATGATATAGGAACCTTTGTGCTTTTTACTAAAGGTTGATCTTCGTCACTTCCATGCACTCTCACGATATATGTACAAGGTGGGCCAAAAGCAGGTATAACAATTTTTATTTTTAGTTACTTCCATAAGTAAAAATGGTAGGGTAGATCAACATTAGATGGGCAGAATGTTGCTATACCCTTACAATTTTATTTATAGAAATAAATAAACAAAATACTGTTACTTTTGACCCACCTGTATAGAACGTAACACGAATATAATAAAGCTATATATAGCACAGGATGTTGAGACTGTAATTACCTGTGTAATTCATTTTCCTTTTGGGGCGTTTTAGCCGCGTGCGAAATCCATTTTTTAAGCGAAAACCAACGAGGGTATCGCTAAAAAAAATCTTTTTAAGGAGTGAAGTTAGGCGAAGTTAAACATACGTGGAAATGCATATGCCGAACTTTCAAAGGAGGAGACTACTCGGACGCCAGAGAAAAAGATGTGCAGCTCTACCATGAACCTGTCCCCGTTCCGTAAAGAAGCTGCATTGTGGGCATTGCTTAAAATACCCACGCCAGATTTGGCATTGGCAAATGCAAGATCACAAAGTGCGTTTGAAAGTCGCGATAAATAGTTTAAGCAAGAGTGTTAAATACAGGGTGTCTCAACGGTCGTGATAAGTAGCTAATAGTTTCAACAAGACAAACTAGTTTCTTGTTTGGTAGATTTGTCAATCCGATCTCAAGGAATGGCTTACATTACTCGTACTCTTAGAACCCCTACAACTTAATTCTTAAGTGTAGAGATGATTAAGAAGTCCTGGAGCCACTACATTTATCTATGTAGGGTTAGTTTGGGAACACTATATACTATAAATGAGGGGATCACCTGAAGGTAAGCAACCTCAAGTATTTTAGTGGTCGCTTATATTCAAGTGATAAAAGTGACTCTTCTTCGGGAGTGAAAAATTAGGGTAGCTAATCTTCAGATGAGAAAATTTGAGGTCGCTCTTTTTCAGGAGTGAAACTTTGTGGTCGCTTATCTTATCTTCAGCCGAGAAAATTTGGAAGTATAGATCTCAACCTTGCGAGAAAGATCCAACAGGACCTTCGTGTTGGAGTATGAAAATACTGGGCTGCCCTCTATAAAACAGATGACCCATTTCCGTCTATCGTTTTGTTAAAGAACCTGAAACTAACCTAACTTTAGGATGTGTATCATTTTACTTCTCTTCTTCTCGGGATCGTTTATCTTCGTGAAGAAAATAGGAGTCTCTTATCTTCAGGCGAGAAAAAGTGGGCTCACTTTTCTTCGGGACGTTTTTTCGGGAGGGGGGGGGGCGCTTGTTAATATTTTATTTAAACTCTGAAACAGCGCAATGACAATCAATCAAAAAAATAGAAAATGTCTGCCGAGACATACAAGAAGTAAATAGACACCCTGATAAAATGTTCAGTCCAATTTTGTTGCCATTATTATCACTAGTATTTGTGTCCATCTTTTCTGAGCTTAATATTATAATTATTAAACAAAATTCCAAGGAAATTTCAGACTTTCAAAAGGGAACATTGTTCGTCTATCTGATGGTGGACTGTTCCAAACCAAAAGCGAATTGCTAGAGATCTTGGAATACCCCTTTCTTTCATTAACAGAGTTATAGTACAATTTGAAGGAAAGAGCAAACATCTCCGGAGTCATAATTTGGTCGTCTTGGGCCTTCTGTTAATCTCCTAGTGGTGTTCAAAGATCCATTGAGAACGACCCTAGGTAGAAAGCTTTCCAATCAACCTAAGAATAGCAGTAAATTACTTGCCCTCCTTTGGATATTGTGGTCGTGGAGCCAGAAGGAAGCCTCTTTTAACTAGGACCAATATTAAGAAGAGGAATGAGCGTCAAGCCTTGGAATTTTGACACCGCATCATTATTTTCTTACGAATCAAAGTTTGCTAAATTTTCAGACAGTGGTTAAGTTTAGGTTTGAACCCCTCAGGAGTTTGACAATACAGAAGTTATAACCGATGGTGAAAGAGTGGCTTTTTTGTTATGGCATGAAGAGCAATTTGGAATAAGGGAAGGGGAGAGTTGGTTGAGTGTGTTGGCAATATTAACTCGAAAAGGTATATTTCCATTCTTAAAGAGTCACTTGTACCAGTGTTTTCAAATGGTCAGCTTGAAAAGGAAAGTTGTTAATTCATGGAAGATGAAGCTCCCTGTGATACTGCCAAAAGGATAAAAGAAAGGGAGGACCAAAGCAGAATCAAACGACTTCCTTGACTGAGTCAGTCCCTTGACATGAACCGAATAGAACATATGTGTGGAATACCTGACGAAGAGGTTATGGGAAAAGTCCCCAAACCAGGAACAAGATCAGAATTGCTGAATGTCATAGGCCTAACATGGTTGGAAATACCACAAGCTATAATCTCATTATTATTTATATTATATGCGAGTTGCAGCTATAAAAGGCACTAAAGGGAAGTCCACAAAGCATTAATAATGTAATTTAATTGTTCAAAATGTATTTCACTCTTTATATTTACAATAAAAGTATTTTTGTAATTAATTGGGTGTCCATTTACCTACTTATTGCACGTCTGTAAACCGGAACCACCAAGGGGAGTGGGAGGTAAAGACAAAACGGACAAACGATTCGTTAAAGACGTTTCACCTCAAAACCGAGTAAACGTAACATGCGACCGACGTGTTTGAAACCCTATATGTATTTCCCAACTACCCCCACACACCTCTTAGTCTATTATTCCTCATCACACTTCGATTACAGCGAACGTCCACACAACGATACGCTCAAACGCACCACCCACATAAAACCATTCGCAATTTGCTGTCATTTGAGGCTACGCTTCAATAAATAGGGCCAGAAATTTAATTGAGAATAATTACATAGTGTATTAATTAAATAATATATTTACAAAACATTAAGGAGGTGGCGTGTCATGAACTCGTTTGCTTAAAGAAACCCCAAAGTGAACATCGAACAAAAAAAGGCATAACAGAAGTTGAAGGATTTACATAGGCACGGGGTACACTCGAAATTACAGACGGAGATGAAAGAAATATCGCCATAGTGTTGATAAACGCAGTTGGATTCACAGAAATTATTGCGAGAATACGCAGAGGTGAAGGAGAAAGACAATGTGTATTGGCAAAGGATGGAAGTTTATTTGTGGCATTAGACTTAGTCATGAAATAGAACGATGCGAGACCATGAAGAAGAACACAAGTTGAGAGGAGAATGCGAAAACGAAGAGATAAAATGGAAATATATCAGATCATCCAATAAGTAATGTCAAAATTTCGGTTAAAGGAAAAAATAACTAAATTTCATGTCTTAATCTAATGTATTCATATACATAATTCCATCATTATCAGCGACCTTCCGGCGATTCTCAATCTTGATGCAATTTCCATACAACTCCTTAGGTTTGGACGGAAAGGAAGCAGAGAGGAGAGTTCCCACCTCTTCGTGTGTTGCAAATATTAGTCCATCAGGATGGCGCCGTAAACGCAGGAATATATGGGAAATCAATGGGAAATATGGCGTGAACATTTTTCCAAGCTAAAGTCTTCTATCTTTTCAGATGTGATCAGACCGTTTTATAGTCGCGTGCGACTCTATATCTCACTATATCGGTCAATCGGTCCCCGTTTTGTTTCTTTTTTTTGTTTTTGTAATAACATTGTAACTATTCGGCCAGATTCTAACGAAATTTGAAACCTTTAAGTTGTTTTGCATTCTCTTTCGAATGATTCAGTTGTCAAAGTCCTCCCAAGTTTAGCGCATGAATTACTTTGTTTTGGCAATAACATTATAACTATTCTGCCGATTCTAACGAAATTTGAAACCCTTATGTTGTTTTACATTCGAATGATATAACTTCTAAGGTCCTCTTAAGGTTAGTCTTTGAATTATTGAAAGTTTTGAAGGTCGTAAGGTCATAAATCAGAATAATTGTGAGCACGTAACTTTTTGGTCAGCAGACTTTATTCTTTCATGCAGTTCTTAACCTCCTCCCCCCTCCTCCTATTAACAATACATGTCGGCTGTAATCGTTTAATAAATTGGTCGCAACTATAAAGTGCATCACAGCGACAGATTCCAACCAAACATCAAAACTTTTCTAAGATGAGTGGTGATTAACTTGTGCACTTCTACTAAACCATACTTCGTGTCGTTTCACTATACTGCTAACATTTGGGTAGTCAGACTAACGAAAGATAGATCCAGTTTATTGCTACCAGAAACCACGGCAAATTGAGATCAAGTAAACATGCACAAGGGCGGAGATTTAGCAGCAGTAATTAGTAATAGCTTCAAGAACAATAATATTAATTTAGTATTGAAGTTAATCAAGGATATTTCTTATCACCTAGTTGATAGCGACATCTTTAATTCTGATTCACTTCTTTTTACTCCTTACATTCGCGCTTTCACCCTCACATCACTATAATTGTCAACAATTTGGCCATAGTCACAATCCCTTTTATTGTTGTAACTCCGAAAACCGAATTCTGAGATACAAGGGTCGTAAGCATTTTGTTCGTTAGCAACATCTATAAACACTAACCTCGATTAAATATTTCGAAAAATAATTGACCTGTCTTGCTCTATAAAAACAAGTTGTTCGTATATCCGAACCGTCTACGAAGACAGGATTTGAACATATGCGTAATGAAAGACGTACATGCGCGTAACACACGGTAAGCATAACTTTACCATTGCTGAGTGGGGTTAATCAAACGGTGGGTGGGATCGAAACCACTAAGGAGCTCAAGCTTAGAATTATAGGTTAACATCTCTTGTGGCAAACCCCAGAAGAGTGAATATTGGTGGTAAAACCAAAATAGAGAACACGTGTTTTAAAATTCAAAGCGTATAATTTGGTGGTAAAACCAAGAAGGCTGAATATCGGTGGTAATATGTAGGCGAGTGCGGAACAGTAGTAAAATTCAGGAAAAAAGCAGATTGTGGCAAAACAGAAACTAAATCAGATCGATGGTAAAAGCACTGGAAAAGTTTAGATCAGTGGCAAAAAATAGAGAGCAGAACGGGAGTACAACCAAAAAGAGTGAAGATCGGGAGTAAAACCTAGAAGCATACTGAAAGAAAGTAGCACCCAGCATGATTCAGATCTGTGGTAAAATGCAGGTCGGGATAAAATCCAAAAGTGTATATCGGTGGTAAACAAAATAGTGTGGAAGGTAGTCAAACAAATAGTGCAGTTCAGGTGGCAAAAATCTAGAAAGGTGAAGATCCGTGGCAAAACTCAGGAAAGTGCAGGTCCGAATAACCGAGAGACGAGTGCAGATCGGTGGTAAATTCAAGAAGAGTGAAGATGTGTGGTAAAATCCAAAACAGAGCGAAATAACAGTGGGAAGAATTCGTTGTGTGTTTTAAAGGGAGTATGAAAGGAAAGGAATAGAAAGTGATTGGTGAGAGCACGGATTGCTACACAAAATCATAGCAATCCTAAATGTTGGGGCCAGGAGGGCATATTTCAAATTTGCACGAGAAGTAGACATACATAAAGGTACGGACACGCGAATAAATTTATTATTATTAATGAAAATAAATCAGGTAACCAACGAGCGAATCGCCAACAGAAAGTTTTGAAGAAGTTTTTAAATGATAGCGGAGGCGATATTTTGATTAAAGCGAAAACCAACGAGGGAATGTCGTGAAGAACGTTTGTAAGGAGAGAAGTGTAAATCTCGTAGTGAAGATGGAGTGAGTGAAAAAAAGGGTAGGGGTAATAGACACAGGTCTGAGGTAACGAGAGAATGCAGCTGAGGGCGATGGTGCGGAGGGGCACGCAATTATCTGGATGTCAGCTACAGCCTACTACTAGGCTAGATTAAAAAAAAATAAATGCAAAACAAAAACAAAGGTACAAAAATGGCAAAAAAATAAACAAAATAAGCAAAAAAGTGGGAAGCAGAAAAAAGCACCGCCTAGGCCCCGTGGGATGGTCGTGGAATTGGGGGGGGGGGGGGAATTCCGTGGGAACAGTCATGGCGCAATGGTAGGCAACTTTAATTAGGTTCACCTACAACAAAGATGAGTCAAATAAAGTGAAGAAGGCCAGCCTCCTCCAAAAGGTCATATAATCCGCAAGTCTGTGTGCACGAACCCGTCCCGAGTACAAAAGAGAAGCGGTAGCGACTCCACTCGTCCCGATACCGGCACAGGTAACCCTGTGCGAAGATCACCCGAACTGAGACATGTAACAAAAATGTGCCGAGCAGTCAGGGGGAGAACGCAGCCATCACAGTAAGGTGCGCAGGTGATCACCCCATCAAATGGCGGTGCGTGCCACGAGTGTGTCCAATTCGGAGACCACAGAAAGCAATCTGAAGCCGTCGCACCATTGTGGGGTAGGTCCATAAGACAGTCACGGTGCAATGACACGCAACTTTAAGTCCTCCTCGGCAGTTTCCCATCTTCTTAGCCAGGCAGCCCGGAGGGATGCAGGGTATTTCTGCCACTCAATCGGTGTAAGGAAAAGCGAAACAATGGTCTGGTCATCCACTCCTCGCTGACTCTTTGGCGCCTTCATTGACGCGCTTATTCCCCGCAATTCTCGAGTCGTTATAGATCACAATCCGGCCTCCAAACCGGGCACGCTGCGTTATCTCTCGTACCAAGCAGTGTATTGCAACCAGCTCGGCCGTGAAGATAATCGAAGCGCCTGGCAGAGACCCACTGACTTCAAACAGCGGGGATACAGCGCGGAAACCGACCAATCTTCGAACTTGGAGCTATTTGTATACACTGGCACGGTTCCAGCCCGACAAGAAGTGTGCTCCAAAAAGGAAGAAAGCAATATTCCTGACGATGTAAAAGCTTTGGGGGAGGAGGCGTAGCCACAAATAGTCAAATGTGGTACTTCCAGGGTGGAGTCCTGGGCATGACCAGGCTGCAACCGGCCAAAGAGATATACCTAGCTCTAAATCCAAAGGGTTTAAGATATGACTAGTGTTTCTCGGCGGCACAAGCACCGTCGAGATCAGCTGCGGATGCAGGGAGTGCTATTGGCTACGGAGGGAGGCGCCGGGCCCCCGCGTACAGGCAAATAATGCACTGTGCGAAGCGCAAAGCGAGTGTCATCTCCCCAGCATCGACAAGCAGGCTCTCAATGGAGGTCATGTGGAAGTCACCGATCGCCAGGGAAAGGCCAGTGTGGTGAATAATGTCCACCTTCCGCAATACACGTTCGACTGCGGATGCATAAAACTCGCATCCATAGTCACACTTCGAAATAACATAGGATTGATAGAATAGTAAGCCAGTAGCCCTATCAGCATGCCAGGTGCTGAACGTCAAGGAACGAAAAATGTTTATGGCGTGGGTACAAGAGACCCTAAGGCTGTGAATATGAGTATCCAGGTGAGCCGTCGGTCAAATACGAGACAAAGGAAACGTTGCGAATCCCCATTTCCTGGCGAACGCCATTTAGAAACAAGTTCGGGTTATGCTGGACTGTGGATGGTGGGTGAAGTGCATAACGAGAGACGCGGTTCAATGCCTGTTGGAGTCAAAGCTCCAGATTTGGCATCTGGGCCGCACCATAAAAGATCGTCGAAAAGTCGTCCACGTATAGCGTAGACAGAACATCTTTCGGCAGCACCGAGGTGATGCCGTTGATGCCGTCAGGGAAAAATGAATGTGACACTGAGGACACTTCCCTGCGGGACACCCTCTTACTGCTCTTTTGGACCGTAGAGAGCTCCCCCCACCCGTACGCAGAATCGACGATCTCGCAAAAATTCAGATATAAAGATTGGAAGGCGTCCCCTCGCCCCCATCTGGTAGAGTGTCTCCATGATACCGTATCATCATGCGGTATCATCGGCCTTCTCCAGATCGAAAAACTGTGCCGTAGTGATGTCTACGAAGGAAGGCGTCTCAGGCGGCATTTTTTAGTCGGAGCAGAGCATTCGACGTGGAGTGGAACTTGTGGAAACCTCACGCTGCAGAACAGATGGCCTCTGCTGTCCAGATAAAAAGCTAATCTAACATTTACCAATTTCTCCATCAACTTGCACACGCAGGAGGTTAGAGTGTTTGTGCGGAAACCGGCCAGGGTAGAGTGATCTCTCCCTAGTTTTTGAAAAGCGAGCACAGTAGCAATTTGTCAGGAATCTAAGAGATTAGCCACTACCCAGATCCCGTTGAACAAATCTAACAGAAAGGCCATGCCTCGCTCACCCAGGTGTCAGAGCATGGCGTACGGGACATCGTCTGGAACAAGGGCGGTGTCCGCGTACTAAGCGAGAGCGGAACGCAACTCACTCAGAGTAAACCTGTTGTTGAAAGGTTTTGCGACTCCGGAGGTACAGTCCAGTCAGCGGCCTTCCGTGAAATCACGACGCGCATTGAATGCTGGCGGAGCATAATCCCGGCTAGAGAATGCATAGAAAGCGATCGTGAAGATTCCGCCACGGACTCGGGGTTCAAAATGTAAGGGGAGTCCTGCGAAAATTTTCCCCGAATCCTTTTGATTCGCTTCCACACCTCTGCTAGAGGGGTCTTTCCGTTAAGTGAAGACACGTATGCCCGCGAAGAAGAGCGACGGGCGTGTTTCGAAATACACTGGAACCTATCCCTAGCTTGAGTAAATTCATCGACAGTGAAATCGTTCGTGCGGCGCTTATAGCGCATTAAGGCATAACGCTTCTGTTTGAGGGGCGTCTCACACTCGGCTGACCACCACAGGAGTGGTCGGCGAGCAAAACGGCCAGACGTTATAAGAATAGTAGATAGGCCCGCGGTGATGAGGTTGCCGGAAATGAACTCAACGGCCTCATCTACCGACCTAAACTCTTCGATTGAGATAGAGAAATCAGTCATTTCCTGAATGAGGACCCCTACGCCCGCGGCAAACACCACCTGGGTGGGCTCTCGGGTGGCAGCGGCCCAGAAAATGATATTTGAATGGGAAAGTGATCACTACCATAGACGTCATCGACCGACCACCCCACAGCCAAAATCAGGATGTGCATCCGTAGAGCACAAAGATAGATCGAGGCAGGAAAATGAAGCGGTTCTCAGGCAATGATGCGTAAACTCATCCGCATTTAGGACATCCATCTCCAACTCGTCGATCATATATGCAAGGACCTGGCCCCTGGGATTAATAGAGTAATCTCCCCAGAGGAGGTGTATACCCTTCAGATCTCCGAGCAATTAAAAGTGCCTCGGCAATTGTTTCCGCGTCGAATTCGGCTGACGGTGGAATGTACGTGGAGATAACAGTATACCTCATATCCAGGTGCAGCTGCACAGCTAATCCCTGAGAAGAGGTAACTGATACAAATAGAAGAACGGAGACATCATGCTGGGTGTAAAGCGTGCATCAGCCTGCCAGGCTCCCATTCCGTAGTGGTGGAGTCGTAAAACCCTTATACCCCGGGAGGGTGGGCACAGGGGGCACGCGCCCAGAATGGTGTCATGCAAAAATATAGCTAACGGGGAACGGGAGGAGACGAGCCTCCGTAGCCTCTCCCAGTTGGTCGGAGTTCGCGGCAATTACATTGAAGGAATATGCCCTCAGGCCTAGCTCAGAGAAGATGCAAGGGCCCTCTTCGAAGAGAGGATCCTAACGGAAATGGCCCCCGGCCGCTGTTGGCCGGACAATGCGCTGAAGGCGCTGTCCCCTTCGAGTACTTATCGGGGGAGGTTGGGCTCACCATGCGAGTCTTTTCCCCCCTCCGTCTCGAAAACTTAGGCAGGTGGGGCAGCTTCAGAGGCAGGGGTTCCTCTTTTGGAAGATCAACTGTCTCCGAGCCACCCAGCCTACCACTGAGTGTGGGCGAAGGAGCCGAAGCTCTTTTAGTGCTGTCCTCCCATCGTTGGGCGGCTTTAGTAACCCAGGAAGTTGGCCTCACGACAAACTTCAGAGCTGTTGCCTCCTGCGAGTCTATCGACTCGGTGGAAGCGTACAGCCATTTCACCTTATAGGAGGGCAACCCTGGTTTTAGCCGGGCCAGGACATAAACCCTTTGCTGCCGCCAGCTTTACCAGGGAAACGCCTGGGGTGGGTAGAACCCGCAGAAGGATTCCTTATGAGCGCGGAAACGAACGTGTTCGTAGGCGTGGAGGGGCCAGGAGCAGAGTGTGTCTGTCTTAACATGTAGCCATAGGACATCCTATGTATCGCCGGGCGTGCCAGGATCAAGTCCTTAGCCTCGCGAAATGGGAGACGATCCTGGGCCTGAAGGGCCAGGATTTCTTTCTCAAGGAGATACGCAGCACATTGCTTCGAAGAAGCGGGGTGCGGCTCTCCGTAATTGACACACTTGGCCACACACGATTTGGACTTATCGTGTGCGGCCTTGGAACAACTTGCACAGACTTCGGGTAACCTCGACTATGCAGGCCTACATGAGCGATTCGTATGAACGAAGCGGTGGAAGTAGTAGCACCTCCGCGGTAGTGGTACGAATGTCTTCACGCGGTAGCGATACCCACCGGCACGAACCGACTCAGTGAGCTTGTCACAGTCAAACGTTGACGCAGAGTGTAGGGATGGGTCTCGAGGCCCCTCCCTGATTCTCCTCACACGTTCGACCTTTAATGCTCTATGGTCGGCCAGCTCTTAGATGATGTCATCTATGGAGTAGTCCATGAATTCCCTCGCATAAACTACTTCTTTTACCAAGTTCATGGTAGAGTGCGGCGTCACAGGCGTGCCATCAAGTGCCTGAAGGGCACTTATCATGGCCGCATCGGAGGGATTCGACGCATTTGCCAGAAGGCTAGCGTCCGAGAAATAACAAGGAAGCGTTTGTAGCCAGCGGGCTCGCAAAAGCCAGGTAGCCGCCGAATGAAGGGTCCCGACGTAATCGAGGCTCCGCTCTGCGTACTTTTGGTCTTTGTCAGTTAGTCCCCACCCGGCGAAGCACCGGAGCCACACGTGCCGATCTTTGCTTGGTCACATACCGAAACGGCAGAGATCCTTCTCTGAAATGGAGAAGCTTGTGCCTGTCATAGGAGCACCACCCAGGGAAGGATATCCCTCCTCTCCCGTTGAGGCCTCGGGGAGCCGAGCACTCTGAGGAGGAGCATGCATAGGGGGGGACACTGATTCTGTGTTTGGCACCGAGCCCTGCTTCGACCCTATGGAAGATCCTACCGCCTGGGGCTGAGTCACCTCAAGGACCATGTCCATCTCAGGAAGGGGGCCTCCATGTGGCCATATTCCCTAAGACATCACAGGTCCGCTTCGAGGTGCCTTTCATTCTGTCTTGGGCCGGCGAACGGGCATCCATCGGGAAAGAGACAGGGTCACGTATAATGACCCCCGTGTAAGCCTGATATGCGTGCGCGCAGGACTTGGGAGCGCATGGGCCGACGGCACCTGTCGTCCCTCGCCCCCCTAAGGGGGTTGGCCCTATCGAGCCTGTGAGCGGTCAATTATTGGTCTCCTGCCTGCTTTCTTGGCAGTCCCCTTGGTAATTAAAGGAGGAACTGACCCTGAAGAGTGGGAGTCGCTCAAGGGGGTGACAGGGAGTCCCCTGCTCCCAAAGGCATCGGAGAGGAGTAAGCCTCCTCTTCATTCTAAGTGTTTAGCAGGGTCCCCCGGGAAAGCAGAGGGTGGGGGGACTTCCATTTTTTCGGTGGAGCTGCCCGAAGGAGGATCCGACGATGGTATAGGGAGAGTTGATTTTTTTTTTATAATCTTCATCATTGGGCATGGGGACCCTATTGTTTCAACCGGATGCAAACGCTATCACCCCACGCAATAGCCCGCTCCTGGAGGGGTGAATATGGGGCCGGCCAAACCAGCTGCCGCCATTTGAGGCCACTCCTCCCGCTTAGTGACCTGGCAGCCCATCGTCATGGCGGCTCCACCTTAGACACTGAGTAAAATTGATAGGATGTGAAAAGTGAGAGAAAGGGTATGTGAGGAAGATTAGGGTGAGGATGAAGCAGGTTGTTAGAAACCCACCATCACAAAACGGAGCTCAGGGGTGAGGGAACGTTGCCTCCTCCCCCTCTCAGCCCCAATCTGGGATAGTTGCGCGAGAGGAAGCTAGTCGGCGACTACCCTGTACCCTGTGAAATTAGAGGCCGACCATCGAAAGTTGCGGGAGAGGGTCTATGGAAAGTGAGGAAGCAGGGTAAAAACACAGGGTGTCAGAAAGAAGGAGAAGAGGCTAAACTGAGTCCTGTCAGCACGGCGGCCATGAAAGCAAATCGCCGTGCCCCTTATGGGGTGGCTGCGATTGAACCCTGTGTCTAGGTGTGAAAATCCAACGCTTTATCCACTAGGCTAACAAAAGCTTTATCTTGAGGAGAGTTGCGCGCCTCCCTGGACCTAGCACCCTAAATCTCCTCTTTAGACTACTTTGGATGCTCGTATTTTTTACCTTCGGCACATTTTCAATTCCTTCTTCTTCACCCTTTTCTTCACAAGCTTTCTCGCGATGTTCTCGTTGGTTTTCGTCTCTTAAAGTAAATACCGACAACGTTACAGTTCTAGCGAAACTCTTAGCGTTTTTCACCAGTGAGCAGCCTAATTTACCCCACCCGCTTGTTTTCTTGTTCCATTCGGTGTTCTTAATTATTATTATTATTATTGCTGACTATTAAAGCCACATTGAGTTACCTTTATTAATAAAACTAAATTATTACTATTATTATTACGTAATTAGTAGTATTATTGGCAAGGCTATTAACGTCACAAAACTTGGAGCCCAAACACGAAAAACTCTCCTGTCCTTTGGGCCGCCCTTGCTCTGGACTACAGGAGTCACCCCAAGTGTTTCACACTGGACAACAAAAGCGACGTCTTTTATTGACACTCAATTAACACCATGTGTTGATGCAATTAAAATACTTCCTAAGAGAAACGTCTCATTAAATTTAAAAATGAACCTACGAACTTCGCTTCTCAAAACACACAACGAAAGTTTTTTTTAACGTTCACGTCAACTTTCGGGATAATCTTTCATATAAATTTATTGTCTTTGTTAACATGACATATCTAGTTTGTTGTATGATATAAATATCGCTTGACGAGTCCTAGTAATGATATCGAGAGGTAAAAACTGTGGTCCTAATAAACCTCTTTAGGATACCAAGATAACTAACTCATTTAAAGTCGGAAACAATCATCTTAATACCTTAAATAAGGAAATTATATTGAAGCGATGAGCCGATAGAATTTCCAAACCTTTATCTATCGTTCGTTCCCTGAAGACTGAATCATCGAGAAACAAAATAGCGGGTGGAGCAGAGACAAAAGACAGAATAGAAAGGCTAAATAGCAATTAAAAAGGGTGAGGCAGAGACAAAAGAAAAAAATTAAAAGGAAAATGACAATTAAAAATGGTAGGGCAGATATAAACGAAGGAATTAAAAGGAACATATCAATTCAAAAGGATGGATCAGGGACAAAGGAAGGCATAAAAAGGAAAATAGCAATTAAAAGGGGTGAGGCAGATATAAAAGAAGCAATTAAAAGAAACATATAAAATAAAAAGGATGGGACAGGGACAAAGGAAGGCATAAAAGGAAAATAGCAATCAAAAAGGGTGAGGCAGAGACAAAAGAAGGAATTAAAAGGAAAATGACAATTTAAAGGGTGAGGCAGATATAAAAGAAGCAATTAAAAGAAACATATCAATTAAAGAGGATGGAGCAGGGACAAATGAAGACATGAAAAGGAAAATGGCAATTAAAAATAACTAAATGTGGCCAAACTTGGTGCAATGGCAGTTGCGCCAAATAAATCTTGTTAACTTTGAAGCCTTAAAACCCGCTTAATGCTCCTGATATGGTTTCTCTCTTCTAAACTTTCCTTTTACCAATATTTCGAGCAGATGTGACATCCTTGATTTTTGCTATATTCTTTCTAACACCAAAGAAAAGCTCTCTTCTAGAGACTAACCATGTAGGGGGGAATTGGTGAAAGGGAGATGAACTAACTAAAAATCAATACGGAAGAAATTAATAAAAAAAAACGTGTTTCCAAGAAAATAAAGAATTGAAAAGAAGCCACCAGCATAACCCATTAAGAGAGTAATCAGGTAATAAAGTTTCATCTGAACAGTATATTCTTAACTCCTAAACATCTTCAGCACAAAATAAAGGTTACTAACTCCGGTGGTAACTTGATACCCCAATGCACATCAAAGAACGCGCTCATTTATAAAGGAAATAAACTATAATTTTATGCCTATTTTTAACAAATGACAAATTTCATTAATTAAAAAAGTGTGAATTTTACAGCACCCCATTTTCCCCGTCTTCTCAAATCCTATATTCATTAGGTGCAAAACAGTGACTTTCCTTACAATACATATAATGAACACAAAATATCCTCGTAAAAATATGAAAATTAACCCACAGGGGAAAAGATGAAACCAAGCACTTTCGAACTGTATTTTCAAGTTCATTTTCAAGGAAAAGCATAAAAATGGAGAAGACAACCTTATATAGGGTAAAAGATACGAAGGAAACGCCCATCACATAGTACAAACCAATGGAAAAACACAATAACAAGACAGAAAAATACCAATAACCTCGTAAAAATATAACAAATGATGCAGGTGTCATCGACAATTGCCAAAAGATTAAATATGTACCTAACAGAGGATATCTCATGTAGAGCATCCGTTTAAAAGTATCGAGAAAAATCCTGGAAATTCCTATACAAAGATCAGATCAGACAAAGAATGAAACTGATCCCCGGGGTAGATCCGATAAAGAATAAATAAAGGTTTAGTGTTTTTTATGAGAAAAATTATTGCAAAAAGTGATTAAATACTACGAAGGAAACATTTTAACAAGAGTGTATCAAGTGTTCGGATGAAGTTGTTTAGATAAAAACAGAAGAAACTATAACTTATAATGTTGGCTGGCAATAAGTGGGGATATTGCAGCTGTCTTTTATAAAAAGAGAATCTTCGACACAAAGTATTTTTAAAATACAAAATGTGAAAAGGAAATGATTATTTTTTCGATTCCGGATGTATACGGGAAGCCAATATATCTTTTTAATCTAAATTATTAATGGGTAAATGTCACGAACAAATATTTATAGTTCTATTCACCTTCTAAGGGCTGAGATAGTTATCTTTAAGTTTCTATGTCCGTTCATTAAAGGTAAAAAAAAATTCAATCACTTAAGGTTAAAAACCTAGACAAAAGTTGAGCACTACATATGCTCATAGAAACCAATAGTACGGCACCATATTACATATACAGACAACATTTTGATTTATCCTCAAAAACACGCATAAAGCTAACAAGCAATTGGAAAGGGAAAACGCAAAGAGCAGATGACGAAAAAAGGGGACGAGAGCCTCGAGGAAAGATTTATTTAAAAAAAAACAACAAAAAAAACAAGGTCACCCAGAACTACTTGACAAACCCAGTGAACTCCAGATTCTCAGTACATGAGAGGGAAATTGGAAATTTCTTGGATCATATATATATATATATATATATATATATATATATATATATATATATATATATGATCATACAAAAAAGTCGTATCTGAAAGACCTACATACGTTCACTTTTAATTTTGCAATGTTTACAGCTACCTTAAAATAAGCTTTTGGAGTTGACCAAGCGGATTGATGATGGGTTAATGTATTTTTTTAAGGCGCAAACCGACGGGCGATTTCGGCAAGACCATTTTAGACATTATTTGTTGATGGGTTAGTATAGGCGCGATTTCAAAATTTCGGATCGAGATAAAATGCCTCCTTGCGATGGGCATTCAAATTATTTATAAGTGATTATATATAATATAAGTCAGCCAATGTCTCAGTTCAAGTGATGCTGTTTTAAGATATTAAACTAATTACAACAATTTACCGCATATTATGACACAGTAGAGCGAGATGAGAGGTGTGTGTGTGTATGTGTCAGAAAAGTGAAAGAGAGAATATAAAAAGAATGAGAGAAAAAGAGAGGCTGGGAAAAGAAAGATGATAAGTACCTAATAATTGTGAGGCAAGTAGCAGATTGTGAAGGAAAAGCCTCTCTTGCTAATGGTATCGAACGCTGCATGCCGTAAACTCTGGAGGGAACAACTCTATGAAATTAAATGCGACCCTTCTCCTCCAGGCAAAGCCTGTGCTAAGAACAGACAATGGAACCTCTCATTTCATAAAGCGTTAACGTCCTTTTCAATAAGAAAGTTCACTCACAATGTAAACGAACGGCGCACGTAGCCCATGAGAATCTGGGCCGATTACTCCCATCCCTCCTCCTTCCTCTTACTCCTCGTCCTGTCCCGACCTTTTGCCATATGACTCTCAATCAGCCTCTCGCTTCACCCTAAAATCCTCTCCAACGGCTCCTCGTAAAGCGGATATAGCCGCCCCTCCACCGCGGAATAAACCCACTCGAACAGCACTCGAACGGCTAAGATGAGCCCTCAACCTATTTAAGCCACCCTCCTTTGGGGCCGGCGAGTTTATCCCCTCCCTTGTAGAGGGGAAAGATCAAAAGAGCAGCGCTAAACGAAGACACATGTAACTGTAATTAGCAGTCTATTTGTGATACTCCGAACGCACAGTTTGTCTAGCGGAAACATAAGCCTTTCTCTACTCATGAAATTGAGTAAGTTTACGACATGGTTTTTGACTAGTCAAATTTGCTGCGGGGGTAGTGGCGGTGGCAGTGTTGTGTGTGGGGAGGGGGGGGTGTTCCTCATCAAAATCCGTATATTAGTTTTCTAAGACATTCAAAGCAGATGATCCACATAAATTGTGAAATATATTTTTATTGGAGTTCATCACAATTTATTAACAACGCGATATGTTTAAACGATAATTTTAACCATGATCGTAAATAATGGGTGATCGTTTTATAAAACGTTAATTTTTCCTTCTAAAACTAAATTCGGGTGGTCTGTTTTAAATAACCACTTACTTTGAAGTTTCCTTGTCTTTGGATGATAAACTACGCAAAATGTCGTTTTGAAACTACAAAGACTATTACAGTATTAACAACTATCAACACCAAAAGTGAGGTAGTAATAGCACATATTTTGTTAAAAAAATTAAAGACATTTTTACTTACAGATCTGTTGGGTCCAAAACACCAAAAAAAAAGAGTGATAATCTTGAAAAATCAACTTACCTGAAATGGGAGGGAAAAAAAACAGTTAATTAATTATATTTACTCGCAAAAATGAAAATTTAATAGGCACTCATTTTTATTAACAATATTTCTACCTTTTTTCACTTTTTCTTCATCTTCATTTTATAATAATAGTTTAGAAAAATCATTTTGTTCGTTAAGAACGATAAAATACTTTTTTTTTTTTTAATTAGAACGAAAATAAAAAAAAATTGGCACAATATTTAGCTTTCCGTTACAATTTCAAGTGTTATGTTTGTTTAAGAAACAGATAAGGGAGGGGATAATGTAGTCTAATTACATATCCATTAACGTAATACAAGACCGAACTAACAAAAAAACAAGAGAGAAGATTAGAACTTAAAAAGGGCGTCGGCAAAGGCTTGCAAGAAATGTACCCGTAAATAAACAGATAAATATAAACACACAAAACACGAGACTCATTCATCAAGGCATTTCTTCACGCTCCGCAAGTGCTGACAGCTGGATGGCATTCAGGAACTTTTTGTGGCACTCCCAAACCAAAAAAATACCATTTTAGGCGCTATATATCAAGTTTGCTTCGCCATTACGTGCAAGGTGTACTTATTTTCTCTCCCTACCAGTAATTACAGAACGGAGAAACGAGATGGTGAAAGCAAAGGGACACGAAATCTCGAGGGATCATCGCGGAAAATGAAAGCGGGAGGAATTAAAAGAAGACACCAGACGTCAAACCTAATCACATACGCCTACACACACAACTGTGAAGTCGGCGAGCACGTGATAGTAAAAGACGTTAACCCAACAGACATTGGGCGTCTTACCGTACTTAGAACATGATAGATGCACGAAACTAGGAAAGTAGTTTGTGGGCGTCCAATTAATAACAGAGCCCCAGACTCTAAGTTCAGAGCAAAGCCGAGATTTGAATAGGTAATCATTGCGGTACCTGTTACTAAAGCGCAGTTGACTCTTGAATGAGTAACTATAATTAGTAAACCCTCTTTGGTGGATGTAAAGCCCTGCAAACAGCTACGGATCGAAGAGAACGTGGGTTCGATTGAAGAGCAAAAAGCCCCAAGTAAGATACAACACAAGTTCTTACTTTTCAGTGAATCCGAGACAATTATCCCCGTCCCCTCGAAATCCGACGAAAACATTGAGGGGAAATTTTCAAGCGGATTGTTAATTCAACCTAAACCACGCACATTGATTTAAAATTGTTGTTTTACTTCTGTAAACAAGAAAGGAATCTGCAGTAATAACGAAGCAATGGGGTTACAGTAGAAAAATAAGAGAAAGGATGAGAAGGAGGGAAATAAGAAAAGACAAGAACGAAAGAAATTCAAAGGGGATGTAACAAAAGCTGCTTGCCCACAACCCAAAGGAGCAATTTGAAGGTACGACCCCCTCCCTAAAGGGAAAAATCAGAGACACCCACAAGGGTGGCAGGAATGATGGGCCATATCCGGAAAACTTGAAGGGGTTCCTGAACGAAGAAGACCACCAAACAAATAAATCAGCGGTGAGCGACAATTCTTCGTTGAGTAATGAAGCGAGTGCGGGAGAGTGCACGCAATTCATAAATTAGGTGTGCCGCGTGTGGGAATCTGGGTGGTCGGGCCTCGCACATGGAGCCCCACCTCGGAAGGGGCCGCAAATGGATTCCGCCCCATCAAGCCCGCACGAGTGATAAATGCGACCGAAACCGAGTGTGGATGTCGATTTATTCCCGGAATTAAAACAAACTTCATTAAAATAACAAATAAAAAAACAAAGGCAAAATGTCACATATATTTAAGGTTGAATAAAAAGGCAAATGTAAAATTCCTATTCTTCCTTCGTTTCCAGAAATCTTTAACTTCCCCGAGCAGTCGCACTACTATGCCTTATTGATTAATTAAATGGGTAAGCATTCCCACTTTTATTCACTTACTTCAAATTGAGCAACTACTATGCCTGGTTGAGGGGGTAAATAACAACGATGTAGGAGGTCTTGAAGTAAAAACTGAACCTCAATGTTTGAATATTATATAAAAGCAATGCAGATAGGATACCAGATCCCAAATCTTGGCACTCGTCGATAAAAATAAACATCCGCTATCAACTCAGAGGTACAACTGCAACCCAAAGGTTACTAATGCAAACAATGGATAAGGGAGGGTCATGTTCCCTTTGTCTTCCAATCGACAGATGCTACCGAGCGAAGTCACGGTGTCATCCGCCAGACACGCCACTCGGGCCGCTAATTGGCCGCAGTTTGAGAGGTAGGAACCGCATCTCGACTGACGACTTAAGACACCAGGAAATACAAACAAACGCTCCCCACGAAAGAGGGAATCGCTACACGGGATCCACTAAGGGGAAGAATTTGATAGGATGATGAATGGACGCTGCTCATGAACTAGACGCAACTACCTCGTAATGGGAGTTTGAAGTTCAAATTTTCGAACAGTTGCACACTTTGGAGAGTACATGTTTATGGACATTTTGAAATAGGGTCAGAGAGGTTTGGCGTAACAGGGCTAGCTAGCAATTATGATATTTTCAGTTGCTAATGGCGATATTAAGCAGAGCTATCGCGGCTCCCGCCCACTCATACGAGACTGGTATTGGTACGCGCCGATACCAATTTATTTTAAAACGGTGGAAGATAAAAGATAAACAGATTTTGTTGTTGTTTTTTTTACTACATTTGCATATTCATTCTTTTATTCCTTGCGCACTTATCGACATAACGTGACACTGAAATTAACCTAAAACGCTAAGGTAGGCACGACACGGAAAGTTAAGGGAATTAGCATGTACGACGCATAATCTTCAATGCACATGCATTATGCTGGCATGCGTCAATGCTTATAAAAAAAGGTGGTAATGACCGTAGATGGTCGAATTACCTTCTCTCGCAAACTTGCGACACAGAACCCGCTTCGGTGATGTAATTTTCCATTAGAATACTTCAGTCGTCAAGGCAACCATGGTATAAGCGTCTCAGTCTAAATTAAGACCATTAGGGGTCATTGAGTGCCATTACTCAATCCAGGGTCAATCAATGGATTCATAAGGGTTGTATACAAAAAAAAAAATAGCGGCAACTAACCAGGCTTCTCGTTCATCTCAAGTAGGAGGTGTTATATTTAGTTGCCTTTTACGAAGCACAGCTGGCAATATTTTTACTTCCACACAAGCGGTGTGTAAAAGACTCAGTAAGGAACAATTTAATGGCCCTTAATTTTAAGGAGGAATATAAATATTTGTTACTAATACCGTATGATTCCGTCCGGGGTAAGTTCTAGGCTCCAAAAATGACCAAGTAATTCTAAAATAGTGTCCTTGAATAGCTTTTGGTTCTCAAATGGAGTTTTAAAGATTTATTAATACTTAACGAGCTTTCCCGCACATATGCGGGAATCAAATATCCGTCTCTAAATATTTTACTCAAGTATACAGGAATGGTTCAAAAGATTTAGGTATTTTAGAAATTTCCCCAATAAATTTTGTTTGTCGCGGTTCACAATGAGCGAATACATTATAATGAATAAAACAATAGTAATCCTTTGTTAACTTTGCTAACAATAAAAATGTTAGTTAAGTGGTTAAGAGGGACATTCCATACAAAGAAGAATCAGTCAGTTGAAGATCCCTGTATTATTTTTTATCATCATCTATCACCATGGTTACAATCATATCTGATGTTCCTTCCCATTGATTTTGTTGCCCAATTACATTTCACCAGTTTCTATCGCAAAAGGATTAAAGTTTGTACATTTGAGCGCCTGATTTCTTTGTATGAACTAATAGAAAGGGTGGAACGAGACGAATGCTCGCGAGCAGACTTTATTCCGACGTTTCGTTAATACTTTGACCGCAACTCAGGTCATTTATGATACACGGTCTCAATTTATTCGTATTGTTTTGTGAGATCATTCTTAAGTATTGTAAGATTAAGGGCGATTTTCGCAGCATTCCGACTAGTTGCTTCTGGGAGCTTATTGCGGTCGACTGGTTTAGCGAAGCTTCTACAGGGAAGGATGAATGATTGCAGATCGAAGACGCCTTGTTAGCGAAAGGTCGGATAGAATTCTCTGCCTAACTGTTGCCGTGAGGCCGAGGGCAATCATAAGCGGCCAGAGAAGGGCTTACTAGACGTACCTACGTCCTCTGTGAGCCCCCAGACAAGTGTGAACCCCTCAGGTCATTCAGTGTATATTTATGTAAGAAAATATTGTGCACATTAAAAATTTATATACAGAGGTCGGTAGCGACAAAATGACGATCACCTGTCAACACGAAAAAAGAAGGGACCGATCCTCGTTGGGTTTTTTTCCACCAACCAGCGATAGCTTACGGATCTTTTCATGACATCTCCCGAGGTGGCCCTTTGTACCTCAGGGGTATATGAATAAAAGTGCCCCCATAGGGAATACACTTCATCGTTAGGGCTCCGGAAGAGAGCAAAGAGAGTGGATTTTTTTTTTTAATTTAGGAGCCGAGTGGCGGGTGCCTACTTGGACATAAGTCGCCGTCCTCACTACAGCCTACGAAGAGGTGATATTAAAAAAAAATAACAAGGATAAAAAAGATCATAGGCTATAAACAACAAGGGTCTGCTGAACAAAATGTCGCATGCCCTCACTTATTCTGATTTATGACAACACCTAACATAATATAGCCAAGCGTATCATATTATAGCCTAGCCTAGTATATCATACCATATCCTAAACTAATATAACCTTGCATAAATTCACCTATTATAGCATTGGTTAGCGAGCCTAACGTAGTCTAACAACTTTGCATAGCAGAGAATAGCCATCCCTAGGATATTATAATTTAGCCTACCCGAGTATAGCATAGTATAGCTCTATCTAGCATAGTATAGCTTAGCATAGCTTAACATAGCCTAGGATAGTATAACCTAGCCTAACATTAACTATCCTAGACAAGTATAGCCTATACTATCCTATTATACCCCCCTAATCAAGCATAGCTTAGTATTGTCTAGCCTAACATACTATATGGTATCCTACCATAGCAGTTTATAGCCTAAATTAGCATAGTATATTTTACCTTATATTATATTATATCTTAGCATAGCTTAACATAGTATAGCCTAGTATAGTATAGCCTATTCTAGGCTTGCCTAGCAGATTAAATCATATTAGAGCCTAGTGTAGTCTAGCAGAGTATCCGCCGAATAGTTGATGTTGTTGACAAAACAAAATAATTCCCGGGCTAACCTTGGGAAGATTTTGGAAATTATATCACTCGAAAGAGAATGTAAAACAACATAAGGGTTTCAAATTTCGCTAGAATCGGCCGAATAGTTAAGATGTTATTGCCAAAACAAAATAATTCCCGGGCTAACCTTGGGAAGATTTTGGAAATTATATCACTCGAAAGAGAATGTAAAACAACATAAGGGTTTCAAATTTCGTTAGAATTGGCCGAAAAGTTATGATGTTATTACAGAGAAAAAGCAAAACGGGGACCGACCGACCGACAAAGTGAGAGCAAAAAAGTAACAAGAAGGAAGCGGCCTCCAGCGTAAGGGAAAGGACCCACAACAAACAGTCAAATAAAGTGGAGGAGGCCAGCTTCTTGCAAAAAGTCGTATAATCCATAATTCCATGTGCACGAATCAGTCCAGAGTACAAGGGACAAGCGGTAGCGACCCCGCTCGTCCTGGTACCGAGACAGGTAACGTACGCTAAGATTAGACAGACTCTGACATTCGACAAGAATGTGGCGAACTCTGGGGAATAACGCAGTTGTCGCCATAATGCGCAGGCGAGCGCTCCATCAAATACCGGTGCGTAGCACGAGATTGTCGAATCCGGAGACGACAGAAAGCGACCTGAAGCCGTTGGGGCATTGGGACTAGGTCAATGGAAATCAATCATTTCCTGAAATGCGGACCACCGCGCCCGCGCCAAGCACCACCGGGGCGGTCTCTCGGGCGGGTGCGGTTCATAAAATTATATTCGAATAGGAAAGTGATCACTACCATGAAAGTAATCGACTACCCCCCACCCCAAATCAGGTTGTGCACCCGGAGCGCACAAAGATAGATCAAGGCAGGAAAATGAAGCGGTTCTCGGGCAGTGATGCGTAAACTCATCCACATTTAGGACACGCATCTTCAGCTCGTCGATCAGGTCGGCAAGGACTTGACCCCTAGGATTAATCGAGGAGTCCCCCCAAAGGGGGTATCTACCATTCAGATCTCCGAGCAAGAGAAAGAGCCTTGGCAACCGTCCCACGACGCGGCGGAAGTCCATCGCGTCAAAGTCGGCTGAATGTAGAATGTACGCGGAAATAACAGTATACCTCCTATCAAGGTGCAGCTGTACAGCTACTGCCCAAAAGAAGTATCTAAAGCAAAGACGGTGTCCTGCAAAAGATAGCTAACGGGAAACGGGAGGAGACGAGCCTCCGTGATAATTCCATTGAAGGGATATGCCCTGTAGGCTTAGCTCGTAGGAGATGCGGGGGCCTTGTTCGAAGAGAAACCCTCATGGGAATGGCCGTGCGCTTATCGGAGGCAGAACTCCAGGCGCTCTTGACCGGACAATGTGCTGAAGGCGCTGTTACCTTCAAGGACTTATCGGGGGAGGTTGGGCTCGCCATGCGAATTTTTTCCTCCCTCAGCGTCGAAACCTTAGGAAGGCGGGGAAGTTTCGGAGGCGTGGGTCCCTCTTTTGGACTATCCAATGTCTCCGAGCCGCCCAACCTACAATTAGGTGTGGCCGAAGGATCCAACGCATCTTTAGCGCTGTCCTCCTTTCGGGGGGCAGTTTTAAGAACCCCGGCAGATGGCCTAACGACAGACTTCAGGGGTGTTGCCTCCTGTTAGTCTAACGACTTGGTAGAGGCGCGCGGCTGTTTAGCCTTACGGAAAAAGGTGACGCTGGGGAAGGATTTAGCGGGAGCTGGGTTGAACCCGTTATGCCAACACCTCTACCGTGGGAGCGCCCAGGGAGGGTAGAACCTACAGAAGGGTTCGGAATGGGCGTGGAAATGACTTTTCTCGTAGGCCTGGAAAGGCCAGGAGCAGAGGGTGTCTTTTTTAACATTGAGACATAAGACGTCTCAGCCAGAGCCGGGCGCGCCAAGGGCAATACATTTTGGGCCTGTACGGCCAGGATTTCCTTCTCAATGAGATACGCGCCAAATTGCTTCGAAGAAGCAGGGTGCGGCCTTGGAGCAACTTACACAGACTTCGGCTAACCCCGACTTAGCGCGTCTACCGGATCAATTAATATGGCCGAAGCGGTGAAGGTAGTAGCACCTCCGCGGAATTGGTTAAATGCCTTCACGCGGTAGTGATACCAAGCGGCACGCACCGACTCAGGGAGCTTGTGACAGTAGAACGTGACGAAGAGTGTAAGGATGGGTCTCGAGGCCCCTCCCTGATTTTTCATCACACGTTCGACCTTGAACGCTCCATTGTCGGCCAGTTCTAAGGTGATGCCATCTATGGAGTAGTCCACGAGTTCCCCTCGCATAAATTACTCCTTTCACGAAGTTCATGGTAGAGTGCGGCGTCACACTCACCGGCGTCCCATCAAGTTTCTGAAGGGCACTAATCATGGCCGCCTAGGAGGGATTCGACGCATTTGCCAGAAGGCTCCTGTTCAAGAAACGGGCCACCTTCGGCTCTCTACCAATCACGCTAGCTAAAGCTCTCATCTGATGGATCATGTTGCCATTAACCAACATGTTGCCATCAGTGGAGCGAATAGCGAGGAAGCGTTTGAAACCAGCAAACTCGAAAACGCCAGGTAACCTCTGAATTAGGGGTTCCGACGTAATCGAGGCTCCGCTCTTCGCACTTTTGGTCTTAGTCTGGGACTCCCCACCAGGGGGAGAACCGGAGCTAGACGTGCCGATCTTGTCTTGGCGGTAGCGGCCCCTTCCATCCCCTTGGCTTCCGCGTAGAGAGAGGAACCCCGACTCTTTTTCGTCTTTTTTTTCTATTTTTTTTGTTTTTTAGTTAGGAGAGAAGGGCGGGGAATGAACCCACTTCTCCCCTCCGCTGGCAGAAGCCCCTAGGCTAGATGGACCAGCCTCAGCAAGATCCTTCTCTGAAATGGAGAAGGTCTTGGCTGTCAGAGGGGCACAAGCCGGGGGAAGAGATCCCTCCTCTACTTGTGAGGCCTCGGGGACCCGAGCCGTCTGAAGAAGAGCTTGCATAGGGGCGGACTCGGGTTCTGTGCTTGGCACCGAGTCTGGGTTCGACCCCATGGAAGATCTTACCGTCTGGGGCTGGGTCACCTCAAGGACCATGTCCATCTCAGGGGGTGGGGGGAGGTGGATCAATGTGGCCATCTACCATCGAGACATCACAGATCCAATTCGAGGTTCCCTTTTCACCTTCTAATGCCGGCGAACCGGTATCCGTCGATGAATAGAGGGGAGCAGATAGACTGACCCCTCGCAAGCTAGCAAGGAATAATGGCGCATGGGCCGACGGGCCCTGCCATCCCTTGCTACCCTAAGCGTATTGGCCTTATTGAGCCCCTCCCACCGGGAGCAGTCAATTATGGGCCACCTGCCTGCTTTCTTGGCAGTCCCCTTGGAAAGTAAAGGCGGGACTGCAGCTGGAAAAAGTTACAGAGAAGGGGGTGAGGGGGAGTTCCCTTCACCCGTAGGCAAAGGAAAGGAGTAAGCTTCCTCTCAGGTAGAAGAAATTTGGATGGTCCCCTGAGAGAGCACAGGGAGGGGGAGGGGAACCCATTTTTTTCAGTGGAGCTGTCCGAAGGCGGCTCCGGTGATGGTAGAGGGGAAGGTAAAGGGAGAGAATTTTTGATTTTATGAAATCATCATTGGGCATGGTGAACCTATGTAATTCACGGGATGTACGCGTTCATCACCCCCACGCAGTAGCCCGCTCTGCGAGGGGTAAACACGGGGCCAGCTAAACTAGCTGCCGCCATTTAAGGCCACTCCTACCGCCTAGTGATCTGGCAACCCCTCAGCAAAGCTGCTCCACATTAGGCATGGCGTAAAAATCGATAAAGATTGAAAGGAGAAAAAGAGGGGATGTGAGGAAGGTGTGGGTAGGGGTGAAGCAGGTTGTGAAAAATAAACCACCCCAGATCGGAGCTCAGGTGTGGTCCCTTTCCCTCTCAGCCCCGATCTGGGATAGTCGGGTGAGAGGAAGCTGGTCGGCGTCTACCCTGTGAAATTAGAGGCCGACCAGAGAAATTTGTGGGAGAGGTTGAATGGAAAGTGAGGAAGTAGGGTAAAAACACAAGCTGTCAGAAAGAAGGAGAATTATCTAACCTGGGGCCGGATGGGGCGCTGAGTCCTGTCACCATGGCGGCCAGGAAGCCAAATCGCAGCGCCCCTTACGGGGAAGGGAGGCAGGTACACTGAATCCTGCAAGTTATTAACGCACGAAAGTAGGACATTAGGGTGCACAGGGCAATGGGCCCCGCCATTCCCCTCCCCTTAAAGTGTTGGCCCTATCGAACCGTTCCGCTCACTTATGTGCCGCCTGCCTGTTTTATTGGTAGTCCCTTGGGAAAGTAAAGAGGGACTGCCGCTGGCGAGAGGGAGTCGCCCAAGACGACTCCAGAGAAGGGAGTGGGCAGGAGTCCCCTGTACTCGTAAGCCTCCTCTCCGGTGGGACCTCCATTTTTCTCGGTCGAGCTGCACGAAGGCGACTACGACGATGTTACAGGTTGTTGTTTTTTTTTAATTTATCATCATTGGGCATGGGGTGATCCTATATTTTTCACGGGACGCAAATGCTAATCACCCCACGCAGTAGCACGCTCTACGAGGGGTGAACACGGGGCTGGCAAAGTCAGTTGCCGCCATTTGAGGCCACTCCTTCCGCCTAGTGACCTATCAGCCCATCGGCATTGCGGCTCCACCTTAGGCACGGCATAAGATCGTTAGACTGTTTAGGAAAGAGAACGGGTATGTGAAGAAGTGAGGGTGGAGGTGAAGCAGGTTGTTAAAACTCATCTCCCAAGACCGGAGCTCAGGGGTGAGGGGGTATTGTCCCCTCCCTCTTCAGCCCCGATCCAGGATGGTTGGGTGTGACAAAGCTGGTCGGCATCTACCCTTTGTAATTAGAGGCCAACCATAGAAAGTTGTAGTAGAGGATGTATGGAAAGTGAGGAAGCAAGGTAAGAGGACAGGGTGCAAGTTGGGACCGGATGGGGCGCTAACTCCTTTCAGCACGGCGGCCAGGTAAATAAATCGCCGTGCCCTTTACAGGGAGAGGAGAGATTGGGTGCGTTCAGCTGTGAATAGGAAGAGGAAATGACAGCGGTGTTATGATTATGTTTATGGTGATGCACATGGAGCTACTTACCCCTACGGGGGTGTTTATCAACGTATCCGTTCAATGGTAGGCCAGTTAATGAAGCCGCTGAAAGTTTGTGACCGCGCTCGCTGGGATTGAACCCCATGCCTGGACGTCAGAAATCCAACCCGTATCCACTAGGCGAGCAAGAGTTCCAGTTAAACTTATTACGAGTAAGAACTAGAATACTAGTATATAAACTACTGCACTGTGCCTGAGGTGTGACGAATGAACATTACTTTGATCTATTTTAAGTTTTCGAATATTAAGATGGTTTAAGCGATAAAAATATTGAAATTACACTTTAAAATAATACAATTATTTGATAATTCTGATTAAGGTTAGAAAGTGAAAGTATTAGCAACAGACACAGGTAATTCTACAGATGAACAACTCCAACGTTTAAAAAAAAACAATCTATTCTATTGTCCTATCTGAATTGCCTTTGCTATTTATAGGGGCACTATTTTTCGAGTTATTAGCATTTTAAAGTAGTATTTTCGAATACATTAAGCTATTATTTGCCGTTGCTATGACGTCATAAGCTTCTGGGAAAATAGAGTTTCATTGCACCGATTCAATAAATGCATATTACCAACGATAATGCTAATTTAACTACGATATGGAAGTTAAGGGTAGTAGTTTATTTAAAAACGTTTAGTTTTAAGTGTTTTTTTTTAAATTGATTCCGAGCAGTTCCATTTCTTTCTTTTTTCGAATCTTCAATTTTTTGACATCTCCATATCTTTCTCGTTCAATCTAATTCAACCTTAGGACGTTTAGTTGACAAAAATCAATTACAGCTTCGAAACGACCATAATATTCACGCGAGAATGCAAGTACAGTTATTTCACAACCATCACAAAGAGCAGTCCTTTTGGATTAAAGGCTATATATACCAAGGCATGACCTAAAAAAACAAACTAAAACCAGTAACCTACATTAATCCTCACCTAACTCAAGTGTACATCAGATTTTTCTGTGGGTTTTCCTTAAACTTATCGTTATTTCATTACCGGAGGCTTAAAACGAGGGCTGGTCAAAATGATGGCGGAAAATGTTTAAAATATCTACCATTCATGTGGTTCCGGAAACCTCTAAAAGCGATGTTTTCATTGATTTAATTAATTTCTATAAAATCGAGTGTTCCTAATTAAATAAATGTATTATTTTGATTTACTGGGATTTTTTTTTTAATATCCTTGGTGTGTCTTTCGGTCTCCGTATTTTGTCATGATGAATTTTAGGATAATATTGGTTTTTCATCCTTGATTTTTCACTATTCCTATTTTTTTCTCTTTTCTCTTTTGTTGCCATTCCTTTCATTATTCCTTCCCTAATGAAAATGCTCTCGATGTTTACTAAAAAATTTAATTCCTCTCTTTTTAATAGCTAGAAAGTGTTTATGGACCAATGTTTACTTCCTCACCAGACTCAACCAGCCATATCCATCAATAGGTTTTTCCATAAACTTGTCATCCCCACTCCGTCACAGCGGTGTATAAACACGCACAAAACGTGTTTCGAAGAATTTAAAAGTAGAAACCCGATCTTCTTCAGAGATACATAAACCAAGTCATGAAATTTATGACCTGAACCCAAATAAAGTCCTTGCCAAAGATCGATGAGCTCATAATGAACAATTAACCTCCTCCCTCTCAACCTTTATGAATAACACAAACTTAAAAACTTGAATAAAAAACTATACACAGTTTCAAAACCAGACTCCCCGAAATTTGATGCTCGGAATAATGCAGAGGAAGGGGGCTTGGAGAGGTCCCCGGGGATGTGGAAATGACCCCCCTATAATCCGCAAGGTCTCCCCTATCCTGACTTGTCATTAGGGATTGACAGCTTTCATATGTGCTAGTTGAAGCGTTTATTGGCGCTAATGCGCACCCACCCGTTTGAGGAAACATGGTCGAAGAGGAAGTACATATACAAATATTTAATTGCGGCACCCGTCCCCTTTCAAACGTGGACTAGGTGCTCTGAACGGGTAATGAAATTCACATAAAAATCAGAATGATAATTGCTAGTGAGCCCGTTGGCACCAGGTGTCGGTCTTCGTTGGAGGGGAAAATGCAGAGTCTAAAATTTGTGAAATGAATTGAAGAAACTGATTCTATAATTGAGACCAGCGTGAGAGTTTCGAATCGATCGAAATGGGGACAAAAATAAATGAATAGACAGGTAATAACTACAGAGGCAAAGAAGAAAGGCTTCAGAGATAACACAGACTACTAAAGACAACCCTCATCTGGTAGATCGGGCTGATGGTTGGCTCGAATCCATAGGAGAGGAGAGCTTTCCCTAGGACATCCTGGCATGAACTTAATGATTTTTATTATAGTTGTTTTGTTTTGAGTTTATTTTAATTCTATCTTTAATGTTGCTTCGGCGGCCATATCCCGATGGAGGGCCACGAGACGATCTCTTAAAAGGGCCTATTAATGACAACCAAGGAACAGGTACATTCTCAAGTTCCAACTTGAATTCTTTTGGAGGAGGATTATATGATCAGGGTCGTATTTTATTATTTAAAAATAAAGCAAAAGCCAACGGAGGAGATTTGCGCTAGAAAACTTATATAAATTGATTTAGAAAGAATTTTTTTTTTAATTTGCTCATTTGGCAACTGCCTTCAAGGGTATAAGTGGCCTTAATTCAAATTCTAGGCTAGTACTAAAAGCTATTCCAAAATTTTCAAAAAACAAGAGAAAAAAAACAACAGAAAAAAACACAAACAAGAAAACACGTTCCGACGTCGTGGTAGCCCCCCCCCCCGGCGCAGGAACTGGCGACATAAAGCAAAGAGAGTCAAATAAAATGGAAGAAGAAAGCCTCAACCAAAAAGTCATATACTCCACAAGTCTGTGTGCACGAACCAGTCCCGAGTACACAAGGGAAAAGCGGTAGCGAACCCGCTATTCCCGATACCGGGACAGGTAACGTGCCCGAGGATCACCCAGACTGAAACATTTAACAAGAATGTGCCAAACAGTCTGGGGGACAATGCAATCATTGCAATAACGTGCGAGCGCGCGCTCCATCAAATAACGGTTCTTCCCGCGAGTGTGTCCGATTCGAAGACGACAGAAGCGACCTGAAGCCGTCGCGACATTGAAGGGGTCGGTCAAAGGGAACAGTCGATGCACAATGAAGCAACTTTAAGTTCCCCTCGGCCGTCTCCAATCTTCTTTGCCAGGGAGCTGATTCGCTCTCTCTGCTCGTTCACCTAACTTATAAATAAATTATTTCACTTTTCAACTACTATTCTACAAATAGCAAAAACTGGGACCCAATTCTTCAAAGGGCACACCTGGGATACCTATTTTTTAAATAGGTACCTCGTAATCTTCTAAATGGCCTTTGTAAAATGCTTGCCCATGCTACACCTGACGCCCCTTTGCGGAGTGTAAATTGATAAATAAAGCGAAAACCAGCAGGAGTATTTGTAAACTGGTTTGTAGGAAAAGCGGTAAAGTTTGGGGGAAGTGAGAATGAGTGAAGTAGCCCAAGTAGACAATTTAGGGTGCTAAGTTTTGAGACAGCGCAACTCTCTTCCACTTTCCTTAGTTCTGCAACGATGGCAGAATCTCTCTTGGCCGAAATAATGAGTAAAACAAGGGATAATCCATTAGGGGAACATTTACTCAGCCATGAAAATAAGGAAGGGGGGGGAGTGATGGCGAGAAGAATAAGTGATTAAAAAATGACGCGGATTACGAAAGTAATCCAAAGCAACCCGAAGCGCAGGCGCTGACCGAGCACATATCTCAGGAACGAGTTCGTGCAAAAGAACAAAAGTATCCAAACTATCTAATCCCAGAACTAAGGAAACAAAGACAAATAGATAAATAAAAGGGAGTAAATAAATAAAAAAACAACCTACCTAACTTTCTAAAGTCATATTTATGGAGTGTTTATCCTTTGTCAAATTTGAGAGTGATTTTCTTTCATCAGTGAACATTGGGACTGCATACACCCTTTTTGGGGGGTCGCGCCCCCCGAACAGAAAATTAAATCTCTACAGAGCAGTATGACAATCACTGCCATGCAAGTGGGTACACGGAGAAGGTGCTTGTTGGGAAAAGAGGTAGGGAGAGTGGTGGTATTGTATTTTGTTAGCGAACAGCGAACGGCCAGAGACGATTTCGGATTAGGTGCCAAATTTCGCGAGCGAGAAACGGGCGAGTGAATAATAGATGCAGCGAACGGCTAAAACGAACACGTGGATTTATGGGAATTATAAAAGATTAGATCGAGATTAATTGCCAGGAAATGAATGCAGAGTCGTAAGCAATCAACGAGGGTAAAAACGCCTTGTGGGGAGACAAAGGTAGTTGAACCTAAAAGAGATTTGTTAAAAATAAAACAAGATGGAAGCGTATGCGCCAGAAGGGGTTTTAAAGTAGGTTGGTAAGAAAGTTTAGGTTAGAATAATTAAAATTGTGTGGAAAATGCGTAATTGAGTGTGGTTGAAATAGAGAAAGTGCTATAAATAGAGAAAGGATCCTAACACCACGAGAGCTATGGTCCTTTCTCCCTGGACGTAACTTCCTGGACTTGCCCCTGTTTGTCATCAATTTACCTAGTGAAGTTAGGCTTTGTTCAGACAAAATCACCAAGGTCAAAACATTGATAAAAAAGTCCTTAGTTTATCAGTTGTGGGCTAAGGGCGGGTGCTCCGAAATATCTATAAGAGAACAATTTTGAAAAAAAGCTACCAGACATGAGTATAAGAAAACTCGTCGACAAAATAGTTCGAAGAACCGAGTTACTTTCCTAACTTTTCGGAGATTAGGTAAAAGAAGTTGTAGGAGGTGCAAAAGCGCGTCCATCCCAAAAAGTAATGTCCATCGGGAGTGACCGAGTAACATCCCTTCAAAGTCAAAATTAAATGTCAGCTTCAAAACTAAGCCTTGAATGAGTCAATCTTAAAAACAGAACTTGTTTTGGCAATAGATTAAAGACGTCCTCCTTTCTTTCCCTGGTTAAAGTTTAATTGGAGCGTTTAAGTGAAATGTAAGAAATTTGTCTCGGGGGCGAATTATGAGAGATAAATTATCGAGACAAATCTCATGAAAATGGATCTGGGCACTTGGGCCCTTAAGGGAGAAGCAGATGGAGGGAACATTGAGACGAGAGCTCGAGGTGGACCGTAGGCGGAGGGTGATCACCCTGGTGACCCGGTGACTGTGGGGAGGGAAGAGAGAGGTCAGGGAAAGGGGTTTGTATGGTGTTTTCGCATTCTTGCAGCAACCTCAGAGGTCACCGAGGAATATCCGGTAAAATAGCCCTTTCTCCATTTCAACCACACACCACTGTCTCATACATCAAAGTGTGAGCCATTTGTGGTCTGGTAATTACGCTTGGCTTTGTGCTTGATTGAGTATAAAGGGGTGGGTGGGTATTTTAGTGACGTTGAAGCGGGCAGACCACACTATGTGGGAATGAGGATGATGACAAATTATTTTTATGTTCTGAATTGCGAAACCAACGTGGGCAACTCCTCAGTTCCATTATTTTGTATTCTTTTTTTTTAATTCGCTCATCTGGCGGCTGCCTTCAAGGGCATAGGTCACCGAAATTAAAATTTTATCCTTCTAAGTACTAGGCTATTCTAAAATTCGCAAAAAAACCCCAAAAGAAATAAACAAGAGAAAAAAAGAAGAAAAAACAAACGAGGGGAGGCCCGCCATCATCCTCATTCCTACCCCTTTATACCCCATCAAGCACAAAGCCAAGCGAAATCACCAGAACTCAAATGGCTCTCATTTCGCGAGGCTAAGGACTTGGTCCTGGCGCGCCCGGCGCTCCCTGGCACGTCTTATGTCTCGAAACTTAAAAAAAGCGATCTTGGCTTGGTCGCTTGCCGAAGCAGCATGGGACCCGTCCGTTCCTGGAGCCCCCACGGGGGGGGGAGAGTAACCCTTAGTCCTCTTTGTTTTATGCTCCCTGTCCTTTCTCTTTTGGGAAGAGGAGGGTGGGGGAATTAACCCGCTTCTCTCCAGCGCCGGAAGAAGCCCTTAGGCCGGATGGACCAACCTTAGCAAGATCCTTCTCTGAGATAGAGGTCTTGACTGTAAAAGGGGCACCAGTCGGGGAGGAAGACCCCCTCCTTACCTTATGAGTCCTCGGGGGCCCGAGTCATCCGAGGAGAAGCTTGCACATGGGCGGACTCAGGTTTGTTGTTTGGCACCGAGCCCAGGTTCGATCGCGTGGAAGATCCTGCCGTCTACGGCTGGGTCACCTCCGGGACAATGTCCATTTCACAGGAAGCTTCCAGGCCGCCACCTCACCCCCTGCTCTAGGCATCACGATTCCATTCAATTTCGATCTACTTTTGGTCGTGTCGTCTAAGGCCGGCGAACCGACCTCCATTGAGGAAGACAGGGGGAAAGGCACACCGACCCCCTGCAAACTGTAAATGCAAGACTGCAGGACTGCAAGGGGCACGGAACGGCGGGCCCTGCTACCCCCTGTTCCTCTAAAGGGGATGGTTAAGCCATATCAAACATCTCCAACCGGTAGCGGTGAATTTTGGACCGACTAACTGCTCTTTTGGCAGTCCCCTGTGATAGTAAAGGAGGAACTGCTGCTAGTAGAGAGATAAAGTTGCCCCATGGCGTCTCCAAACAAGGGGCTGAGGGGGAATCCATCGCACCCGTAGGCACAGTAGTGCAGTTAGCTTCCACTCCGGTAGAAGAAGGTTGGAGAGGCCCCTCATAAAGCACAGAAGGGTGACCTGCTTTTCAGAGGTGGAGCTACCCGAAAGTGACTCCAAAGATGACAAAGGGAAAGCCTCTTTCGCGCATAAGGATGGTGAGAGAGGAGCCTCTCCACCGGTCGAAGGGCTTTTTCGTGTTACGACTTCCTCCCCGACAGCTAGGGAGGGCGAGGATGCGCTTGAAGGCGGATCCCCATAGGCAGTTCCACTATTCTTTTCGCTTGTCACCATAGTTGAGAAAGAAAAACAGAACTCATGGAAAGTAGATACTATGACCTCTCAATGAGTTGAGAGGATCAGAAATTGCAGAAGATGATCATTTACACATAATCGGTCCTTGTCCAGCGTTCATGGACTTTGCCAACCCAGCCCCTCATATAGACGACATTGTCTTGGAGATTTAACCATAGAGGATGGTGCCAGCGTAGCTACCTTATATGTGTACTAGAAGAAGGTCAGCAGAGTCGACGTGCCCCCACACACCGTACCTAATACTTGCCCTAGCCAGCGGGGGCTTTCGGCCCTCGTAGCAGGTAGGGACCTCACCTGACAACCGACTAAGGTTCATAAGAGGACGAAAGTGCGCCGGGCAGCCAGAACCTGTGGATAGAAGAGCGAGAGTGGAAAGGGGTAGGAGGGTATGCAATAAAGAGGAGTAGAGGGAAGCGGGTTACTAATGAGTAGGGTGGGTGATGACTTATTATCATCATACCCTGGTGCTTGGTGATCCCAGGAAGACATGCAGTCCACCAAGGCACCATGGCTACCGGACCGAACTCTGACCAGGTGGGAACAGTCCTCCTGGTACAAAGTGAAGGTAGATAAAGGTTGAGTGGATAGCCGTAATAATAAATAATACTATTAAATAATAACATACAAATAATAATTAATACTACTACTAATAAATAATAATAATAATTAATAATCAAAAATAAATACCATAAAAATAATACTAAATATGTATAATAATATTAAAAATACTAATACTAATATAGAATAATATATAATAAGAATGATGCTAACAATAATAATGCTAATAATAATAAAAGGTAAAAGTATTACTGAGTGGGGACGAGGGGCAAGCGCACCCACAACTTTCCCAGGCCCCATCACAGAGTTCGAATCCCCCCTGTGGCAGACAGAGCTGCCCTAATTTGCACTCGGGCCGGGGGGACGTCCAGCTCCTCCCGATGCCCTTTGTAACACAGCTACACAGGGTATCCCCCTGCGGTGCGCGGGGTCTTCAAAGCACCCCTCTGGCGACCCCCACCAATGGCATAATTCGCCGAAAAAGACAAACTTTTCGCCCAATAAGAGACTATTAATTTAAAAGAAAAACAAAAAAACCAGTCAAAATAAAAATAAAAACCAACAAAAAGATAAGGCGTAGAAGAGAGGCGGGCCTTCCTCTGGCCCCGGAACATACACCCAACACCCCCCCAAAAAGTCAAGTTAAACCGAACTAGGAAGAGACTAGCGTGAGGTATTAAGAACCTAGAGGGTGCGTAACTCTTCTTTTCCTGCTTTCGTAACCTTGTTGTCCCTGTTTGTTTGAATGCTATTTTTCTCCTTACTTTTCTACCACCGAGCTCGCATACACGACGAGGTGGGCAAATGTTGGTAGTCAGCCACACAATCCAATGGCTGAGTTAGGGCCCGGATTCTTCAAATAGTAAAACCTGAGACCACTATTCTTCAAATGGGCTCGAAACCAGTAATTATTTAGCAATAAAATGGTTTGGGTTGTAATTTTTTTATCGAACCTAACTTAACCTAACCTAATCGAATTTCAACTAGAAACTCGCAGTAGACCGCACACTTAACTATAAACTAGACGGTATAGCGCTAACTTAACTAGAAAATTAGTGTACCGCAAAGTTAAGCATAAAATAGACGTTAGACCATGGTTAACCAGAAACTGGGCGGTAAAGCGCAAAGATAGCCAGAAACTAGCCGGAAAGCACCCGCAAACTAGTGTACTGTAAAGTTAACCAGAAACTGGACAGTAGATCACAAACTAGATGATACTAAGTTAACCAAGAATTATGTGGTATACAACAAAGTTAACCAGAAAATAAAAGATAAACTGCACAGTTAATCAGAAAACTAGTGTACCGCAAAGTTAACCAGAAATTAGACGATATAATGCATACTTTATCAGCATTAGTAAGAAAACAAGGACAACGTTGCTAAACTTAAACCCCGTCTCGAGAGCAGACCAGGCCCCATCTGAAGGATCAGCCCCTCACTTCTCTTCTAATATAGCACCTGGACATGTGGGCAATCATATCGGCTTGTGTGCGTTTGTGGAATTACACGTGTTTCTCCATAATGGATCGGATGATTGTTACAAAAACTATGGGTCGGATAAATCGGAATTAGCGTCCACAATCAGAGTTTTCAGCCTAAATGGCAGTAAAACAAATTAAAAGATTTAAATAATTGTAATTATTTATGGTGAATGCAATTTATGAAAGTTTACAACTATGCCAATGCACTTTTGTCCCTATAGTTATGGAGATAGAGACAAAAAGATATTGGCGAAGTTGTCAACTTGCATAAATTGCATTCACTACAAAGAATTACAATTATTCCAATCTGGAGTGCTGAGAGAAATTTCACAACACTAAGACACCGAACCGCCTCACCTCGAGCTAAGCCTTATACGCGGTTTCCTGTGGACAATAACATGGCTAAACTTTATTATTATCGAATTATAAATCAATTAATAATGTCCCCATGTCCAAACTTCCGCTAATGGTGCCTCGGATGATATTTCCGCATGCCATCCCTCGGTATATTCATAAGCAACAATAGAGAGCATCTCGACATTTGCCAGAGAAATTAACCAAAAGGATCCAACCGGATGGACTTTTGTTGTGTTCCTTTATTTCTTCATCATGTTTGTAAATAGCAAGTGTATATATATATATATATATATATATATATATATATATATATATATATATATATATATATATATATATATATATATATATATATATCAGCCAAACCTCAAAGAATGAGAAGATAAACGGAATCATTTTCCCAGCGTAGTGGAATGGTCTAAAGATTTGCTGTAATTGAGATCCACGCGGTTGCTCGCTGCCCCAGTGTACTTGGTTTGATCCTCACCACTGCAAGATTTTTTTTCGCATTCGGAAAAATAAAATTCCGAAGAAAAATTATTATTGTTTTTCTTGTCTTTCTTTGGGTTTGATTGATTTATTCCCTTCACTCTCTCTCGTTCCTTATATATATATATATATATATATATATATATATATATATATATATAGTACGAGAAAGAGAAATTGGACGCGAATGAGCAATGAGACAAGAAAGAGGAGTTTAGAAAGTGCAAGGTTTCTGCACATTTCTTTCTGTCTTCAAAATTGTTTTGTAAGGCAGAAAATAAATATGGCGAAAGCCCTGTGGTGGTTGTTATCACCCGCAGAACTTGCAATTGCTCCTTCTTTATATATATATATATATATATATATATATATATATATATATATATATATATATATATATATATATATATATATATATATTATCCTTGATAAGGAACTTAATAAAGTTCGAAAGTACTTGGAAACACCTTTTCATTTTTTCCTGCGGGATATTGCATTCATATATATATATATATATATATATATATATATATATATATATATATATATATATATCTAAGATTTTACTCTTAAAAGAACAATTTATATGACAGAATTAGATGTCAGATTTCGCCCAATAAGTGGTTAGGTGTGCATTATATATGTATTCCTTCCCAAAGGCTATTTTGCACTAACCTCGTCGAAACCGAATTGGGGTTGTTTTAACGCCAAAGAATGTTTATATGGTTGGATAAATACCTAAAGGATAAATGAGGGGTGAATTCCAAGCAGGGTAATTTAAAAATTGCGATCATTCTTCGAACGTCCTTCGTTACAGTCGAATGACAACCTAAATGTTGAAATAAAAGTATAATGCTTTAAAATATGGCCTCACTACAGCAATATCTCGAGTTGAGCGTTTTGTCTTGGATAAATATGCAAGTATTTAGCACTCGGAATGTTAAGGTGGGAGACAATTATTTAGATATGGAGATTTTATTATTCTATGGGTATCTTTGTAATTGGAAGAGATATTACGGATCCCTTGACGGATCATAACACGTTTGCCTAGAATTTATTATATTAAGATATTTTAATAAGATTTAAGACAAAACTATTTAATTTTGATTAAAATACGGCGAAAGTGAAAGCTATGTATTAAGATCGGCACAAAAGGCTAATTTTCTTTATCTACGACAAATTGGTTGTGACGTTTGTATGCATTGAAGCGAAAGAAGACCAACGGGGGCATTCCTACTGTGATTTTTGATAGATTTTGAAGCCTTAGGGTCGGTAACTAACTTGATGTTAGTTGCGCGGCATTAATGCCAAATAAATATGTCCCCCACCCACGGCAATGTTTTTAAACTAGAGAGGAGTATGCGGTCAAAAGAGTGAGTCAAAAAGTAGTGAAGTTGATGAAAGTAAAAAGCGACAGGGGTGTAACAAGCGTAGCCAAAGGGGGGGGGGAGACTACTTGGTGCGGTTTGGATCTGTAAGACGCGTAACTCTTCTAAACTTGGTCTCATGCCCCCAAAAACGCGGGTCTTCTTGATTGGGAAACTCAGGATGTAAAGTTCAACTCTTATTCTACTAATCAACCGTGGCGTTGGTGCGCGCCAACCACACATAGTGTTAAAGCAGTTAATGATGAGCTGATAAACCACAACTATAATATTGATTTTTTTTTTCATGTAGTGCCAATTGTTAAGTAGAATGGAAAAGTGTTAAACAGAAAGCTCGATGGAACATTAAGGTAAATTCCTTTATAATAAGTATTCGCGCTTCCAACGTAGTTAAGACACGTCGGCTTTGTTAAGTGGCAGGATGTAGTACCGAATTCGGGTTGTCTTCATAGTGGTTGCTATTTGCCAGGCTTCGTCAAACCCTGGCACGCGAGGCATATATCCTTGACACGTGAACAGATTTTTCTTCTCCTTTAAGCAAGGACACGATCACATTAAAATTCTATATATTAAAATTATATATTTTCTAATGATAAAATTTAATATATTTCTTTTAACGCAATATTTACCGTATCTTTTGGGCATATTGACTTAGGTCTGTTGACCAGGTTAGATTATAATGTACATTCGGCCTTATAGTTGCTTGGCCCTCAAGACCAGAAATTCTTCTTCTTCTTTTTTTAATGGAATTGGCCGCACGACCAAAATGTTTGCCGACTCCTGCTATATACTGTAAAAACCTGTGGTTTGGATCCCAATTTAAAATGCATGTCCCTGGTATGAAATAAAAAAGCCTTAAAAAGCGCAGATCGGTGGTAAAACACTTTTTTTTTTATATGTAAATACGAGTACGTTTGACATATAATTAACCTGGCAATTAAACCAGTCCAAGTACCTCTCCCCCCTAAAATATGTGCTATAATTGTTCGAATTTTTCTATTTTATAACTCTACAATAATCAAAATGAAAGGTTGTCGTTTGCTGCCGAGGAATTTCGGGATTGACTCAGAAAGTCAAATTCGGCAGATAAATACTCGAGATATCTCGTGAAGTTCCAGATCACTTTTTAATCTATAAACGAGATATCTTGTTATAATATTTGGAAGGGGTTATGTAAAGGAAACTGGTATACATTCCAACAAATGCATATAATCATTCAGTAGGAAGCCTATAAGGACCTAAACACCTACGAGGCCCCGTGGAAAATCCGCACGAACCAGGAAAAGTTCAAAGTAGTCCGCAAAGGCAGGAGACGATACGATCTCAGGGTGGGGGATATACGCTATCCCTACACCACTGAGTGCAATGTACTCGAAATAAGGATTACTTCAGCCGGGTACACGAAGCACGTCCGTGAAAGAATCACCAAGGCCACAGCTGCAGTCAGAACTCTATACATGTTCAGAAATCTCCGTGAAAGCAATAAGAAAAAGATCTACAATGCACTTGTAAGATTGACGCTGCTATACCCCGCTTCCGCCCTCTCATGTGCCTCAAAGACACAAAAGAGGAAACTACAAGTGGTGCAGAACAAATGTGTGTACCTAAATACAGGCGAGAAAGAAGACGCCAGGAAGAGCTGCACCGCGAGGCGGGGTTAAGTCCCATTAACGTTGCCATAGAAGAACGAACAAGGAATATGCAGGAACTGGTTAAACGAGAATTGGACGATGATATCGTCCAAATGATTAACCAGAACAGAAGAGGCATAAGTCGCGCCAGATTTCCGAGCTCCGCTGGGCTTTTAGCTGGCGGGGCAAAAGTGCCGCTCTACGCATGAAAATAAGAATGTTTTACTCAAACCAAGAAAACCGACCAAGAAAAGAAAACCTAATTACGAAATCCCACCAATTTCTACAAGAATTCACCGAATATCGACAGCAAATTCACCGATGAAGACCCAACTATAACGAAGAAGCCATCCAAGAAAAAACAAAAGACACGATTTACACTCACTACAGGATAAACAAAAAAACAAAGACACTAAGCATAATACTAAAGTGATTAAAGTAATTTATTACTACAACAGCAGATGCGCATAACATATCCAAGAACATTATTTTTGTTTAAGACAAATGGCTTGAACGCCATAATAATATAAACTATCCCAAAGACAACAAAGGAACCACAAAACAAGAAAATATTTAAAAGCGATAGGCCTGATCACCAGGCGCTTAGCATCTCTTTGCACCCTACCACACTTCTTTCTCTTTTCACCACTTGGCTATTTTCAGCTATCTGTCTCCACACCCTTTCTTTATCCCCTACCCACACCTACCTACTTACATAGTTCATAGTTCATAGGGAGCCTATATGTCGGATAACACAGAAGAAGAGCTAATTAAGATAGACTAGGAGCCATAGAGAACCTATTTAATCCTATATACAGGGGCTGAGCTAGTACATTCATAGCCTGTTAAAAAATAGTGCAGAGCAAACAGGGTCTCAAAATTCTAGATTTAATCGTCTTAGCAGACTGACATTCTAGAATAACAAATATTCTATAGGACATAGGGTTGATTTAAAGATGTCATATTATTATTGTATTATTATTATAATTATTTACAGAATATAACTGACGTACATTATCATTATTTAATTATTATTAGCAATGAACTGACGTACAGGATTAGTATCATCATTGTTACTATAATTATTATTATCATTATTTTTATCATCATTATCATAATTATTGTTATTATCATTATTGCTTGTGAAGATTAAGATTGCAAAACATGTGCAAAATACACTGCGAATCTCATGATAAGGTTAGCACAGAGCACAAAAAGTGAATCCATTTGTCTACGAATTCCCTAATTTTAGTCTATAATGAAACTGAGCAGATCCAATATGGAAGAAAAATGTCTACATGCAATTGCTCATGGCAGTCAATTTTAATAATGGCATTTGTTCTTTGAAAAAAAAACAAGTTTAAAACTTGTTTCACGAATCGAAAAAAAAACTCGATTCAATCGGAAATCAACAAATTGAACAAAGAAATTATCGAACTAATTTCTATGGCTTAAAATTCATAGAAGTTACTAAAAATGATATTACTAACTTCCCCAAGTCATATTTTTAATTAAACAATACTTTAACGTCTTAATTACATTCTTCATAGCGTAATAATGCCCCAAGGGCAAAACGTTAGAAAAGAATATTATATTTCTTTAAATATTTTAATGCGAATTTAATCTTCCGTTTCACTGAATAACGAGAACACAAATTTTCCATCAAGAAAACATCACCGAGGGTTCTGGTGAGCGAAAACGTGTTTTTTTTTGAGGGGGGGGGGCTGATAACAAATGATAAAGTCCCTCTGTCAAACACACACACACGCACATACACACCTTCACATTCCCACACTGAAATTATGGGCCGAGATGTTCCCGTGGATTTCGTCGCAAAGATTTTCCTTTACAAAATTTTAGCGATTCCTCCTGGGGGCCGCCAATGAGGACAGAGCCACTCTTCCGCAAAGAAATAATAATAATGATAGTAATAATAGTGATAATGATAATAAATAATAAGGTAAACAAATGAAGAAACACTGATCCGATGGTCACAAAGTGCCCCTAAAAAAGAAGATACTTGGTACTGATACAATGATAGGTAAGGTTTTAATTACCAATCGCACTGTATTATGCATATCTCAGTGGGGACCAACAGTTTTAAGTGGGATTCGAACTACCTTCTACCTGGATCATACGGAGTTCTCGCTAGCCTAGAGGCTTCGAGGCAAGGGTTCAATTTCAGTGAGCGCAGACACAAAACTTTCAACGACATAATTAACTGGCCGCCCATTGGCAGATACGCTGATGCTCTCTCACATGGAGGTAAGGAGCGTCATGCGCATCTTCATTCACATAACCAATTACAATACCGCTACGTTTTCCTTTCCGGTTTCACAGCACAACACGCCCATTCTTTCTTCTGTTCCGCAACACTGCCGATGGAGTACTAGTGTCCCCTATGAAAGGGAGTGGGGCTCACAATACTACCCGATCCCCCTTCCCTAAAGAAGATCTGACCCTGGTGCTTTTGGGCTTTCCAGCGATTGTCATTCTGATCTTTATGTTCCGCGATGCGAGGACGGATAGCGCAACTTATTATGATGATATTCATTTGGCCGAAAATGGGGTCATCTAACCAAGCCAAGGCCGTTGGATGAGAGGTCAGCGACACCTTGAACTCTGTTAATTTACATTAAGAGCAGAGGCAAACTAGGATGGGGGGGACTGAACGAAAGAACAAAGCATTCCGACCACTTTCATTTTCCACAAATCTTCAATGGACTTACTCAATTAAGTCGCAAATTAACGAATTAAGCCGCGCCTAATAATAATACATAGCCGATTCAAGAAATCTTGAGAACTGATGAAGATTGCTTACGAAGCTTTGTCCGACGAATATCCGAAGATATTCTTGTAAATATGAGGTCTCTATGGCAACGGAAATTCGGTTCATTTATTTAATGCCATGGGTAGATTATGTTGTCTCTATGGCTACATAAATTAGATTGATTTATTTAACGCTATAATCTATTTAGAACCCTTAACCCAAATCAGGCTATCACCAAAGAGAAACTTTTACTGTACTCCGTTGGACCGTTTACACGCGGTACAGGAAGTAAAAGGTCAGCATTAATCAATCAATAGAAGAAGAGTTTTCTTTCATCAAGGCAACGCGCGACCACATATCGCAAGAAAGACCATACAAAAACTTAATATCGACAGGGAACTCATGAGTCATCTTCCATACTGACCCGATTTGCCCCATTAGATTACTATCATTTTAGAAGTTTAGCGAATCACCTGAAGAGAATGAAAATGTCAACAACGGAAGAGATCGAAACAACCTTTTAAAGAACTTTTTTTAAATCGAAATTAAACGATTTTTACAAACATGGTATTGGAAAGAGTAGAAAGATGGAGACTAGTGGTAGAAACTGGAAATTATATTACTTATTAAATTAATAAATAAATTCTTATTGAAATATAAATAACTTAAAAGAGTTATTTGATTTTTAATACTATGCGTATAGACTATGCAGTTACTATGGCTACTGATATTCGGTTGATTTTTTTTTAAATATATAACGCACTGCCTGGGCTATGTATTTTCTATGGCTAGAGAGATTCGGCTGATAGATTTAAATAACGGACATTTTTTTTTGTGGATAGCATCAGGAAGTTTCCAAGAAGACGACAAAAATGTATTGCAAATGTAGAATGTCAAATTTCTACCTTACAATTGACGTGCAGACGTATTATTATTATTATTGCTTGGGGAATTTGTGATTACAAAATAAATGCCGAAATAGAGGATGGGGATAATTTTAAAGGTATAATTTATACAGCAACCGAACCAGAATAACTTAATTCGTCCTAATTTTTAATGCTATTTTTTTCTGTAGAATTAAATCTTTACCAGTAATTGAATATTGCTTTGAGTTTCATATTTTATGAACAACGAGGAATTCCATCAGAGAAAGTGATGTAACGGAGTGCAGACGAATACAAAAATAACTTAATTAATGGAAAGAAAGGTATAACTATATTTTGAAGGTTATGCAGGAAGGAGCACATGCAAACGAATATAATCATATATCTGGCCGAGAGTATGATATTCGATAGTACAACCTAGAATGCCATCGTTTCAACAAGCCCTGGAAACAACCAAGCAACTTCTTTTTCCTTATCGTTCCTTCCATCAAATCCTCTCGCGAAGAAGAATGATAACGTAAGCCCATCCTGGCCTTCTCGAACACTTCAATTTTCCGTGTCTAACTTACTCAAACGTGCATATGGGCGTGAGGAGGTGTACACGGATACACGCGGGTATTATGAGATCAGGAAACGCGTTCCAAACATCCTAGCTTCCTAATATATTTCAAGCTTCCCCAAAGGACGCTTCAAAATCGAAAGTTTCCAGTTGAGGAATCAAAGTGACGAGAATGAGCTGGCAGAGGAAAGAAGGCTTTGGTGTAGAGGGATGGTTGGATAAGAGGCGGAGACGAGAAGGGAGGGACAACAGCCGAGCTGGCGAGAAAAAAAGGACATAAAAACTATAACTAATATTAGGTTCGCTTCGAATTTACGAAAAACTGAGTGCGTCCGAAAATTAAGAGTCCGGAGGGCATCACATTGTACGGGGCATAACAGGCATGAATGGGAAACGGTAAAATGGGCAGCAGTCGTTTTCCCAAACGGCTTCGCGGAAAGGCAGTCAACGCCGGATTTTGATGCAAAACCTCTCACGCGGAAGACACCAGAGACATTCTGCGAACGAGCTTCTCTTCCCTAAATGAGCATCTCGCGTGCGACTATAATCCCTTTCCAGCTAAAGGAAAGGAAGAATACGAGAAAAAGGTAAACACGAAGGAAGACGAATTCATCGTGTGCGTTCAGCGCTCGTCGCCTAACCACATACACATCCAGTCGCGCCTACCTCCGTTGTGGAATGCGTATCAGAGATGCTTTCAAGTTCCAACTACACGGAAAGCGGGATGTTTCGTCTCATGAGAGCGGTGATTTCCGCTAGGTCAATGTGCGCAAAGGAAGAGAGCAACCACTTGTTAAGCATAGGCTCGGGAAGATCCAGGTAACGTTTAGACAAGGAAAATGGAATATTCCGATCGATTTTCAGTCTCAAACTTAGAAAATTTGAGATAATTTTACGAAGCCTAGTGTGGGTTAATGTTTTAGTGGCTACGAGCAATTTTTCCTTCCCACGAATAGCTCTACTATTTAATCAAGCTCCGATAAAAGAGGATTATTGCTTATTATCTCTTCAATCGTCCAAACGAAAGAAAACTGGTTTAGCTTTAAGCAAGTTTAGCCATTACTGGGTATAAGATCGTAGGGAAAAGTATTACTCTATATCTTTAGGTTAAAGTTAGAAAGAAAATTACAGCAGATTGTAATAGCTTTACAAGTGAGTGATTGCAGTGCTCTAGCGGTTATCTCCTTATAAGATTGCAAACCACGCAGGAAATCATTTTTATCGGGTACGTTTTTTGCCTTATTTAGTTTATCCATATTCTCTTCACCATCTTTCTTCCTGAACGAAATGCTTAGGGATTATGGCCAGCCACTTCTCTTTGGTCATAAATAACCAATACCAAATCTCTACATCTTCAAGTATTTTAATAGAATTCAATAAGATAAAACTAAAACTGGCTGAAATATTTCGGTTCATTCATGGACAATGAATGAGCTACTTAAAATAAACTGGTAATTAGATTATAAAAAATACCGTTTTTTTATTATTGTTTCAAACAATTTAACCAAGTCTTATTCGGTTTTACGAAACAAAGCCCCTTTGATTCGGTCCTGTGAGGAAGGAGAAAGCTCCCTTTTCCACTAGGAGCAAAGTTATAATGGGTATGATTAACTGCTAGGTGGGGTACCGATTCAAGTAGAGTCAGCTGCAACTATTGTTTTGTAGGAACCGGTGGTTGGTAGTTTCCGAATCGGTGGTAAATAAACGTACAAATAAAATGTTATTGTTGATTTTCAAGGTCAATGAAAGAGGAAGAAAAGCATCAAATTAAACACTATATCGTGATAATGAACTATTAAATGGGCAATTAAGGCAATTTTAAATCTACGCTCATACTGCACTGATACAATTTGCTGTGTGCGTGCACACATCAAATTGCACTCAAATTCTATTCAGTTAAAAATAAATTTTGACTAGACATTTCGGGGAGTTGTATATTCTTTGAAATTAAACTTAGGGTATACTTTGCTCCAAATTTATACCCCAAGTTAGACATAAAATTCGATTCTGGAAGCCGATCGTGCGGAAAGCACTTCAATATTCAAATACCGGTCTATGCCCCAATTAAATACTTCGATTTAAAACGAGTCGTTTCCGAGTTTAAAAGTATAGTGATTAGGAAAGTTAGTGAAACCTATTAAGCCTTTAATATTTACATACTCTGCGTATAAAACGTATATTAACTGCACCCCTAAACCTTGAAAAAAAGGTTCACGTAGGTGTAATTTCTGGATCGTAAATAATAAGCTGAAACAGTAATGCTTATTCGCCCCGGTTCCAAATGCTAATAAAAAACAGTATGCAAAGTACATGAACTTACACAGTGTCAGGTCTCATTTATGTACAATATCTCATTTATGTACAATATTGCACAATGAGAACCGAGAAGGAAATGAGTGGATAAATCAAGTTACGAGCTCTGCATTCAACCAAATTAGGGTGTCGGAATAAGAGATATCAGGATTATTTATACTAGAGGTTTTCAAGCTTTTAATTCTACAGGGTTGGCCAAAAGTTACTTTACCTTAATAAAATTAACAAAATAATAAAAAAAAATGAAATAAAGTTGTATAAAATGTTTTAGTTCAAATATATATTTTTTTAAGGAAATATTGAAGTAAGGTAGGTAAATGAAATAACTTTTGGCCCACCCTGTATTATTTTCGATAACGTTGGGAAAAATGCTTTGCGTTTCGAGTTGTCCAAACCATGTTTTAAGGGGTTCGGGGTTGTATCGTTACCGCCAACCGACTTGATTACATTTAAATGGATGAAGAGCGATTCATTGGAGGACAAAATTGAATCTTTCTGCAGGACGGGAGGAAACAGTAACGAAAGAAGGAATGTTCCCTTCGCGATGATTCAGGGGAGGGGGGGGATAAGGAGAAATAAGGATAAATAGAACAGAAACATAGAAACAGAGTTAAGGATGACAAAGCAAACCTAAGTCCTCGGCTCGTGAACAATTTCTTGCAAACAGCACGCGGGGGTGGGGGTGGGGGGTCATTATTATTGTTGGGTATGCTTGTACTTGATATGCCATTAAAGGGGATGAGTATTTTTTCGTGGCGTTGATGTGCATCCACCGTACTAAAGCAAAAATTAACGAAAAAATTCTCACCACAAATGTTCAAAAATTGGTTGACACATTTTCAATTTCCCTAACTTTACCATTTTTTACGAGTGACCCTTAAGAAACTTTCTGGTACAGATTCCCTCGTTGGTTTTCGCCTCATCAAACCTAAGCACAAAAGAGAACGAGAACCCCCAAACCACTTTTTAACCTCCTTCGCGAGGATGAGAGACTAAAACATTATATATTAAAAAAAAAACCCAACAGGATCATAGCCCCGAGAAAACGTTCCCCAAAAATGTTATTATAAAGAAAGTGATGAAGTTAGAGGAAGTAGAATGTGTTGAGGGTACATAACCCGAGTACCTCAAAGAGTTGACTACTTAGAGAAGATATATGTATAGAGAATTTTGCCTTGTATTAATTTGAGCTGATTTTGAGGGATAATAATAATATAGAAGGGGGAGCCAGTTTAAAATATCTCATCATTTCGGCCAAATTATCTTGGTTAAGTACTGTCATGGGAGGTTAAATATTGTCATGAGTTGGGTGAAGTTGGGTTAAATGTCATGATTTTAGGCAAATCAGGTTAGTTATGTCATGATTTGGGTCAATTTATAAACAATTATTAGCTTTCTTTTGGTGGCTGACAACGGGGTCAGCCGCCGAAATTAAAGACAAGTGAATTGAGTCCAACTTCCGCAATTCACGTTCGGCTGTCAATGTGTAGAAATCGCAGCAGTAGTCAAGCATTGAGAGAACAAATGAGTTACATAGAGTTACATAGATACACAGATCACACGGGCCTTACGGCCCAGACTAAGGTGATCTGGCCTTAAATCTACTGCCACTTACACATAGAATAGTAGAAGTAAAGGATAGAAAAGTTTTAGGCTCTCCCCACCCTCCACTCCCTCCGGCAAAAGCCGTACATGAAATAATTTGGGAAAAGTACCTTGCAGGTGTAAGAAGACAGTACCTGAAGGAAATTTGCATTGAATAGTAATTAAATGAAATGAATATGAAAACCACTTACATAAACCTGAAAGAGTTATATTTTTGTAATATTATTTTATTTTGTAGCTTATGCTAAACAATTCCAATATTTGTTAAGTGTTTGTCTAATCTCATTTTAAATGAATCTATAGTTCTGCTGTCCACTACTGCGTTTGGCAAATTATTCCAATCATTAATAATCGAGTAAGTGAAGAAGTTTTTTATTACATCCATAGTGGCTCTTTTACCCTGAAGTTTTGAATCATGTCCACGGGTGGGACACTCCCCTGTCAGTGTGAACAAGTTATTGGCATTAACGTTGTTAAATCCTTTAAGTATTTTGAAGCACTCTATAAGCTGCCCCCTTAGTCTTCGTTTTCTGACGGAAAATAGATTGAGTTTTTTTAGCCTCTCGTGGTAAGGTTTGTTACGTACTGACGGGATAAGTTTTGTCGCTCTGTGTTGTACAGCTTCTAATTTATCTATGTCTTTTATTAAGTAAGGGGCCCAGAACTGTACAGCGTATTCGAGATGGGGCCTGACAATACTTGATAGAGAGAGAGAGAGAGAGAGAGAGAGAGAGAGAGAGAGAGAGAGAGAGAGAGAGAGAGAGAGAGAGAGAGAGAGAGAGAGAGAGAGAGAGAGTCCTATCAACACCCGAAATGTTCAACGCCACCTGGCGAAATTGTCCATGGCGCGGGTACAAGATACCCAAAGGCAGGGAATGTGCGCCTCTAAAGTGTGAACAGGTCATTGAAGTCCCCCCACCCTCTCTAGAGCTGGAGTCCAAGTCGGGGGCCTTCAGCGAGCCCACACGTACTTTAAATGCTGGGCCAGGTTAGGTTAGGTAATATAAAGTCCCACATTTAATTTATCAGACCGAACCACCTGAACTTTCTTTTTGACATCTGTGATATTTAAATGTGGGTAAAATAAAACGAAGGGTTCTTGAAAGGAACCCTTTTGACTCGCAGTTTCTAGGGGGGAGGGGGATTTAGGGTTTATGAGCGATATATATCGGTTCTTATATGCAATCCTTTTTCAAGTCTCATCAATATGCGCCAACCCTTCAATCAATGGTATATTTTTTAACATCCTTGTTCCTAGAAGGTGGATATTTTCCTCCTCTTTCGAATTTCAATAGTTTTTGATAACAACAATCTTAATCATCTTTAATTTATCTTCACTACCATTGTCCTTCATATTCATCCCCGTAAACAATCCTCTGCTTTCTTATCACTACCATATATTCAATATTCATTCTAATTTTGATATTCATGGTTCATCTATGGCTCTATAAGCTTTAGAAATTAGATGTAGTTAGATCATGATCAAAATCTCAATATTTGGTTAAAGGTAAGTAGATAGCCGTTTCACAAAACACAGAAAGTTCACCGATTCATTTTTGTTGACGAATAAACAACCATAGTCTAAACGATCATGTGTAATTACTCAAGATGGTTAACCGTAGCTGCAACACTTATGATAAAAGATCGAAAAGTAAGTACAATCAAGAACAAAACTAAAAATTAGAACCAGTTAAAAATAAGCAGAATTACTAAAGGGACTCACTCAAATCTGAGAATTGCTTGAGAGGGAATTTCAAATTGCCTAGGAACAATTTGGGTGAAAGGAGCACAAAAGGGAACGTCTCACTGATATTTCGCCAGACTTCTTATTTAGTAAGTTCGACCCTCGCATCGATGACGAGATCCACCGATTGGATAATAAAATGCACATAACGATCAGAATAATAATCGCTGGCAAGTCCGAATTTCTCGTAAAGGGAGGGAGGGGGGTCGGCTAGTATTGTTTTGACACCAAGCAGTGATCCTCGAACCCTTTTTGATTCCGCGTCATGTGTATGCGGATATGAGTACTCCCATAGGGGATACAAGTACTCCACGTCAGTACAATTTTAGTATTAAAAATGCAGGTTAATTTATTTAAGGTGTATTACTAAAAAAAATTAAATACTATTCGTAGAAATCATTTGGTTGTTAGTACCCATCAGAGACTGGACCAAAGGGAGAGGAATGCGCGTTTAAACTTTCCAAATTTAATTATCAGGGGAGGGGATTTAATTAATGAACTGTCTCCAAAATTAAAAACTGGTTTGATGAGAAAATTTCGTCTCGGAATTTTGGTTTTAAAATGAATTTTCGATAAGCCTTTATTTATCAACTCCCGCAATCTCAAATCGCTTCTTTTTTTATTCGGATTTGAAATATACCAAAAAAGGTGCCTAACAAATACACCTCTCAATTATACAAATTTAATATATTTTTCTTAAAAAAAATATTAGCATTATGTGGGATACAGAGTGAAAAACATGGATATACAATAGCTAATTTGGGGGCATGGCGGACATGAAGGTTGGAGGTGGAATGGGATTATTGGAACCTTAGCAAACTATCACAAAATCCTGGTTCTTGAACGACTGAATTGAGAATAACCAGCACATCATTTTGCTACACTGCCTGAGAGAACACATTTCCACCATTCAAACAAACGTCGCATTTTTTCCGACAATTTTTCCCTTTTTCTGCTTTCACCTTGAAAGTGGTTGCGCCATTTAACAGATACAGTGGCAGTTAGGGATATAAGACTCCTTATCTCGTATTTATTAATAAAGTGAGTCAACAGGCATTTGAACATGACCAAAAGAGCACGAGAATGATGGAGGCACGAGTAGAAGAGGCAGATGGGAACGATTGAGAAATGAAGAAAAAACAACAATTAAATAATACTTGTGGCTTCAAGCGTGCCTGGATGAACCACTTCTTCTCTCAGGATTTTCCTTAGTTGATGGGCGCTTTTTGAAGGGCTCAGGCATTGAATAGCGCCATACAAGAAACCTCTTTATTATTATAATTATTACTCTCATTATCATCAGCATTTATACTTATCATTATTATTATTACCAAAAAGTATATAAAGTAAAAGATAACATGAAGGTTAAAATGAGATCGAAGTTTACATTGCACATGATTTGTGCGACCCTTCAGATTCCATCGATGCCAAGGCCAAAAACCGGGCATCTGTTGCGCAGACGCGGCAAATCGCGCCTTTGATTTGCCCGGTCCGTGAATCGCGTGGATGACGTCGTCAAACTGCATGATGTTCGACGACCGCTCCTTCCATGAAGTGCTGTTGCGTGCAATGCGAGTGACTTCGCAGCCCAGGGATGAGCATTTATTAGTTATAATAATAGGTTGAGCAGGAGGAGGACATTGGGAACCGGTCGTAAGTGTCTTTAGAGAGCACTCCCCATGACCCCGAGAGGGCACGAGGCCCTTGTGCGTTCTCTCATAAAGGGAGCTCTTTCCTTCTTTATGGGTGTTCGCCCATATATTCCGAATCGCACGCGTCCCCTACCTTCCCCACTAAGTTGGGACAACGAAAGGAATTCCGATTTACGCACGAATTCATTTCTCGTATGCAGTGAGAGGAAGATCTCGGAACCAAGTATTCCTCCAACTAATATTTAAAGGTAGTAAAATAAAAACACGATTCTTAACAATCTTATATGCGGCTTAGAGATAACGCTAGTTAATATTATAATTATTATGAGGAGTAGCCGTAAGATTAGTATTAAATACGAGGGGAGTAGCTGTAATGAGCTCCTTAGTAGGAACAAATATGTAGGTCTGAGATCTAAAGTCGAATGAATTCAGTTCTTACTCGGTGCTAAAACTCAGGAAGAGAGTGTAACACTATGAATTTCCATCACAACTGCTCGACTGCATCGGCATAGAAAATATAACGCCTCAAACGCTTTTGATAATTCAATTACAAAAGGAATGGGAGAAACAGATGAAAGTGTGACAATACAAAAGAAATGCCCTTATTCTTTTAATGAAAATTGATGTACCTGCAGTAACAGGTCATGGAAAATCTCTTTAAAACAAACTTGATTTATATTGGGTTTATTTAATTCCTTGTTGGGCTTGTTATAAAACGGTGAGGTGAAGTCAGGTTGGGGCGAGTAATGAAACCATCACTCAATCTACAAAACTATTCACAAGCATATTTACATACAATTTCTAAAGGCCGAGCATGAAACGCGGTTAAATGAATAGTGTACACAGTTCACAGAGCGGCTTCAGCGCCAAGAGTCACGACTCAATTAAGCCTCCACTTTTATAGCCGCCGATAATAGGCCGATAGGGAGAGGACGAGGCAGTAAAAGGCAGCCTCATTCGCATCGGTGTCAAAAGCCTTGTTCCGCCTTTCATTCGAGCGTCCAGATAAACGACCGGATCGACTCGAAACTCGCACTGTCTACGTCGACCAGACAGGATCATCATTGCTTGACGATGTCGTAAATTCGCTTCTCGAAAGGGTCTTTCCTTCTCGAACGAACCGGGACGGTGGGACTGGCAAAGAGCGATGCTTCGGCTACGAGGGTGAAAACTAATCCCATTCCAAGTCCTCAAAAGCGGTTCAGTAACAATGGGACAAACACAGAAAAACTATCTTAAACCTCCAATATTCCAATCATTATTTCATAACCAACACCAAAAAACTAACTTTAAACCAACTTTCACACAAATGCACAGATGGTAAAACACGACCTCTAAATGTGGCCCATAAGGTCTAGATATCAACTCAAACCATCTGCAGACATGCAAATACACGCACATTGTATGTTCATAGGCGCGTACTTCAAGGTGGAATATTAGCTAGACTACTGGCGGAACCTGATACCCTAAAGAAGGTAGCAATAAAGGCCCCAAACCCCCTTAAATAGGAACCTGCTCGGCGTACCCGGGAGCCGCCAGAGAACCCCGTGAAAGGGGAGAGCTCGAATGAGATCCTGCTCAGCAAAAGCGATGGGGAGGAGTGGATCTTAATGGAGATAATGCACGTGAGAAGCGGTGTTGAGTTTCCTTTAAGGACTCCTTTGGAGCAGCTCGCCAATCCCAAAGGAACCGAATCTGCTCAATGGTCTCCTTGACAGTTCCCAAGAGGATTTTCTACACCTTCAAATACTCCCATCAGTCCCCACGTTACACCAGTTTAAAAAACAAACTATATATATATATATATATATATATATATATATATATATATATATATATATATATATATATATATACACAGATGAAGTTAGTCGATATATTTCGCATTTGCGATTTTCTTTTCACATCTTTCAATTTTTCGTATATTTATTTGCCTTTACGTTTCGGTTGATGCTGTGGATAAGTTTTCCGAAATTCATTAAAATTCAGATTTTAAAGTTAATGAGAGAATGGGAGAAGAATCCTTTAGAAAAACACTATTTATCTGACGCGTTTCGATACCCCATTTCGACCTTGTCTTGACATGCTCACAAGTTTTTCCGTACTTTTGCACTTGCTGACTTCATTGTTTGTTGTATATAAGTGTGTTTATCCATTGATATATAAACCAATGTTCTTATCTTTTTATTCGTATTTTTATTTTATCTCTGATGATGAAACTCTGATGGAGAACTTATCCACGGCATCAACCCAGACGTAAAGGCAAATATACGAAAAATTGAAACATGTGAAAAGAAAACCACAAATGCGAAATTAGCCGTCCCTTTTAACAAAACTTGCTACGATATATATATATATATATATATATATATATATATATATATATATATATATATATATATATATATATATATATATATAAGAAGGCGCAGACAAGTGAATGCATAGACCAAAGACAAAATTAGGCTGTTCCGTTTCACACTAAAGATAAAGATCGTGTCAAGGTTGAAATGACAAAAATATTAAAAAAATATCCCCATAAATTAATTTTAAACTGTGAAAATGAAGAAAGTGATGAGAAGCGAAACCCATTAATTTAAAAAAGAAAATGAAAACAAAACTTAGCATTCCAAACATAAGCACGAAACAAAGAAAAAATAAGGAAATAAAGAAATAATGAAAACAAAGAAATTATAAAGAAACAGAAATAATAAAGAAACAAAGAAAGAAAAGACAAACTTTATTCTCAGGTGACGCTGATATGAGTGAGTGAAAGTCGCCTGATGATCAGAGGAGGATTTTTCGCGGTTGGAGAGGTTAAGATAGATCGAAGGAAATAAATGAATTACAGTCGTTAAGCAAAATTTGACTAGTTGTAAGGTACAGAAATTCTAGTTAGTTAATTAGGTCAATCGTGAATGAGATCCTTCGATGAAATAAGGAAATTCGCATGAAAATCAACATGACAATTCCCCCTCAAATTTAAAGCGCAAAAAGTTTCCTAAGAGATGTAATGAAAGTGGGGAAGATGGAGGAAGTGAAAATGTCTGGACGATATATAATCACAGATCCTCCTGCAGACATTGGTGCCAGGAGGGCAAACTGCTGGTGTTGTGGCAGGAAGGCCACATAATCCTTCAGATGTCAACTGCAGTAAGGTTACCCATACTACACTTGACATCCCATCGCAAAATGATAGATAAGGAAAAGAGCGGTGTGGGAATGCAAATAGGTTACCTCACACCCCAACCAGAGTTTAGAGAGAGGGGTGAACCAGCTAACACCCTTTCCCGAACACGACCGGGGATGAATGGACCAAAGGAGGTCGGCGACTAGCCTGGAAATGCGTGAGGGAAAAAACGAAGAAAAGGGCTACAAATAGTAAACGCGCTCCGGCGTCGGGGGTAGGCCCACCTTGCCCCGGAGCAGGAACATGCGACCTATCCCCCCAAAAATAGTCAAATAAAGTAGAGGAGACCAGCCTCTACGAAAATGCATTTAGTCCACAAGTCTCTGTGTATGAAACAGACCCGAGTAAAAGGGTCAAGCAATAGCGACCACGCTCGTCCCGGTACCGAGACAGGTAACGTGCGCGAAGATCTCCCAGGGTGGAACATTCAACAAGAATGTGCCGAACAGTCTGGGGGATAACCCAGTAATCGCAGTAAGGCGCAGGCGAGCGCTCCATCAAATGGCGGTGCGTCCCGCGAGTGTGTACAATTCGGAGACGACAGAAAGCAACCTGAAGCCGTCGCGGCATTGAGGTGTAGTTCCATGGCAACAGTCGCGGAGCAATGGTACATAACTTTAAGTTTCCCCGAACCGTCTCTCATCTTCTTTAACAAGGTGCCCAGAGGCCTGCCATATTCGAGCCATGTAGGCGATGTAAGGAAGAGCGAAACGCTGATCTGGTGGCCCAGTTATCGAGGACTCTTTGGCGCCATCATCGGCGTGCTCATTCTCGACAATTCCAACATGTCCAGGAACCCAGAAAAAGATAATCTCAACACCTGCCGGTTCGCCAAAATCGTGGCGTCACGGATATCGCGAACGAAGGGATGCAGAGATTCCAATGCACCGAAAGCACTCAGGGCGCTTTGTGAGTCACTATAAATCACAATCAGGCCTCCGAACTGGAAAAGGCGCGTTATCTCCCCTAACGAGCGGAGTATTGCAACCAGCTTGGCCGTGAAGACAGACGCAGAGCCCCACTGACTTCAAACAGAGGGGATATTGCGTGGAAACCGACCCCCTATTGGGACTTGAAGCCATCCGTATACACTGACACTGTTCCAGCGTGACACGAGATGTACTCCTAAAAAGGCGAACGCAATACTCTCGGTGCTGTAGAAGCTTTGGGATTAGAGGCGTAACGACGAATAGTCAAAGGTGGTCCCACCAAGGTGGCACCTTTGCAGGGCTTAGGGTATGACTGGCATCTCTAGGTGGCATAGGCACCGCCGAGATCAGCTGCGGCGCATGTTGGCGATAAGGGAGGCACTGGGCTCGCGCGTACAGGAGAAAGATATACTGTGCACCGCGCAGAGCGAGAGGCATCTCCCCAGCATCGACAAGTAGGCTCTCAATGAGGGACATGCGGAAGGCACAGGTAGCCAGGCGAAGGCCGGCGCGGTGGAGAGAGTCCACTTTCCGCAATACACACTCGGCTGCGAATGGATAAAACTCGCATCCGTAGTCGAGCTACGAACGAACAAAGGATCGATGAAATGATAAGGCAGTAGCCCTATCAGTACCTCAGGCGCTAAACGTCACAGAGAGAAGAATATCCATGGTGCGTGTATAAGTAAAACTCAGGCTGCGAATATGAGCCTCTCAGGTGAGGCGTCGGTCAAATACAAGACCAAGGAAACGGTGCAAGTCTAGCCCCTCCAGGCGAACCCCATTTAGAATCAAGTTTGGGTCAGGGTGAGCCGTGAATGACGGCAGTAGTGTATCACCCTAGTCTTGGCCAAAAAAACCCGAAGCCTGTGCGCTTCGGCATAGCAAGAGACGCGGTTCTATGACTGTTGGAGTCGACGCTTCAGAGTTGGCATATGGGCTGCGCTAAAAGAGATTGAAAGGTCGTCCACGTAGAGCGTAGCGAGAACATCTTCCCGCAGCACCGAGGTGATGCGGTTGATGGTCAGGGCAAAGAGGGTGACACTGAGGACACTTCGCGGTGGGACGTTCTCTGCTGCCCCATTGGGCCGGATAGGGCTCCCCCCCACCCGTACGTAGAATCGATGATCTCTCAAAAATTCAGATATAAAGATTGGGAGGCGTCTCCTCGCCCACATCGTGTGGAGCGTCTCCATGATACAGTATCGCCATGTGGTATCATAGGCCTTCGCCAGATTGAAAAACACCGTGTCGAAAAGCTGTCTAGGATGTAATGGCTCGCAGACGGCATTGTCCAGTCGGAGCAGAGTATCCGACGTGGAGTGGAACTTGCGGAAACAGCACTGGGCAGAAGACAGTTGACCTCCACTGTACATAAAAAAGGCTAATCTAGCATTTACCAATTTTCCCATCAACTTTCACACGCAAGAGTTTAGAAAGATTGGGCGGAAGCAGGCCGGGCTAGAGTGATCTCTTCCCAGTTTGCGAAAAGCGAGCACAGTAGCGAATCGCCAGAAGTTTAGAATGATACCCACTACCCAGATCCTGTTGAACAAATCTAACAGAAAGGATTCGCTCATCCAGGTGTAAAAGCATAACGTACGGGGCATCGTGGGAACAGAGGCGGTGTCTGCGCAAGAAGCGAGGGCGGAATGCAACTCACTCAAGAGTAAACCTGTCGTTGAAGGGTTCTCCGACTTCTCTGGATGTAAAGTCCAGGCAGTGGCATTCCGCGACATCAAGACAGGCATTGAATGCTGGCGGAGCAGCATCCCGGCTAGAGAATGAGGAGAAAGCGTTGCGAAGGTTTCTGTCACGGACGCATGGTCCGAGATTGCGGTCTCATTCTCCTGGAGAAAGGGGGGGGGGGTGTCCTGACAGAACGTGACGCGAATCCCTTTTGACTCGCTTCCACACGTCTGCTAGAGGCGTCTTCCCGTTAAGTGAAGACACGTATGACCGCCAGGCACAGCGGCGGGCGTGCTTCGAAACATATCGGAAACTAGCCATAGCTTGACCAAATTCACCGACAATGAAATTGTTTGGTCGGCGCTTATAGCGTATGTAGGCATAACGCTTCTGTTTGAGGGCCGCCTCACATCGGAGCATGTAGGCATAACGTTTCTGTTTGAGGGCCGCCTCACATCAGCTGACCACTACGGAAGCGGTCAGTGTGCAAAACGGCCAGACGTTCTAGGAATAGTAGTTAGTCCCACGGCGATGAGGTGGCTGGAGAAGGACTCAACGGCCTCATCTACTGACCTAAACTTCTAGAATTAGATAGACAAATCAGTCATTTCCTGAAATGCGGACGACCGCTTCCGCGCTAAGCACCACTGGGACGGGCTCTCAGGCGACAGCTGCCCAGAAAATGTTATTTGAATGGGAACGTGATCACTACCATGGAGGTGATAGACTAACCCTCACCCCAAATTAGGCTATGCATCCAGAGAGCATAGAGATAGATCAAGGCAGGAAAATGAGGCGGTTCTCGGGCAGTGATGCGTGAACTCTTCCACATTTAGGACATCTATCTCCAGCTCGTCTATCAGGTCAGCAAGGACTTGACCCTTGGGATTTATCGATTAATCTCCCCAGAGGGGTTTTGTACGTTCGGATCTCCGAGCAAGAGAAAAGGTCTCGACAACTGAGCCACGACGCGGTGTAAGTATCCTGCGTCGAAGTCGGCTGACAGTGGAATGCACACGGAAATAACAGTATACCTCCTATCCAGGTTCACCTGCACAAATACTGTCTAAAAGGTATCTAAAGCAAAAAAAAAACAGAGACATCATGCCTGCTGTAAAGGCGCGTCCTTCAGCGCGGCACACGGCTCCCATCCCGTGGTAGTGGGTTGTCAAAACCCTTATACCCCGAGAGGGTGGTCAGGGGGCACACGCCCAGTATGGTCTCGTGCAAAAAAGATAGCTAACGGAGAACGGGAGGAAACGAGTCTCCGCAGCTCTTCCCAGTTGTCTCAGAGTTCGCGGCAATTACATTGACGGAATATTCCCTCCAAACCTAGCTCGGAGGAGATATGTAGGCCCTCTGCGAAGTGAAGACACTCACGGGAATGGCCATACGCTTCCCGCAGGTAGAACTCCGGGCGCTGTTGGCCGGATAATGCGCTGAAGGTGCTGTCGCCTTCGAGCACTTATCAGGGGAGTTTGGGCCCTCCATGCGAGTCTTTTCCTTCGTACGGCTTGAAACCTAGGCTTCGGAGGCGGGATCCCTGTTTTGGAGAATCCACCGTCTCCGAGCCACCCAGCCTATCATTGTGTTTGGGTGTAGGAACCGAAGCTCTTTTAGTGCTGTCCTCCTTTTAGAGGGTAGCTTTAGGAGCCCCGGAAGATGGACGCTGGGTATGAACCCTTTGTGCGCCAGCATTAACAGTTCTGCGCCCGGAGAGGGTAGAACCCGCAGAATGGTTCTGAATGAGCGCGGAAACGACCGTACTCGTAGCCCTGGAGGGGCCAGGAGCAGAGGGTGTCTTTCTTAACATTGAGGCATAGGACGTCCGGGGCGCGCCAGGACCAAGTCCTTGGCCTCGCGAAATGAGGGACGACCATGGGCCTGAAAGGAGAAGATTTCCTTCTCAAAGAGATACGCACCACATTGCTTCAAAAAGCAGGGTGCGTCTCTCTGCAATTGACACACTTAGCCACACACGATTTGACTTATCGTGTGTGGCCTTGGAGCAACTTACACAGACATCGGGTAACCCCGACTTTGCGCTTCTACAGGAGTGATTCGTATGGCTGAAGCGGCGACAGTAGTACTAGTAGAACCTCTTTGGCAGTGGGAAGAATTCCTTCCCTCGGTAGCAATACCAACTAGCATGCACCGACTCAGGGAGCTTGTCACAGTCGAACGTGACGAAGAGTGTAGGGGGTGGTCTCGATGCCCCTCCCTGTTTTCTCATCACACGTTCGACCTTGACTGCTTCATCTTCAGCTAGGTCTAAGATTGCCTTGTCGTATATGCAACGCTCCTGAAGAGGATTGAGGAACTCCAGGAGACATCTCTAAACGATTAAAGAACCTTATTATTACCCTTACCTAACCGCATTGACTAGAATGTTATTGTTTATTTATAATATATATATATATATATATATATATATATATATATATATATATATATATATATATATTAATAAAACCACTGTGGAGGAGCGTAGCATTTATTATCTCGAGACCAGTTTCGGCATGGAGTTTGTCATGCCATCCTCCGTCGAACACTAAGAATACATGCAGTCCCACCAAACATATAATATATATTTAGTTTACATAGATCCAATTGGAGTTCCTAATCAGGGGGTGTGAATTTAAGTTCATTAAGGATATCTTTTGAGATTAGATCTTTGACGTAGGGGCTGCATTTGTATTGCGCATCCGAAAGGTTAAAGTGGGGATTTCATATACAAGGGTGGATTCAATGACCTTTCTTTTGCGGAAGTCCTTACACGGGTAGATTAGTTTGGCTTGGGTATTTAAAAGTGGTGCGGTTAGGGGAAAGGATACTATTTAAACCTTTCAGTAATGGAGAAAATGGAAGGGAGAGGCAGTTTCTTTGAGTATCTGGGTTCCTACTTTTAGGGCAATAGAAGTTTGACTTGGCCTTGGATAAGCATTCATTGATGATATGGAGGGGATATTTTAGTTCTATAAATGTACAGGTGGTATAAGTAATTTCATCGGACAAGAAACATGGGTCACAAATTCTAAAACCTCTCAACCGCACCACTTTTAAATATCCTTCGACCATTAAAAACTCATTCCCTACCACCAAACCTATAGAAGGAACAAACGAAGCAGGAGTCTATTTAATCCCCTGTAAAGAAATTAACTACCCTTTATTCTACATGGGCGAAACAGGAAGAAATCTGGATAAGAGAATGTACGAACACAGAGGAGACTTAAATCTCCTTTAAGAAGGGGATTTTTTTTGAGTATTTGAATAATAATTTCATCTTAGTTTGGTTATGACTTATGTTTTTTTATCAAAGTTATTTCTAATCATTCTTTTATAATATCAAAAAACAAAATGGTGAAGTTCAGAAAATGTATCTTTATATATATCTTCTTCTATAACTATATTTTAGCAATGTGATATTTTGAAAGGGAAGAAATTTAGTTTAGAGTTCCTTTTTAAAATTATTATAATTGGCGAAGTTCAGAAAATTTATAAAAATTTAACCATGGCTGCTTTTTTTTTAGATTTTAAATTTTAATTTTAGTACCGAAGCTATTGCCTGGTGTATATATATATATATATATATATATATATATATATATATATATATATATATATATATATATATATATATATATATAATAACGATTGGAGCAGAACAATAAAATAATAATTTTCTGGAACTCTTTTCACGCATGGACTTTGTTCCATAGAGTTGCCTTCTAAAACATGGAGCGACTAATCAGTGTGGTGGTATTGTTATTATTCCCCTCCTATAGACAAATTCTAATGATGATAACAATATATGTGAATACAGTTGGCATGAAATTCATGCTATTTATTTTGTTACCTCATGAAATGGCTGGTATATCAAAGCTCAAATTGAAAAAATTGACATTTTATATTGAAAAACTTAATATCTCCCTCTATTGTCCATTATTCGTTGAGGTTTGTATATGCATCCATTACCCTATCGAGTTGAGGTCCGTTAAAGCACTTCTTTGATTTCCTAATCCATTTACACAACTGTTTGTGTCTTTGAAATCATTACAGCTATGTTCTCTCGTTCCATTCTGATTATTACTTTTATTCATGTATCGGTTATCTTAAATTCTTTAGCATCCTTTTTCTTTTCTATAAACTTTTAACTTCATTTCAAGAACTTGTCATTTTTTTACATCGTTATGGGATTTCTACGATTTTTTACTAATGCGAAACACACAATCGTGGGACATAATTGTTTTGTATCTCTGCCTGCAAACTCGAGGCGGGCCTACTTCCGACGCTGGAGCGCGCTTCCTTCTTGTTAGCTTTTTGCTTTGTTTTGTTTTTTGTTTTTAGTCTATTATCTTTTTATCCCTGTTATTTCTTTTTTTTTAATATAGCCTACTCGTTCTCTCGTTGTTGCATTTTAAACGAACCCTTGACGACTTTATCTCATCCGAGGTCATAAAACTATAAAAAAGATATTGAGCAAAATTTACTGCTCATGAATCGTAAAGTTTGTTTCAAAACAACCTCTAATTTTTCCGAGCGAATGGGCATCCTTAGAGTCCAGTTTCAAGTTTTCACCTTGGGAATACACAATTTTCCAATTCATGCTGGCGTTATTCATTATATGCCTCACATAACCTCGGGGAAGAAACATAAACACCCTATAAACCGTAACCTTTCTTTCCAACCATAGTGAACGCCCAAAGCTTGTTCACAAAATTCGTGCCTAGAGACACTTTACAACGTAGAATTAAGCAACTAAACTGGGCATCAAGCCGCCAATATAGGGACCACCCTCATAAGAGCAGGATCCAAGTTTCCATGGGATTATGCCAAACCGCCAACGAAACCCCATAGTACTACTCATCAGAGAGGCTCCTGAGCCAACAAAGAGGGCCAAGTAGCCGATGGGATAATTACAATAAGAGAGACACTCCGATACAGGCCCTAGACAAAGGCAAATTGATGTAACCGACGAAGGAATTTTCACTCGAGAGAATAAGGTTAGGCTCAAAGAGATTAATGATAAAGGTGAATAAATACAAACGAAGGGCAAACAACAAGAAAAGATTAGACACACCAAAGAAAACAGTAGCAAATTTAGTCGATGCCAATGGTATTATAAACGTCCACAAAAAAGTTCGTACAGTGATTATTAGATTTATCATTCGCATGTACGTGAGTAAGGAAAGAGAAGAATCATACAGTCCTCCGACACTTCGAAAAAGACGATTAACTCCCGAATTTTATTTTTTTAATTTTAAGTGTCGTGGTACAACCACTCTATACCATAGACTACTCCTATATTGTGTGGGAAGATGGGGGGGGGGACACAATCGCCTACTGCAACGCGAACCGTTGAAGGACTGTTCGCAGGGATTAACGACCGACTAGGAGGTCGCACTTGAGGCGTTGGGTTTCAAATACTTAATAATCAAACAGAATGCATAAATGGTTGGCGAAATTTACTTGAATAGGCCGAGAGTATCGTTAAAGGTTAGTTAAAGATGAAACAACAAAAATATAATTTTATTTACAAAGATCAAAATAAGAATAATAATAGCCAAAAGAGAATTATTTAAATAGTCTCTTGATAATTATTATGAGTAGGGATTCTCAAATAGAATTAATTGATTAATGTTACTAGGATCAGAACAAAAGTGGGAACTTGACAATACTAATAATGGAGGGGTTTTCAGTCTTACGGGTCGGTGACTTCGAGGAAGGCCCTTCTTGTGATGAGGCGAGTAGGTAACGATCCGATGAGGCAAGTGGGGCACAATCCGAATGAGGCACGAGGGGCACGATCCGAACCAATCTTCCGATGAAGATAGCCAAACTTCAAAGATGACGTTCGACGGGGAATGTGGGAATTCTCGTAATTCCACTGGAAAAGGAATCTTTTTTACCTCAAAGGTAATCGTTGGAGATTTTCTTCGGTTCGATTAAACGAAGGGAGACTGTTGCGCAAATTCAAAGGCTTGCTGATCAGAGAAACTACCAATTGACTAAGGTAGAATCATGGCTGAGAAAGTCTTGCTGTCTGACGAATGCTCACGGGACTTCGACTTGAGACGATAAGGACGGCCTTGTGGTGCGGGCTGGACTCTTAGAACTACAGAATAACCCGAGTATTTGTATGCCCGATTCTGAGCGGGAAGGTGGAATTTGGAGAAGGAGACACAAGCTCCAGACATTTTAATCCGGAGGCGGAGTCGATTCATTATTTAGCAGCAAGGTGCGAGACAGAGCGGCTCTCTCTCGCCTCGTCACCCGGAGGGTGGGACGGTTGGCTTAGGACGAGATTGCAGGATTGGGAAATATTTTCCCAATGCGCTCAGGAGTCGAAAATTCGTGAATGTTCGAACAAGAAGTGATGTCGTCCACGGCGGGATACCATCGCACGTGGTCTCCAATAAATGGGGGGAGGGGTCAGAGGTTATTATACAAAAAGCCCATCTGGCGACTGCCTACTAGGGCAAAAGTAACCGTACTCACACTACAGACTAATACTAGGCTAAATTAAAAAACAAAACAAATAAGAGCATGCAAATAACAAATAATAAAGATAAAAAATGAACAAAGGCTAGGACTCAAGCTAAAAAAAGAAACAACAAGAACAAATAAAAATAAAAGATAAGTAAAAAGGCAACAAGAAGGAAGCGCGCTCCGGCGTCGGGGGAAGGCCCACTTCTCCCCGCCACAGGAACATGCGACTTACAAGAAAGAGTCAAATAAATTGGAGGAGGCCAGTCTCCTCCAAAAAGTCATATAATCAACAAATCTCTGTGCATGAACCAGTCCTGAGTGCGAGAGACAACCGGTAGTGACCTAATTCGTTCGTCTCGGTCGGGAAAGGTAACGTGTGGAGATCACCCAGACTGGAACATACAACAAGAACGTGCCGAACAGTTTGGGGCACAAAACAGCGCAATAAGGCACAGGCGAGAGTTCCATCAAATAGTGGTGCGTCCCGCGAGTGTGTCCAATTCAAAGATGAGAGAAAGCAACGTGGAGCCGTCGCGGAAATTGAGGTGTAGTTGCAGTGCAATGGCACGAAACCTTAAGTTCCCATCGGCAGTCTCCCATTTTCTTTGCCAAGCAGCCCATATTCCAACCATGCCATCGGTGTGAGGAAGAGCGAAACGCTAGTTTGCTCGCCCAGTCCTCGCGAACTCTTTGGCACTCTCATTGGCGAGCTCAGTCCGTGCAATTCCCATATGTCCAAGAACCCAGCAGAAGATAATCTCGAAATCTGCCCGGTTCGTCAAAACACTTGCGTCACAGATATCGCGAGCCAAAGGATGCAGAGATTCTAATGCTCCAAGAGCATTCAGAGCGCTTTGAGAGTCATGGCCAAGGAAAAACGAAGCCTGTGCGCCTTGGCAAACCAAGAGACGCATTTCAATGTCTGTTGGAGTCGACGGTCCAGAGTTGGCATCTGGGACGCGCCAAAAGAGATCGAAAGGTCGTTCACGTAGAGCACAGCGAGAAACTCTTCCGGCAGGACCGAGGTGACGCCATTGATGCTCAGGGCAAAGAGTGTGACACTGAGAACACTGCCGTGCGTGACATTCACTCTTCCTGCTCCATTGGGCCGGAGATGGCTCACCCCACCCGTAAACGAAATCGACGATCTCGCAAAAATTCAGACATACAGATTGGGAGCCGTCCCATCGCCCCCATCGTGTGGAGAATCTCCATGATACCATATCGCCATGCGATATCATAGGCCGTCTCCAAATCGAAAAACACCGTAGCGGTGCTGTCTACAAAGGAAGGCCTCGCAGACGGCATTTTCCAGTCGAAGCAGAGCATCCGACGTGGAATGGAACTTGAGGAAGCAGCACTGTGCCGAAGACATTGCCTCCGCAGTCCAGAAAAAAGGCTAATCTAGCATTCACCAATTTTTCCATCAAATTGCACACGCAGGAGTTTAGAAAGATTGAGCGGAAACCTGACAGGAAGAGTGATCTCTTCCCGGTTTGCGAAAAGCGAGCACAGTAGCGATTCGCAAAAACCTGGCAGGATACCCTCTAAAAAGATCCTATTGAGCAAATCTAACAGAAAGGCCATGCTTCGCTCACCCAGGTGTCGAAGCAAAGCGGTGTCCGCGGACGAAGCGAGAGCCGAACGCAACTCACTCAATGTAAACCTGTCGTTGAAGGGTTCTCCGCCTCTGGAGATAAAGTTCAGTGGGCGGAATTCCACCACATACCGACGCGCATTGAAAGCTGTCGGAGCATCATCTCGGCTAGAGAGTACGGAAAAAGCGGACGCGAAGGATTCTCGCACGGACGCGTTGTCCGAGATTGCGGTCCCATTCTCCTGGAGAACGGGATGGGGGGTCTAGTGAAAACCTTCCCCAAATACTTTTGACTACTTTCCACACCTCTGCTAGAGGGGTCTTTCGCGTTAAGTGAAGAAACGTATGCCGCCAAGAAGAGCAGCGGGCGTGCTTCGAAATATAACAAAACCGAGCACTAGCTCAACGAAATTCACCGACAGTGAAGTCGTTCGGGCAACGCTTATACGGCATGTAGGCATAACGCTTCTGTTTGAGGGCAGCCTCACGCTCGGCTGACCACCACGAGAGCTGCCGGCGTGCAAAACAGAGAGACGTTCTAGGAATAGTAGTTAGGACCAGGGAGATGAGGTTGCTGGAGAAGAACTCAACGGCCTCATCTAACGAAATAAACATTTCAACTGAGATAGCGGAATTAGTCCTTTCCTGAAATACGTACCACTGCTCTCACACCAAGCACCGTCGCCACGGGCTCTCGGACGGCAGTGGCCCAGAAAAAGATATTTTAATGGGAAAGTGATCACTACCCAGGAGGTTATCGACCCCTCCCTACCCAAAAATGAGGCTGTGCATCCGGAGAGCTCAAAGATAGATTGAGGCAGGAAAATTAAGCGATCTCGAGCATTGATGCGTAAACTCATCCACATTCAGAACACCTATCTCCAGCGCGTCGATCAGGTCGAGTAGTCAGCTCAGATCTCCGTTCAGATCTCCGAACAACAGAAAAGGCCTTGGCAACCGTACCATGACGGGGCAGAAGTCACCAACGTCGATATCGGCTGACGGTGGAATGTATGCTGAAACAACATTATACTTCCTATCCAGGTGGAGCAGCACAGTTACTGCCTAATAGGACGTATCTAAAGAAAAGAAAAGAAGGGAAACATTATGTCGGGTATAAATCGAGCATCCTACCGCCGGCCCCCATCCCGTGGTGGTGGGGTCTCAAAACCCTTATACCCCGGGAAGGTGGGCAGGGGGCACGCGCCAAGCATGGTCTCCTGCAAAAAGATAGCCTCCGCAGCTCCTCCCAGTTGGCCCGGAGTCCGCGGCAATTCCATTGAAGGAATATGCCCTCAAGACCTAGCTCGAACGAGATGCGGGGGCCCTCTTCGAAGTGAAAACCCTCACGGGAATGGCCATAGGCTTCCCGCAGGCAGAACTCCGGGAACTGTTGGTCGAAAATGCGCTGAATGCGCTTTCGCTTTCGAAAACTTATCGTGGGAGTCTTTTCATCCATCCGCCTGGAAACCTTCGGCGAGCGCGGGTCCCTTATTTGGAGGATCCACCGTCTCCAAGCCACCTATCCTACTACTAGGTGTGGGCAAAGAATCCGAAGCTCTTTTCGTGCTGTCCTACTTTCGGGGGGCAGCTTTTGCCTTACCTGAAACGCTGACGCTGAAGAAGGTAGGGGAGCCCTGGTTTTAGCCGGGGCTGGGTTTGAATCCTTTGTGCCGCCAGCTTTACCAGGGGAGCGTCCGGTGAGGGTAGAACCCACAGAAGGGTTCCGAATGGGCGCTAAAACGACCGTGCTCGTAGGCCTGGAGAGGTTGGAGAAGAGGGTGTAGGTCTTAACATTGAGGCAGAGGACATCACAGGCGGTGCAGGGCGCGCTAGGACCAAGTCCTAAGCCTTCCGAAATGAGAGACGATCCTGGACCTGAAGGGATTGGATTTCGACCTCAAGAAGATACGCAAGACATAGGTTTGAAGCAGCGGAGTGCAGCTCTCCGCAATTGACACACTTGTCCACACACGATTTGTACTTGTCGTGTGCAGCCTTGGAGCAACTTACACGGACTTCGAGTAACCCCGACTTTGCGCGTCTAGAGGAGCTATTAGTATGGCTGAAGCGGGAGAAGTCGTAGCACATCCGCGGCAGTGGCACAAATGCCTCCAAGCGGTAGTGATATCAGTTAGCAGGCACCGACTAAAGGAGCTTGTCACAGTCGAACGTAACGAAGAGTGTAGGGGTGGGTCTCAGGCCCCTCCTTGTTTTTTCATCACACGTTCGACCTTGACCGCCCTATGGTCTGCCAGCTATAAGTTGATGTCATTTATGGAGTAGTCCACGACTTCCCTGGCTTAAACTAGTCCCTTCACGGAGTTTATGGTAGAGTGCAGCGTTAAACTCACAGGTGTGCCATCAAGTGTCCGAAGGCGCTCCTCATGGCCGCCTCTGAGGGATTCGAGGCATTCGCCAAAAGGCTCCTCGTCCGAGAAACGAATCACCTTCGGCTCTCTACCAATCACACTAGCTACAGCTTCCCTCTGATGGATCATGTTGTCTTTAGTCAACTTGCTGCCCTCAGTGGAGCGAATAATAAGGAAGCGTTTGAAGCCAGCGGGCTCGAAAACGCCAGGTAGTTCCTGAATGTGGGGCCCTCACGTAATTGAGGCTCTGCTCTGCGCAGTTCTGGTCTTCGTACTGAGACTACTCACTCGAGGGAGCAACGGGACCGGACGTGCCGATGTTGGCTTGGTCCTTACCGAAACGGCATTATACCTGTGCCTCACAGTGGCTCTCGCGGAAGGAGAAGAGCCGCGAGTCTTCTTAGTCTTTTTCTTGTTCTTTTTATTTTAGAAGAGGAGGGCGAGGAATGAACCCGCTTCTCTCCTCTATCGGCGGGAGCCACTAGGCCAGATGGGCCGGCCTCAACATGATCCTCCTCTGAAATGGAGAAGGTCTTGGCTGTCACAGGGGCACCAGCCGGGACAGGAGATCCCTCCTCTCCTTGTAAGGCCTCGGGCGCCCGAGCCGTCTGAGGAGGTCCATGCACAGAGTCGGATTTGGGTTCAGTACTTGGCACCGAGCCAAGTTTCTACCCCATGGGAGGTCCTCCCATCTGAGGTTGGGTCACCTCAGGGACCAAGTCCATCCCTATGGGGGCTCCATTTGGCCTTACCCCCTAAGACATCACATATCCTTTCTTTTTTCTTCTAATGCCGGCGAACCGGCATCCGTCGGGAATAGAGGGGGGCAAGTACACCGCCCCCCTGCAATCTTGTCGCGAACGCCTGTAGAACATTAATGGGCACATGCCGACGGGCACTGGCGTCATTTGCTCCCCTAATGGGGTTGGCCCTTTCGTGCCGCCCCAACCGGGAGCGGTCAATTATTGGCCACCTGCCCCTTTTCTTGGCAGTCCACTTGGAAAGTAAAGGGGGGACTTCCGTTGGAAAAAGTGACAGAGAAGGGGGTAAAAGGGAGTTCCTTGCAACTGTAGGCAAAGGAGAGGAGAACACAAGGGGAGGCCTCAATTTTTCCAATGAAGCTGCTCGAAGGCTGCTTTGGTGATGGTAGAGGGGAAGCTAAAGGGAGAGAAGAATTTAATTTTATTGGGCATAGAGACCCTTTGTAATTCACGAGATGCACACGCTCGTCACCCCACGCAGTAGCCCGCTCTGCGAGGGGTGAATACAGGGCCGAAAAAAACAGCTGCCGCCATTTAAGACCACTCCTCCCGCCTAGTGACCTGGCAGCCCATCAGCATGGCGGTTCTACCTTGGGCACGGCCGACCAGAGAAAGTTGTGGGAGAGATTGTAGGGAAAGTGAGGAAGTAGGGTAAAAACACAGGCTGTCAGAAAGAAGAAGAGGTTAAGCTGGGGCCGGACGGGGCGCTGATTGGCAACTTTGTCAAATGATAATAAGACAAAAATTAAATGAGGCTACGAAAACCCTTCTAGAAAATGAGGCAAAAATAAAACATAATATAAATATAGTAGAAAACAAAACCTATTGTAACAAATCACTTATATCTTCCACATATTTTCACTTCCTCCATTTTACCAATTTTACATATTTCTCCTTACAATCTTTCTGGCGGAAATGACCTCGTTGGCTCTCGCTTTTTCGTTTTAAATAAAATGAGTCGGGGTGAACTGACTCTCAATCTAACAAATCTAATCCTGGCGATTTATCCCGTGATAGATCGAGGCAAAGATCGGGTTTCACTGACAACCTCGCGTTTTCTTTCTTTTCACCTTCTTTTAATTAATGAAGAGATCTGATGACTCTTCCTTCACCGAACGTGTCCGTCTTCGCCAACCAGGAAGATCTGTCATCCAATCGGAAGCTTGATTAATGTCGAGACAAATAACACGTCTTAGAAAGGAGCAACCGCCGTGAGGGGGAATTAAATATTCAATTTCTCACTGGCAAATTATGTGTCAAATATTGTTTTATATATATTTAAGGCGATGAAATGATGTCATAAGATATGATTTGCCAAATTAACCAGTTATTTAAATTCGTATGCAGACGTACGCTAGTTAATTTAACGACCTTTCTTACAGGGCCTTGGTGACAACGAATTTGTTGGGCAAAGGGATGCCGGTTTTAGCATGGAAACCATGTTGCAGCTCACATCTCTAGGATTGCGTGCCTTCCCGGCCCCAACACAAGCAGATGCGTTCCCTGCGGGCTCCAATGTGTCTAGGGAGATCTGCAGCTACATTCATATTTTCCACATATTTTCAGTCGAAGGTATTTCTGCGGGAGATACCCTCGTCAGTCTTCTTTTAATTTTGTGAAAAATGTGTATGTTTTTTGATAGGAATGTGTGGCGATCCATGTAGGAGATTTCTTATTAAAAAAAAATCGTCTATGATCATTCATCCATTTTGTTGTCATTCTGACCCTCTTCTTTCTTTCGGAAAGAATGTCAAAAATCCACATGTCCTCCACCACAGTGGCTGCGCGCGTGAGTGAGGAGCGTCCCCCATCCCAAGGTATACTCGATGCAGAGTTAATTGCGACACCTGCCCCCTTTCAACCTAGACGAAATCCCTCGAAAGGATAATGTTATTCACATAAAGATCAGAATGTCAATTGCTGGCAAACCCGGATTGTGAAGGAGGCTAACCATTAATTCTATACTAGGGTTGTGTTGTAATTTAACCGACGAATGGCACATACGTATAACTTTCCAACTGGAGTCGGGGAGACTTGTGGATACGGCGTTAGTTTCTGGCATCGATTTTTGGTTTTATTATTATTTTAGGAGCCCATCTGGCGACAGCCTACTTGGGCATAAGTCGCCGTACTCATTACAACCTACAACTAAGCTATATTAGAAAAACAAATAAGAAGGATAAAAAGATCATAGGCTAAAAACAAAGAGAAGAAGAAAAGGCAAAAGGGCAACAAGAAGGAAGCGCGCTCCAGCGTCGAGGGTAGGCCCACTTTCTCCCGGCGCAGGAGCATGCGACCCCAAACAAACAGTCAAATAAAGTGGAGGAGGAAGTTGTATAGTCCGCAAGTCGGTGTGCACGAACCAGTCCCGAGTACAAGGGGCAAGCGGTAGCCACCCCGCTCGCCCCGAAGTAACGTGCGCAAAGATCACCCAGACTGGAACATTCAATAAGAATGTGCCGAAAAGACTCGGGGACAACGCAGTCGTCACACTAAGGCGCTCCATCAAATGGCGGTACGTCCCGTGAGTGTGTCCAATTCGGAGACGACAGAAAGAAACGCGAAGTCGTCGCGGCATTGGGGGGTAGGTCCATAGGAACATTCACGGCGAAATGACACGTAACTTTAAATTCCCGTCGAGAGTCTCCCATCTTCTTTGCCAAGCAGCCCGGATGATCTGGTCGCCCAGTCCTCGCGGACTCTTTGACACCCTCATCGGCACACTCATTACTCGCAATTCCTACATGTCCAGGAACATAAAATAAGATAATCTCGACATCAACCCAGCTTGACAGAACCGTGGCGCCACGGATATTGCGAACCAGAGGATGTCGAGATTCAAATTCCCCGAGAGCACTCAGGGTGATTTGTGAGTCACTATAAATAACAATCCGGTCTCCGAACCGGCCATGTCGCGTTATCACCCGTACCGAGCGGTCTATTGCAAACCGCTCAGCCGTGAAGACAGACGCAGAGTATGGCAGAGCCTCGCGGACTTCCAACAGAAGGGTTACGGCGTGAAATCAGACCCCCTCTGGTGGTCTGATTTCGACTGTTGGCGACTGAGGGAGGAGCCGATCCGCGCGGACAAGCAAATAATGCACATTACACGGCGCAGAGCGAGTGGCATGTCCCCAGCATCGACAAGTAGCCTCTAAATGGGGGAAGTGCGGAAGGCACCAGATGGCAGGGAAGGCCAGTGTAGAAAGGTTCCAGCATGACACGAAGTGTGCTCCAAAAAGGCCGAACGCAATACTCCGGGCGCTGTATAAGTTTTAGGAGCAGTGGCGTGGCGATACCCTCTTGGGTGGCGTCCTGGGCAGAACCAGGGGCACCACCGGCCCTAAATCTATAAATAACTCTCGAAGGAGTTTCCTAGCCTTAAACCAAAAGGCGTCTCTCGGCGGCATAGGCACCGTCGAGATCAACTGCGGATGCAGTGAGAGCTATTGGCGACTGAGGGAGGAGGCGGGCTTGCGCGGACAGGCGAATAATGCACTGTGCACGGCTCAAAGCGAGTGGCATCTCCCCAGTATCGACAAGTAGGCTCTATATGGGGGAAGTGCGGAAGGCACCGGGCGCCAGGGAAAGGCCAGTGTGGTAGATCGAGTCTACCTTCCGCAATACACGCTCGGCTGCAGATGCTTAAAACTCGCATCCGTAGTCGAGCTTCAACGAACAACTGATCGATAAAAAAGTAAGGCAGTAGAGACCCTAAGGCCTCGAAAATGAGCCTCCCAGGTGACGCGTCGGTCAAATACAAGTCCAAGGAAACGGGGCAAGTTCCAGGCGCACCCCATTTAGAAACAAGTCTTGGTCAAAGTGGATCCGTGGATGGCGGCAGAAGTGCACCACTTTAGTTTTGGCCAAGGTAACCGAAGTATGTGAGCTTCAGCATAGCGAGAGGCGCGGTTCAATGCTTGTTAGAGTCGACGCTCCAGAGTTGGCATCTGGGCCGCGCTAAAAGAAATCGAAAGGTCGTCCGAATAGAGTGTAGTGAGAACATCTTCCAGGAGTATCGAGATGTTGTCATTGATACTCAGGGCAAAGAGTGTGACACTAAGGACACTTCCGGGCGGAACACGCTCTTTCTGCTGCATTGGGCCGGAGACGGCTACCCCTTCCCACTCGTACACGGAATCGACGATCTCTCAAAAATTCAAATATAAAGATTGGGAGGGGTCCCCTCGACCCCATCATGTGGAGAGTCTCCATAATACCGTATCGCCAGGCGGTATCATAGGCCTTCTCCAGATCGAAAAACAGCGTGACGTAGTAATGTCTACGAAGGTAGGCCTCCCAGACGGCATTCTTCAGGCGGAACAAAGCATCCGACGTGGAGTGGAACTTGTGTAAGCAGTACTGTGCAGAAAACAGATGACCTCCGCTGTCCAGAAAAAATCTAATCTAACATTTACCAATATTTTCATCAACATGCACATGCAAGGAGTTAGAGAGATTGTGCGGAAACCGGCCGTGGTAGAGTGATCTCTCCCCGGTTTGCGAAAAGCGAGCACAGTAATGATTCACCAGGAATCTGGGAGGATACCCACTACCCAGATTCTGTTGAACAAATCTAACAGAAAGACCATACCTCAGTCACACAGATGTCGAAGCATGGCGTACGGGACATCGTCTGGAACAGGGGTGGTGTCTGCGCACGAAGCGAGAGCGGAACGCAACTCACTCAGTGTAAACCTGTGGTTGAAGGGTTCTCCGCTTCCCGAGGTAAAGTCTAGTCGGCGGCCTTCCTGCGACATCACGACACGCATTGAAAGCTGGCGGAGTAGCATCCCGGCTAGAGAATGCGGAGAAAGCGGACGCGAAAGATTTCGCCACGGATGCAGGGTCCGAGATTGCGGCCACATTCTCCTGGAGACCGGGAAGGGGGTCCTGCGAAAACTTGCCCCGAATTCTTTTGACTCGCTTCCACACCTCTGCTAGAGAGATATTCCCGTTAAGTGAAGACACGTATGCCTGCCAAGAAGAGCGGCAGGCGTGTTTCGAATTATAACGGAACCTAGCCCTAGCACGAGACGAAATTCACCGATAGTGAAGTCATTCGAGCAGCGCTTATAGGGCATGTAGTCATAACGCTTTTGTTTGAGGGCAGTCTCACACTCGGCTGACCACCAGGGAAGCGTTCGCGTGCAAAACGGCCAGACGTTCTAGGAATAGTAGTTAGGCGCACGGCGATGAGGTTGCCGGAGAAGAACTCAACGGCCTCATCTACCGACCTAACAACTCGTCGACTGACACAGAGAAATCAGTAATTTCCTGAAATGCAGATCACAACGCTCGCACCAAGCACCACCGGGGCAAGGAAGTGACCACTACCGTGGAGGTAATCCACCACCCCCCATCCCAAATCAGGCTGTACATCCGGAGAGAGCAAAGATAGATCGAAGCAGGAAAATGAAGCGGTTCTCGGGTAGTGATGAGTAAACTCATCCACATTTAGCATACCTATCTCCAGGTTTTCGATCAGGTCCGCAAGGAGTTGACCCCTTGGATTAATCGACTAGTCTACCCAGAGGGGGTATCTACCGTTCCTACCTGATCGTCAGTGGGTGTCAAAAATACACTACCCAGCACCTCTTCCCCCCCAAAAAAACAGCCCGTTTCCTGGTTCCTTGGGGCTCGCCAGCGAGTGTCATTTTATATTTTTATGTCTGTTTCATTTTTCGGTCGGGGGTGTCCGTCCTGGCCTTCAAACGGATAACTTTACCTACGTCCAGAAGTCGGGGAGAACCCATTGATGAAAAAAAAAATGAGGGTTAACATAGCCAATTAAGAGAGATCTCTGTAGGGCTGTTAGATTGATCAATTAGATAGAGTGACTTTCTTAGCAAAATAAGGGGAGTTTAAATGTGTGAAAACTACACTACTGAAATAAAGAAAAAGGGGACTATTTAAGGCGTTAGTGAATGAGATATGAGGCGCCTCAACTTGTCCGTCCCACAAGAAAAACAGGTCCACTTGCGGTGTAAACAGATGTAAAAATCAGGTGAGAGGCCGATTTTCTTGGCAGGGTCAATCTAAAGATTGATATTAAATAATCCATCGCTAATTAACAACATATAAATTTCAGCTGGGATGATACTAATCGGCGGAAGACCTGCTGGTCTGAGGCCGGAAGATAAACAATTGACGAACGTGATCTTGTAAAGCTAATCTATTCTAAACATTGTTTTGAACATGTTTGATAACAAGTGCTTGGTCTTGGAATTGAAGTATTTTTAAAACGATGATTCAGAGGATTGGATAGCCCACGTGCTCTCCAGGCCACAACGCCTGCAGTTGCGTGCCCTCCCGCCCCCAATACCCGCAGGTGGATGTAAAGCAATATAACTTCCATACTTTTCTCTTCCTCCGCTGTTTACTGATCTCTTCTTACAAATTTTCTGGTGGAGATACCCTTGTTGGTTTTAACTTAGAAAATGAGATAACTATGGCATTTGGTTACATCATTCGAGCTTCTTCTGCAGTTGTCTTATCGCATGTTTCAAATGACCAAAGGTGACCACCCGGTATTTGAGGTAGTTCTCAGAAGGAAGTACATTTGGTAGTGTTCCTTATAGAAAGTTGTCCTTAAGGAATTATAATACCCTCCCCCCCCTCCTTTTTGAGTTTTCATCATTATTGCAATGACAAATTCATTGCATGTTGATTGTTGATCTTTTGGGATCGTCGACGTCTATGAGGCATTTTTAGTCAATACTTATGTGCAAATGTAATGTGACTAGAGTAAATTGTTATCTTTAATTCATCAAGAGCAATAAATTTATACATGACCTATGTATTCGTTTAATATTTTAAGTATTTGGCCAATTTAACACATGTGTACAAATATTCTGACCAATGCAGAGATGGATGGCTCTTCTTTTTTATCACAAGGCGTGAAATGCCACCTTTAATTACACGCCTCAAAATAATACTTTACATGTGTATAAGAGTGTTCATACATGTTCATGCAAACGCACTAATTCAAAATTAATTGAAGTGAAAACAGCAAATCAGCGACGGCATTGAGGCACAGTGATGACAGCGTGTATCATCGTCGTGCAAGAACGGCCACTCAACTTCACCCAAACCCAAACAAGAGCCCATTTCTGTCAATCATTTGGTGGCCAAGGGGCGGATTACAAATCGAATAACGCGACTCAGTTCGTTGTTGAGTTTTTGAAAACAATTTGGCGGACAGAGACGATTCAAATAATAAGGATTGAGAGCTTCAGAGCTGACAGCGAGATTCGTTACCCAGTCATTACACGCCGGAGTAATGCCCGACTGTCAAGCCGTCAAGGACCGCCGATTTGTCAACCGGACGAGCGCGGGAAAGGTTAGTAGGCAACGCCTCCAAACCTATGAGGTTATATACGAGCACGATCGACTGTATGCGACACGGGACGGCCAGAGGGACGCTGGCGGGCGGAGCGGGATTGTGTCAAATTGATGGGGTCCCGAGAAGAGAGGCCATGGCCAGCAAAGCGGACAGGACTGAATGACGAAAGGGGGATTTACCTCCAATCAGTCGACGCAAGATTTAGTCCACACGACGCAGACGCTACAAATTTGCAGAACAATTTCGAATCCAATCTTACAGAACGAAGCTCATAACTGGGAGTGAGATAAAGTAAACAAAGGTTATAAAAAAGAATGAGATACCGCTGTTACTATGGCCTTTGACCCAATAATAATTCTTTTGCATCGAAACTTCCGGAGATTTGAGTCAAAAGAAAAGTCGTTATCATGTCAGATGAGCAAAATACCTACAATTACTTCTGCTTAAATCTTGAGTCTCGTTTGTTTTACTAAAAAAAAGTCTCCCTTTTCACACAAATGGCTACACGCTTACCAACGACCCAAACCATAATTTTCGGACGGAAATAATTCCTAAACGTCCAAAGAAAAGCTCAAATAAAAATAAAAATTACTCGTATGGAATAAAAATATAACAAAGGCACTTGGGACCAACGATCATAACCATTTTTTTTACAGGACACGTCAAAAAACAACTACATATAAATATACGACATTCCTTGAGCAGTTAGCGCTGCTATAATTGAAGAAAACGCCTGCATTTAAGCGAGTTCCAAACAAGTCCATCTTAAGATGTATTCCTAATTTCCCAACGTCTCTTAACTTAGTACAATTCGAACACAAATGAGGAAAAACAAAGGAACAACAGAACAGGCTTCCATTACAAACTCAAGAAGTATCGCACTACATCAAGATGCACATCGATAGATTGTGACTCCTTCCAAAGGGTTGTGTTCCCTTTATGCTTCTTTATCCGACTGCCCACCTCCGCTTCCCATAAAGATTCGCTGATTACGGACTGTGGCTGAGAGGTGTGAATCCCTAGGCGCATAAATGAAGTCTAGGAAATGAAGATGGCGCACGTAATTGCTGGCAGTCGCAAGATCATGCGAGAAGGGCTTCGATTCTCTCTAACCCAGACGTGTAAAAATGGAGTCCTCCGAGACCCTCGGGCTCTTGCTAGCCCGGTGGATAAGGGGTTGGGTTTCTACGCCCAGGTACCGGGCCCGATTCCCGCTGGGAGCGGGCTAAAAAAGTCCTCAGTCTCAGGGAGCAGGCGCCAATGTGGCGGTGAGTCTGATCACATGCCCAGATAGCGTTGCCCACGTACGTCACCTTACACGCAGCTAATCATAACACCGCTGTCTCTTCCACCTCCCTCTCCCGTTGGCATAAACAACACATTATTCTTATATGTCTCAGAACCTGCAGAAGGGGGTTCGATATCCACGGTTTCTCTCCCTTGGGTCACTACCGGCGTTCCTCCTCGCTGGTTGATGCCATTATACAGTATTACCACTCTTCTTGCATCTTTCTCTCCAACGCGAACCGACCCTAAGTGGCAACGGGGCATGCCAGCGATTGCTATTCTGATCTTCACGTGAATTTCATTTTCCGGAGACCTCCAAAATTGGAGGTCTCCGAGATATCTTGATTGCGCCATGGTCTCAGATCAAGACATCAAGTTTCTATGCGCATATACTCGTGTATATATATATATATATATATATATATATATATATATATATATATATATATATATATATATATATATATATATATATATATATATATATCCATATAGAGCTCGGCCGTGAAGCCTGCATTTAATATTGAGGATAAATCCCAGAGCCACGAGAAACGGATGCAGCATCTTTTAATTTTTCACTACGTTTCGAAAAAACTTTGTAAACTTATTCTAGCCTGAAGATGAAAACTTGTAGTTTTCGAAAGGTAGTGAAAAATTAAAAGATTCTACATACGTTTCTCGTGGCTCTGGGATTTATACTCAATATTATATATATATATATATATATATATATATATATATATATATATATATATATATATATATATATATATATATATATATATATATATATATATATATATATTGATAAATGAACAATAACGTTCTAGTTAGGTAAGGATGATAATAAGAATTCCTTAATCCGCTCGAAAGTCTCCTGGAGTTCCTCAACCCTCATTTTTCTTATTGTTAACTTACAAGTGGTAATTTATTGTTATAAATGTCTCCAAAGAAACAGATTCCTGAAGCTCAAATAGCTCAAATCATTGCATTGTCCAGAGAAGGATTATCCCAAGTCAAAATTGCCAGAAAATTGAAATGCTCGAGAAACAGTGTCTAAACAACCATTAAAAGGTTTCAATGAGACCAATTCTTTCAAAACCTGATGGTCTAGGTCGCAAAAGGTGTACAAGTAACCCCGAGGGAAGAGAGTATGCTGAAAAGGATATATCTGGCTGATAGGAGAAAAAGCTCTTTTGATGTAGCTGCTGAGTTTCGGGCAGCAACAAACAAAGAGAGATCAAGACGCACAGTGAGAAGAAGGTTATTGGAAGCTGGGCTCAAAGGATGTAAGGCTAGAAAGAAGTCGTGGCCGTCTCAGGTGAACAAGAAGAAACGATTGTCTTGGGCAAAATAGTATGAAGAGTGGACTGATGATGATTGGGCTAAAGTTGTTAGGTCTAATGAATGCAAATTTGAGATAGGTTCTCCATATTAGTTTCTACCAATATATTATGATTATACACATTTTTATTGGATACCAAAAATGATCAGTAAAATTTGTATTTCTCCTCAAATTTTGGGAGCCCCTGGAGCTGTTTATGTTCTTTGAAGAGTTGGGGAAGCTGATGATTCGAGATGTGTTGTCCTAAGAGTCAAATTTGGAGCTGGCAGTGTAATGATTTCGGGCTGCATGTCGTCTTCAGGTCCAGGATTGTTGTTCATTTGTGAGGGCAGAATGAATTCCAAAACTTCACCAGCATGTTAGACCAGGTTTATCAACCTTCCTTGGATAAAGTTTTCAATGATGACATACGAAATGGTGTAATCTTGTAACAAGCCAATGCTGCATGCCGCACATCTAGAATCTCAAAGGGTTGGTTTGAAAAGAAAGGGATAACGTTGATGGAATGGCCCCCTAAATCTCCAGACCCCAACCCCAAAGAACATTTGTGGTCACATTTAGGCACAAGAGTGAGGGTACACAAATGCTCATCAAAAAGTGAATTAACGGCCAAAATTCCTGAAGAGTGGCAGAAAATTGAGCCAACCACCTGCGCCAACTTAGTCCAAGTAAGAAAAAACGCATAAAAGCGGTTATAAAAGCAAAAGGACAGAGGCTAAAAAAATAACAAGAAAACAAAGCAAAAAGGGAGGAAGGAAGCGCGCTCCTGGGTCCGGGATAGGTCCGCATCCACCCGGCGCAGGAACATGCGACCTACAACCAGCCCCCTCTCCCCCCCAAAAAACAGTTGTATAACGTGGAGGAGACCAGCCTCCTCCAAAAAGTGGTATAGTCCAAAAGTCTGTGTGCATGAACCGTCCCGAGTACAAGGGACAAGCGGGAGCGACCTCGCTCGTCCCGGTACCAAGACAGATAACGTGCGAGAAGATCACCCAGACTGGGACATTTAAAAAGAATGTGCCAAGCAGTCTGGGGGACAACGCAGTCATTGCAATAAGGCGCAGGCGAACGCTCCATCAAATGGCGGTGCGTTCCGAGAGTGTGCCGAATTCTGAGACGACAGAATGCAACCTGAATCCGGGAAGGTATTGAGGGGTAGGTCCATGAGAACAGTCGCGGCGCAATGGCACGCAACTTTAAGTTCCCCTCGACCGTCTGCGATCTTCATTGCCAAGCCGACCGGAGGACAGCCCGTATTCCTGCCATGTAATCGTTGTGAGGAATAGCGAAACACTGGTATGGTCGCCCAGTCCTCTCTGACCTTTTGGCGCCCTCATCGGCAAACTCATTCCCCGCAATTGTTACATGTCCAGGACAGAAACCCAGCAGAAGATTTACTCGACATCCGCCAAAACCGTGACGTCAAGGATATCGCGAACCAGAAGATGCAGGCATTACAATGCCCCGAGAGCACTCAGAGCACTTTGTGAGTGGCTATAAAGCACAATCCGGTCTCCGAACCGGGCACGTCGCGTTATCTCCAGTACAGAGCGATGTATTGCAACCAGCTCAGCCGTGAAGACAAAAGCAGCGCCTGGCAGAGCCCCGCTGAAATCAAACCGAGGGAACACCGCGTGTAAACCGACACCCTCTTGGGACTTGAAGCCATCCGTATATACTAGCGTGGTTCGAGCGTGAAACGATGCGTGCTCCAAAAAGGCAGAAGGCCATACTCTCGGCGCTGTAGAAGCTTTGGGGGCAGCGGCGTGGCGACAATTAGTTAAAGGTGGTACCCTCCAGGGAGGCGTCCTGGGAAGAACCAGGGGTGACTCCCCAGAGCTGCACCGAGCTGCGACATCACGACGCTCATTGAATGCTGGTGGAGCATAATTCTAGCTAGAAAATACGGAGAAAGTGGTCGCGAAGAATTTCGCCACGGACGCGGGGTCCGCGATTGCGTTCCCATTATCCTGGAAAACAGGAGAGGTGTCCTGCGAAAACTTGCCCCATATCCTTTTGACTCGCTTTCACACGTCACCTAAAGCGGTCTTCCCGTTTAGTGAAGACACGTATGCCCACCAAGAAGAGCGGCAGGCGTGCTTCGAAATATAACGGAACCTAGCCCGAGCACGAGACGAAATTCACGGAAAGTGAAGTAGTTCGGGCGGCGCTTATAGAACATGTAAGCATAACGCTTCTGTTTGAGGGCCGTCTCACACTCGGGTGACCACCACGGGAGTTGTCGGCGTGCAAAACGGCCAGACGTTTTGGAATAGTAGTCAGGCCCACGGAGATGAGGTTGAGGTGACGGAGGTGCCGTTTAGCGGGTTTTGCATCTGAAAGCACGCTGCACATTTGTAACACTGTTTGTTTTGGCAAATTCCAACACACACCAGTTACGTTGTTGTGTAGTGAACGCCATCTTGGATTACACTACCATCTAGCGGATCAAGTAGAATCTACAAATGAGGAAGGAAACTTTATTAGTTTATGCAACTGTGGGCACCAAAATTGTAAGAATATTCATTTAACTTTTGCTATAATATATATTTGAAATTAAGGAGTTTTTGCGGTCACCCTGTATATTGAATTCTAATTAAAAATCTGATGTATAAATTAATATAAATTATTTATAGAAAAACATAAATCAAAAATAAATTATATTAAAAAATAAATGAGTGAAAAAGTGAAGTGGCCAAGTAAGTTCTTTTCTGAAGTTTGGGCATCAGATTTAAGTATAGCAAGTATAAAGAAGTTAAAAAATCCAAGGCTTACATTACAACATTAAAAAATATTCGCCATATAATCATGTATGTTAGTGTATCTAGTATAAAGCTTATTAAATAGTGTAGTGTATACATAAGTATGTAAACAAAGTGCAAAACATCTGATAAAGACTATAGTATGCGAGGACATTGAAGCCTCCTCCGTTTGCACGGCGTGACATCCATATGAGACAGTAGAATGGCATCTTCTCTAACCTTATCGCTAGTGGAATACAGCTGTTCCTTGATTTAAGTTAAATCGGTGTCGGTCAAAGAAACAGCAGCTCAAGACAAACTATTATGACTGCAATCTATGCTTGCGACCGAGCCATTCCCCCTATATCTATTCTCTTTTGCCTTACAACGGGCAGAGTTGAGAGGCAGGCGACGTTTTATCCTTCCATTTACAGTAACTAGGACAGGTTCATCCATTTCATAATACTCCCTGACTAAAACGATCTGAATTATCAACTGAATATCCTACTAATCTCCAAAACCAAAACATTGTTTACAAAAAAGCCGGCTCCTCAGCGTGTAGCCATCTTACAACTGGTTGAAGTCACGCGATTCCATGCTGGGTTGTGATTGGTTCTCGGAAGGTAGCGGCTTTTGCTGCCAAAGGAAAGTGACGTTTAGAGGCTTTTGCCTACAAATCAAGATTTAAGACCAGAAAAAGAGTGGGATTTAAGGGGTTTTGAAGCGAAATTATTTGATTAACGTATTTTAGGTGACGGAGGTGCCGTTTAGCGGGTTTTGCATCTGAACTCTTCATATATATATATATATATATATATATATATATATATATATATATATATATATATATATATATATATATATATATATATATATATATATATATATATATATGGTTAGGTAAGGGTAATAATAATAATAATTCCTTAATCAGCTAGAGAAGTCTCCTGGAGTTCTTCAAACCTCTGAATAGAGGAACTCCAGGAGACTTCTCTAACGGATTAAGGGATTCTTATTATTTCCCTTGCTTAACCACATTGACTAGAACGTTAGTCTTCATTTTATCAGAAATATATATATATATATATATATATATATTAATAAAACCACTGTTGAGGAGCGTGGTATTTATTATCTCGAGACCAGTTTCGGCATGGAGTTTGGAATCTGTCATTGGATTTAACAATTGTTCTGATAGTCTCACCACGATGGAGCAGGGATATGTGCATTACACTCCCACCTTACGAAAATACATACGAAGTTCAATCAGTGCACACAATACGAAATTGAAAATGAAATTCCTGCAGGATTGTTTAGCCGAAAAAGTTGTTCCATAATCCCTCTGCTTGAAATCGAAAAATGTGACCCAAGAAACTCGCAAGAAATCCACCCTTATAGATGAAATCCCCAACTTTACTTTTCGGATAGGCAATTCAAGGCAGCCCCTGCGTCAAAGATCTAATCTTAAAAGATATCCTTAATGAACTTAAATTCACACCCCCTGATTAGGAACTCCAATTGGATCTATGTAAACTATATATATATATATATATATATATATATATATATATATATACATACAAAGAAGGAGCAACTACAGACAGAAAGAAAGATGCAGAAACCTTGTGTAGCTGAATATAGATACATATAGTACAAGAGGAATAAGAATTGGACGCGAATGAGCAAATGAGACAAGAAACCGGAGTTTTTTTAAAGGCAAAAAAGAAGACAGAAATAACGACAGGGGAAAAAAGTTTTGAATTCCTGGCCGGGACTCGAACCCGGGTCTGCTGATTGCCAGTCAGATGCTTTACCGCTAAGCTACCAGGCACAGTAACTATATTTCGCCCAAAGCGTTACCCCATCAAACCCAGTATCTCCCTAAGCTAGGAACCTCCAATGAATTTTTATACCACATGCTCTTTCTTACCCGCTCACAATTTAAAGGCTCACTGTCCATGTCACATACAAAGAAGAAGCAACTACAGGATCTGCGTGTGATAATACAACCACCACAGGGCTAGGCCATTTTTATTTTCTGTCTTTCAAATAAAATTTGAAGACAGAATAGAAAGAAAGATCCAGAAACCTGGTGTAGCTGACTATAAATACATATAGTACAAGAGGAAGAAGAATTAGACGCGAAGGAGCAAATAAGACAAGAAACCGGAGTTTCTTGGGCGAAATATAGTTACTGTGCCTGGTAGCTTAGCGGTAAAGCATCGAACCGACAATCAGCAGACCCGGGTTCGAGTCCCGGCAAGGAATTCAAAACTTCTTTCCCCTGGCGTTATTTCTGTCTTCTCGGTAAAGGATCGCCTTCACTGTGCCGCCCTCTGCTCCCTTTGATTCTGGATTCTTCTAATGTCCCTCTCTCTTGCCTTTAAAAAAAACTCCCGTTTCTTGTCTCATTTGCTCATTCGCGTCCAATTCTTATTTTCTCTTGTACTATATGTATCTATATTCAGCTACACAAGGTTTCTGCATCTTTCTTTCTGTCTGTAGTTGCTCCTTCTTTGTATGTATATATATATATATATATATATATATATATATATATATATATATATATATATATATATATATATTGTACGCGTGGTGGGACTTCCTTTTATTCTTAGTGTTCGACTGAGGATGGCACGACAAACTCCATGCCGAAACTGGTCTCGAGATAATAAATACTACGCTCCTTAACAGTGGTTTTATTGACATATTTGGAATCTGTCATTGGATTTAACAATTGTTCTCTCTCTCTCTCTCTCTCTCTATATATATATATATATATATATATATATATATATATATATATATAGTATATATATATATATATATATATATATATATATATATATATATATATATATATAGTATATATATATATATATATATATATATATATATATATATATATATATATATATATGTGTGTGTGTGTGTATGTGCTAGTGACTAGTGTCTGTTAAAAAAATAGAGCTTTTTGGTAATTCAGTATCAGGTACCATCAAGTTAAAAAAATAAATATAACCAATTGTTGTTCGGTTTCTTTATTTTGCATAATTTGCATCGACTTTTTTTTTACCTGTCAATAAGCGTTCATAAGCACTAAAATATGCGTAAGAGCCAAGTACAAAATTAAAACTCGAGTGGTCTCACGGGGGATGTTATTTTTCAATATCGAATCCCAAAATAATGATGCGACTTTCCATACGAAGTCAAGAACCAATAAAGTAAAGCGTTTCCCAAGAAAAAAATATGCCATCTTTGATTACATTCTCGCCTACACGTGTCCGAGCATACTCGTACACAGTCAGCGCGGTCCCTAAACTTTATTACCAGTGGTTTAAACACTAAGAGAATTGGGCTCTTCATTATATACATTATGCGGAAAATGATAATGATTTGGGTTCCTAAAATTAAAATTTATTGAGGTCCTCTGCGCCCAACTCCTGAAAAATCTCTTAAGAGGCCGGATATTCCAGGTAAATATCAAAGGAGAAATAGTGTCGATAATGTATAACATTAGAACCATTTTGGGCTCTGCTAACTTGCTTATCTTCCATGGATGAGGTGAGCGCCGTTGGTAGTTTGGAGTATGTAATATTAGTCAATGTTTGCATCCACGGAGAAGGCGACCCATCAGACCCTTCAATAAATATCTCAATTATTGGGACGCGCGGCCAGAGGCACACCGATTAATCCAATAGAGCCTCGTAATTGCCTTATTCCTTAATTAAAGATGTGCTCAGAAGAATTCGCTTTAAAATATGAGCACCCAAACTATCATCATTGTCAAAGGCGTGAGTAATTTATATCGATTTATATATAAGTATGGCGAAAAACAAGTACCCAAAGCTACTATTATGGTCAGAATCACAGATCGGACCTTCAATTTATGCAGATCATGGATGGCGTATCTTGGCTTCACGTTTGAAGATGTGAAGAATGGATGGACGTTGGAAAGTTTGAGACGCATACCAGAGGAAACGCAGAAGGAAAAATCTGGCAGAAACCCAAAGGTTACCAAACCGGCAATAAAGAATACCCTCCTTAAAGTGTCATTTCTTACTTTCCCGAATTAGAGAGGCCGTCAAAATTTAATCTTTTCTCTGGCAGTATTTTGGCCACAAGGCCCATGCACACCCGCCACTTCCTCACCCAGGTAAAACTTCCAGAAAGCTGCGTGGCTACACAGTGGGAGAGAGGTAAGCTTCAAAAATATATAGCCCGAACGTCGTTGGCAAGATTTATTCGAATCGTAACTCAAAACCGTGTTCGCTTATGAGATGAGTAGAATTAGAGGAATTTATAACCAGAAAATGGTTGCTTTTACCTGCAAATTCGAAATTAATTTGAGCGTCAGGTCAGCTGTCCGTCAGGGCGAGCTTTTCACCTCTATTTATGATCTTTTTTACTCGCGTCATAAATTATGCCGTGTAATTTGGGCGTCAGAAACGCAAAGGGGCCTTTATCAGGCATTCGGGAGGTGAATCTGTGTGTTCAGTGTCATTTGGTAAATCGCAAAAAAAAACAAGCTGGAGAGAATCGGGATTGAATGACCATCAGTTGATAGACAAGGAAAAGAATAAACACTTCATCACTTTTATCCGAGTCGCATCGTGACGACAATACCGGATTCTAATTTTGGCAAGCGAAATGGTCCTTTAAGAAATATGAACGAGTTATTGTAAGTGATGCTTCACTATCTAGTAAGTGAGCTCCGCATTTAGCTGTCCATTTCTCTCTTTATAGAAAGAACATTAATCAGATAAGTGAAAGCTCGCGTTAACTCATTGGGCTAAGTTTTTCGAATGTCTCAATTTGCATAGTTAAACAGGATCTATTTCCAGCGTATACAGGGTCTCTAAAGTATGCACACATAGGTAAAATGCATTAATTGAAAAATTGAAAAATTAATAAATAACATTTTCAATGTGATTTCCACCATTCGGGATACAAAGTTCGATGCGCTTTGCGAGATACTTCCGATGAACCCGATGCATGAAATCCAAATTTCCGTCAATTTGAGGACATTCATTTGTGATGCGCTTTTCCCTCAAGTGTCTCGTATCTTTAATTTTCATTGAGGTCAACCTTCTCCTTAAGCATACCCCAGAAGTCAACGAGGAGACCATTGGGATATTTCCTGTCGCCAGATTTTATGGACACCCTGTAGTTGGATCCACTGTGTGAAGGATTCAAGAGAGACAGGTCATTACGTAGAAGGAAGAAGACGGCTATCTAACGCGAGGGGGGACAATTGCAGGATTTGTGAAGGCTGAGGTGAAAAGGAGAATTTTGAGTGTCAGTCTGATGGCTTTACTGCAAGTGTTCTTTAACCCCTCGTGGGAAGGCCAAATGGATAACTTTTGTCGCAATCATCGTGCAACAATGTGATTAAGAATATATATATATATATATATATATATATATATATATATATATATATATATATATATATATATATATATATATATATATATATATATGAAAAAAGCTCACAAAGTGCACGTGAGTCAAAGTTAAGTTATGCAGATACACTCACAAAGGAAAAGTGAAAAACGATTCCGAGCACTTTCGTCTTTATTCTTAAAGACCTTTTCATGGAATGAACAGGAAACAGAAACAGAAGAAAAGGTGTGAGAGTGTAAAAGGCTAGTGCGTCCAGAGTGATCCCGCCCCATCTACTCTCTTCTGACCCACTGTCGGGACCAGAAGTGAGAAGGGGACGGAGAGCCCGGACTCCTCCTATTCTCCCCTTCCCCACTCCCTGTGCCTTGCGGCACCGGTGAGAGGGTAACAGGGGGAAGAGGAGGAGGACAGAGAGAGGAAGAGGAAAGGGAGCGATAGTATAGCAAGAAACTAGTAGAAGATCAAACAGATGACCTAGGTGGTCTTGACCCTACATCTAATATGTGGTGCTAATACCACGGTGTGTATCACCCACCCACGTATATTTGTAGAGCCCGTTAAGAAAGACAAGCTAATCTCTGTCCATTTTAATTAGTTAGAAGTTAGGATTATAGTTATAGAGGAAGTACCTGAGTTTCAGGTGTCTGTGCTTTCCGTTTTTGTTACCTAGTACTTATAGTTGGCGTTCAAATGGTTATTAGTGTGTGTTTGTTTTTAAGTAGAATTTGTTTGTTTTTCTCGCATGTTATGTTGCATTCTAACTAACTATTCTTGCATGTATGTTTTCCCTTTTATCTTTTCGCTTTCACATTTTCTGATCCTCAAGGGTTTTTGTTACCCTTTCCTTCGTCGCATTGCCGTATCTCTCTATCTGTTGTCACATCCGGTGATGTATCCTACGTGTAGATGTCTTCTTCCTCTTCGTCCTCATTTCCGATCCTCGCCCTGCTTGGGAAGAGTCGGTGAGGCCTGCAGTCTACTCTTAGTTCTATTTGCGTTGAAAGTTCGTCTCCAATTTCGTCATGCGTCTTCTCAATGACTCCTTTTGCTCTCTTCATGATTATCATGTTTAAGGGCTCGACGTTGGCTTCTCTGTGTAGTTCTTCTATCCTTCTCCTATCTGCCTTTCTTGTATTTGTCAATAGGTACATTGCTTTGTTCTGGACTCTTTGTAGTTCGAGCAGTTTAGTTCTTGACAATGTACACATTGCGATTGCTGGATAGATCAGTGTTGGTTAGATAATCGCATTGTAAATCTTCTTTTTATTCTCTTGACTTAAATTTCTTAATTTATACAGGAGTACACATTGCCTTAAATAGTTAGACTACCCAGCTTTGAACCCTAATTATAGGTACAAAATCCTGAAACAACTTTATTTGAGATTTTATATATGTAGTGATAATGGGGTCTAGCATGAACAAACAGGGCTAAAATTAAAATTTGGGAACGCGTTGATAGAGATACGAGGGGCGGTCAATAATTTTTGCGAATCGGTAGGGCAAAACAGAGGAAGGCGGATGGTTGTTTGTGGGGGTATTAGGACAAGTTATAACAAGTCAGGACATGCAGCCGTACGCTCCTGCCTCGTCTATTTAAGAAGCAGTAGCTGATCGCAGATAGTCAGTCACAAATTTTTCAACAATGGAGAAGGTTGAGAACCGCGCAGTGATCAAATTTTTTACCAAGGAAGGCAAGAATGCAAAAGAGATCCATGAACGCATGGTTGCAGTGTACACCGACACCGCCCCTTCCTATGCAACTATTGCTCGCCGGAATAGGGAGTTCCACCATGGTCGTGAGTCCCTTGAAGATGACCCCCTTCCAGGACGCCCGTCAGACGTGACCAACGAGACCGATGTGGCCCGTGTGGAGAGGATGATCCTCGAAAATCGACGGGTGAAGGTCGACGAAATCGAGCGATACCTTGGAATATTACATGGAAGTGTTATCAACATCATCCACGACAATTTGTCCATGACCAAGGTCTCTGCCCGTTGGGTCCCTAGAAACCTGACGCTCCATGATCGACTTCAACGTAGTCAAAGTCCACAAGGCCAGAGTTGCACAAGCTGCCCTGCGCGATTGTGGATTCGAGGAGCTCAACAATCCTCCTTACAGTCCAGATCTGGCTACTAGCGACTAATTTATCCCTATTTTATATATTCTATCGACTTCTTTGCCTAGGTATTCTGGTGAGAAGTATATAAGAGTCTATATCTGTGGGTTTTCTATATATTTCATATTTGAAGCAATAGTTTGTCCGATGAATTAGAATATGTAGGAAAGGGAGTGAGCGATCTTTTACAACTTTTAAAGTACATTTAATCGAGGGCACTAAGGTGTTAATTTTAGTAAGAAATGTATTAATATTTAAATTATTAGGCCAAAGGCAAAGGATGTCATCAATATATCGCATCCAGGCTATAGGGGTTTCATTGAATTGGGGAAGTATTCTAGATTCGAAGAATTAGATATATAGGTTTGAGAGTACAGGGGACAAACAATTCCCAATTGCCATTCCAGAGATTTGGCGATAAAATTTTCCATTAAAGGTAATTTACAATTGTTGATGCAAAGAGCAATGAGTTTAATGAGGGTAGAAGCGGGTATAGGGAGAGCAGCTGTGTCGAGGTGTTCTTCTAGAAAATTCAAGAGATCGGGTAGGGGAACTTTAGTAAAGAGGGAACAAACATCGAAACTACCCAGGCTAAAAACAATCAGGGTAGGGGAGCTCATTAAGTTTACTACTGAGGTGCATATTATTGATAATATGTGAAGTGGAAATGGTCCCAACCAAAGGGCTTAGGAGAGAGGCTAACCATTTTGATAGGGTATAGGAAACACACCCAACAGAGCTAATAATGGGGCGCATTGGGTTTTCACTTTTCCTTTGTGGGTGTATCTGCATATATATATATATATATTAATGTAAATGTGTGCAGTAGAAGACCTTCTTTTATGCAAATTTTGTTAAAGACCATAGTATATTTAGCCTTTATTAATTTTCATTGGAAACATTCCATTTTTCATATTATCTTTTTCAGTTCATCTTGGAGATGGTAAACAACTCCTCTTACGTTTATCTCTTTTTTAAATGAAATGTGTTTGGTAAAAACCAAACTTAACTTTAATTGCTGAACTTTCGGTGAAGAATGGTGGAGTCAGAATGAAAATGGAATGAAAAGAAAACGGATTTTAGGGGATATTTATTCCTCTTCGATTGAACGTTATGTCAAAGGAACGAGCAGCTCCGGTGTGAGCGGAATTTTAAAACAAAAGGCAAAAAGTCAACAAGTAGAAGCACGCTCCGGCGTCGGGGGTAAGCTCGACTCTCCCCGGCACAGGAACGTGCGACCTAGAAAAAAAAACAGTCAAATATAATGGAGGAGGCCAGCCTCCTCCGAAAAGTCGCATAGTACACAAGTATGTGGGTATGAACTCGTCCCAAGTACAAGGACAAGCGGTAGCGACCCCGCTCGTCCCGGTACCTGGAAAGGTAACGTGCGCGAAGATCACCCAGACTGGGACATTAAACAAGAATGTGCCGAACAGTCTAGAGGACAACGCAGTCTTCACAATAAGGCGCAGGCGAACGCTCCATCAAATGGCGGTGGGTCCAGCGAACGTGTCCAATTCGGAGACGACAGGAAGCAACCTGAGGCCGTCACGGCATTGGGATGTAGGTCCATGGGAACAGTCGCAGCGCAATTGCACGCAACTTTAGGCTCCTCTCGACCGTCTACCATCTTCTGTGCCAAGCAGCCTAAAGAGCTGCCCTTATTTCTGCCATGTAATCGGAATGAGGAAGAGCGAAACGCTGGTCTGATAGCCAAGTCCTCGCAAGCTATTTGGAGAACTCATCAGCGCGCTCATTCCCCGCAATTCCTACATGTCCAGGAACCCAGCAGAAGATAATCTCGACATCCGCCAGGCGCGCCAAAACCGAACCGTCACGGACATCGTGAACCAGGGGAAGCGGATATTCCAATGCCCCGAGAAAACTCAGGGCGCTTTGTGAGTCGCTATAAATCACATTCCAGTCTCCAAACCTGGCAAGTCGTGATATCTTCTGTACCGAGCGGTGTATTGCAACCAGCTCGGCCGTGAAGACAGAGGTAGAACATGACACAGCCCCGCTGACTTCAAACTGAGGGGATAAAGCGTTGAAACTGACCCCCTCTTGGGACTTGGAGCCATCCGTAAACACTGGCACGATTCCAGCGTGACGCGAAGTGTGCTCCAAAAAGTCCGAATGCAATACTCCCAGCGCTGTATAAAATTTGGGAGAAGAGGCGTGACTATAAATAGTCAAAAGTGGTACCATTCAGGGTGGCATCCTGGTCAGAACCAGGGGCGTCATCAGCCCGAGAGTTATGCTGAGATCTTGAAGGAGTTTCAAGGCCCTAAGCCCTTTTTAGGGTATGATTGGCGTCTCTCGGCGGCATAGGAAACGTCGAGATCAACTGCAGATGCAGTGAGAGCAGTTGGCGAGTGAGGGAGGCACCGGGCTCGCGCGTACAGGAGAATAATGGACTCTGCACGGGGAAGCGAGTGCCATCTCCCCAGCATCAACAAGTAGGCTCTCAATGGGGTAAGTGCGGAAGGCACCGGTGGCCAGGCGAAGGCCGGTGTGGTGGATCGAGTCCACCTTCCGCAATACACGGTCGGTTGCGGATGCATAGAACTCGCATTCGTAGCCGAGCTTTGAACAAACATAGGATCGGTGCCCCAGGCACTGAACGTCACAACGAAGAATATTCATGGCCTGGGTAAAAGAGACCCTAAGGCTGCAAATATGAGCCTCCTAGGTGAGACGTCGGTCAAATACAAGACCAAAGAAACGGTGCAAGTCCACCACTTCCAGGCAAACCTCATTTAGAAAGAGGTCTGGGTCAGGATGGAGCCGTGGATGTAAGCGCAAGTGCATCACAATAGTCTTGGCCAAAGAAAACCAAAGCCAGTGCGCTTCGCCATAGCGAGAGACGTGGTTCAATGCCTGTTGTAGTCGACGCTCCAGAGTTGCCATCTGGGCCCGGCTAAAAGAGATCGAAATGTTGTCCACGCAGAGCGTAGCGAGAACATCTTCCGGCTGCCACCAGGTGATGCAGTTGATGCACAGGACAAAGAATGTGGCAATGAGTGTGATACCTTCCTGCGGGACACCCTCTCCCTGCTCCATTGCGCTGCATAGAGCATCTCCCATCCGTACGTGGAATCGAGATTTCGCAAAAATTAAGATATGAAGATTGGAAGGCGTCCCCTCGCCCACATCGTGTGGAGTCTCCATGATACAGTATCGCCAGGCGGTATCATAGGCCTTCTCCAGATCGAAAAAGCAGCGTGGCGTAGTGCTGTCTACGAAGGAAGGCCTCATAGACAGCATTTTTCAGTCGAAGCAGAGCATTCGACGTGGAGTGGAACCCCGACATGGCACGTCTACATGAGCGATTCGTATGGCCCAACCGGTGGCAGTAGTAGCACTTCCGTGCAGTGGCACGAATGCCTTCACGCGGTACCCATACCAACCGGCACGCACTGACTCAGGGATCTTGTGACAGTTGAACGTGATGAAGAGAGTAGAGGTGGGTCTCCAACTGCCTCCCTGTTTTCTCATCACACACTCGACCTTGAGCGCTCCTTGGTCGGCAAGCTCTAATGTGATGTCATATATAGAGTAGTCGACGATTTCCCTCTCATAAACTACTCCTTTCACAAAGTTAATGGTAGAGTGCGGTGTTACACTCACCGGCGTGCCATCTAGTGTCCGAAGGGTACTCATCATGGCCGTCTAGAAGGGATTCAACGCATTCGCTAAAGGCTCCAGTTCGAGAAACAGGTCACCTTCGGCTTTCTACAAATCACACTAGTTAAAGCTCTCCTGTGATGGATCATGTTGCCCTTAGCCAACATGCTACCATCAGTGGAGCGAATAACAAGGAAGCGTTTGAGGCCCGCGGGCTCAAAAACCCCAGGTAGCCTGTGAATGAGGGGCCCCGACGTAATCGAGGCTACACTCTGCACCCGGGGGAGTAACGGGGCAGGACGTGCCTATATTCGCTTGGTTGCGTACCGAAGTGGCAGCACATATATCCGTTCCCGCATCCCCCGCGGATCGAGAGGAGACCCGAGTTTTTTGGTCTTTTTTTTCTTTTTAGTAGAGGAGGGGGCGGGGAATGAACCGTCTTCTCCCCTCCGCCGGCAGCATCCGCAAGGCCAGATGGACCGGCCTCAGCAAGATCCTTCTCTGAGCTGGAGAAGGTCTTAGCTTTCACAGGGGAACCAACCGGGAGAGGAGATCCCTCATAACCTTGTGCAGCCTTGGAGACCCGAGCCGTCTGAGGAGGACCTTTCAGAGGGGCGGACTCGGGTTCGGTGCTTGGCATCGAGACCAGGTTTGTCCCCATGGAAGGTCCTACCGTTTGGGGCTGGGTCGCATCAGGGACCATGTCCATATCAGGAGAGGGGCTCCATGTGTCCATCCCCCCTCCCAGAACATCATAGCTCCCATTGGTTTCATCGTCTTTAGTTGGGTAAGAGAGCTGGCCACCTACGGTGACCCCCTCTAAGCTCAAAATTTGAGCTCGCATGTCTTTAGAGGGAAGAGGATGACGGGGCCTGTCTGCCTCCTCCCCTAGGGAGGTTGGCCCTATCGTGCGGGAGCGGTAAATTATGGGCCGCCTGCCTTTCTTGGCAGTCCCCTTGGAAAGTAAAGGAGGGGAGGGAGGGTCCGCTAGAAAGAGAGAGACACCCGAGGGCACCTTCAAAGAAGGGGGTGAGGGTGAGTTTCCTACACCCATAGGCAAAGGAGATGAGTAATCTTACTCTCCGGTTAAAGGATTTTGGAGGGTCCCCTGTGAGAGCACACAGGGGGATGACCTTCATTTTTTCAGTGTATCTGCCCGAAGGCGGCTCCGTCGGTTGTAAAGGGAAAGAGTTTGATTTTTTAGATTTTCATCATCGGGCCATATGGGGACCTTATTCGTTATATGGGAAGCAAACGCTAATCACCCCCGCAATAGCCCGCTCTGTGAGGGGTGAACACGGGGCCGGCAGAACCAGCTGCCGCCATTTAGGACCACACCTTTCCGCCCAGTGCATGGCGGCTCCATTTTGGGCTGGGCGTAAAATTGATAGAGATTGAAAGGAGAGAGAGGAAGGGGAATGTGAAGGTGTGGATGGGGATGAAGCAGGTTGTTAAAAGCCCATCACCCCAAACCGGAGCTCAGGGGTGAGGTGTTATTGTCCCTTCCACCCTTAGCCCCGATCCGGGAAGGATGGGTGAGAGGGAGCTGGTCGGCGTCTACCCTGTGAAATTAGAGGCCGACCAGAGAGAGTTGTACGAGAGGTTGTAGGGAAAGTGAGGAAGTAACGTAGAAATGCAAGCTGTCTGAAAGAAGGAGAAGAGGCTAAGCTGGGGCAGAACACGGAGCTGAGTCCTGTCAGCATAGCTGCCAGGAAGGCAAATCTCCCCCCTCCTTACGGGGTACACGGGCATCAGCTCGGGGAGGAGATCCTTCCACTCTTTTTGAGACCTCGGAGGCCCGAGCCGTCTGAGGACATGTTTGCACCGGGGCGGACTCGGGTTTGAGCCCATAGAAGATCCTACCGTCAGTGGCTGGGTCACCTGAGGGGCCATGTCCATCTCAAGGAGGGCCTTCATGTGTCCCCTCCCCTCAAAGACATCACTGATTCCATTCGACGAACCATTCATCTCGTCTTCGGCTGGCGAACTGGCACCAGTCGCAGTGGCGAGGGAGGGCACATACAGTGACCCCCTGTAGACCTTGTACGCACAAGTGCATGACGTTAGGGGGCACGGACCGACGGGCCCTTCCCTCCCTTAACCCCCTAAGGGGGTTGGCCCTATCGATGCACTCCCACTGGTAGCGGTCATTTTTCGGCCACCTGCGTGCTTTCTTTCCAGTCCCCTGTGAAAGTAAAGGGCGACTCCAAAGAAGGCATTGGAGGGGAGTAAGCCTCCTCTCAGGTTAAAGAAGTTTGAAGGGACCCCTGAGAAAGTACAGAGGGGAACTTCCTTTTCTGAGGTAGAGCAGCCCGAGGGCAGCTCCGATTGTAGTAGAGGGGGAAGGTAGAGGGAGAATACTTTTTAAATTCTCATCATTGGGCATGGTGTCCCTTTTTTTTTAGCACGGGACGCATACGCTAATTATCCAAGGCAGTAGCCCGCTCTGCGAGAGGTGAATACGGGGCCGGCAAAGCCTGCTGCCGCCATATGAGGCCACTCCTCTCCCCTAGTGGCTTGGCAGCCCATCAGCATGGCGGCTCCACCTTAGGCACGACGTAAAATTGATAGACTGTGAAAGGAGAGAAAGGCAGATTGTTAAAAACTCACCATCCCAACCCGGAGCTCAGGGGTGAGGGGCGGTGTCCCCTCCTTCCTCAGCCCGGATTCGGGGTGGTTGGGTGAGAGGAAGCTGCTTGGCGTCTACCCTGTGAAATTAGAGGCCGACCAGAGAGAGTTGTATGGAAAGTGAGGAAGCAGGGTAAGAAGACAGGGTGTCAGAAAGAAGGAGAAGAGGCTAAGCTGAGTCCCGTCAGCACGGTGGCCAGGAAAGCAAGTCGACGTGCCCCTTACGGGGGGCGCCATGTCTAGCGAACCGAACTTTGTCCAGGTGAGAACAGTTCCTTATGGTGCAAAGTGCGGGTAGTCAAAAAAGTTTGAGAGGATATTCGTCAAAAGTAGCGCTGAGAGGGGGAGAGGGGGAAGCGCACCAACAACTTTCCCAGGCCTCATCGGAGAATTTATGTCAGCCCATTGAGAGAGAGAGAGAGAGAGAGTTACAAGGAGTTACAAGGAAAGAAGGTACCCTAGGAGACCTTACGGTCCATTCAAAGAGGGTACCTTGGGACTAGCAATCGAGCGGGCACATGGCTGCTCAATTGTTTTGCGTCCCTAAACGGCCACTTTTCAAGACTTTGTCTAGTCTTGACTTGAACTGGTCAACAGATTCACTGTTGACAACTTCCCCTGGAAGTGCGTTCCACTTACCGCAGATACTGTAGGTGAAAAAGTTTCCACACAGATTGCGGTTGTAACGCTTCAGTTCAAGTTTGAAGCCGTGATTGCGCGTTCTGTTCTCACTCAGTGTGAAAATATCCCGGTAGTCAACATTGTCGAACCCTCGAAGTATTTTGAAAACTTCGATGAGCTGACCACGCAGTCTACGGGTTTCCAACGAGAACAGATCTAATTCCCTTAGTCTATCCTCATAACTTTTATGTCGGATAGAGGGAATCAGTTTGGTTGCCCTGGCTTGTACGCGTTCCAACCTTGCGATGTCATTTCGAAACGAAGGACTCCAAAATTGTACGGCATACTCCAGGTGCGGCCGAACTAGGGAGTTGTACAGACAAAGTACTATCTCCCTGTTACGGTATCCAAACTGGCGCTTTATGTAGCCTAACATCCTTTGGGCTTTCTTCTCTGCCTCAATGCACTGTTTCGAGAACTTGAGGTCACTAGTGATTGTTACACCCAAGTCCTTCTCAGTGTCGGTGGATTCAATAGCAGTGCCCTTAAGGATATACTGAGATTGGGGGTTTCTGTGGCCGATATGCATCACTTTGCATTTGCCCACGTTAAAAGGCATTTGCCACGTGTCCGACCACTCCCCAATCTTCCCAAGATCTTCCTGCAGGCGGGCAGTATTTCCATCCTTTGCAACGTTCATACCAAGCTTGGTATCGTCGGCAAATTTGGAAATCTTCGCAACCATGTCACCGTCCATGTCGTTGACGTAGATGATGAATAGTAGTGGTCCCAGGACAGAACCTTGAGGCACTCCGCTAGTAACGGGCACCCACTCAGAAGCCTGTCCATTCACCACCACCCGTTGCCGTCTGCCACTTAGCCAGTTCTCGATCCAGCCGGCTACTTTTCCGTCTATGCCCAGCGCTCGCACTTTCCGGAGAAGGCGGCGGTGTGGTACCTTATCAAAGGCTTTCTGAAAGTCTAAGTAAACCACATCCACCGCCTTGTCCCGATCGTGCTCACTGAACACGAAGTGGAAGAATTCCACAAGGTTCGTCAGGCATGACCGTTGCCTTCGGAAGCCGTGCTGGGAACTCCTCAGTAGCAGGTTTGACTCTAAATACGACGTTATTTTCTCCACCATCATGCTTTCCATGAGTTTACCGACTATCGAAGTCAGACTGATAGGTCGGTAGTTTGACGGATGGCTGGAGGATCCTTTCTTGAAGATCGGAGTCACCTCCGCCTCACGCCAGTCTCTAGGAACGCATCCGGTCCGGATTGACATGTTAAAGATAGCGCACAGATGTCGTGATACTTCATCGCACACTTCCTTCAACACCTTGGGTAGAAACCC
>OZ018323.1:5970655-5975431 GCA_963969495.1 Ceratothoa steindachneri
CTGACCTGTATAGACTCGTTGTTATCGTTATTAGTATATCCTAAGGTGAAGACTGAACTAAAAAACTCGTTTAAGATATTAGCCATACCCATATCATCTGAAATAATTTCACCCAAGAGAGAGAGAGAGAGAGAGAGAGAGAGAGAGAGAGAGAGTAACAAGGAAAGTAAGTACCCTAGGAGACCTTACGGTCCATTCAAAGAGGGTACCTTTAGGCTAGCAATCGAGCGGGCACATGGCTGCTCAATTGTTTTGCGTCCCTAAACGGCCACTTTTCAAGACTTTGTCTAGTCTTGACTTGAACTGGTCAACAGATTCACTGTTGACAACTTCCACTGGAAGTGCGTTCCACATACCGCAGATACTGTAAGTGAAAAAATTTCCACACAGATTGCGGTTGTAACGCTTCAGTTCAAGTTTGAAGCCGTGATTGCGCGTTCTGTTCTCACTCAGTGTGAAAATAGCCCGGTAGTCAACATTGTCGAACCCTCGAATTATTTTGAAAACTTCGATGAGCTGACCACGCTGTCTACGGGTTTCCAGCGAGAACAGATCTAATTCCCTTAGTCTATCCTCATAACTTTTATGTCGGATAGAGGGAATCAGCTTGGTTGCCCTGGCTTGTACGCGTTCCAATCTCGCGATGTCCTTTCGCAATGAAGGACTCCAAAATTGTACGGCATACTCCAGGTGCGGTCGGACAAGTGAGTTGTACAGGCACAGTACAATCTCCTGGTTCCGATAACCAAACTGGCGCTTAATATAGCCTAGCATCCTTTGGGCCTTTTTCTCCGCCTCAATGCACTGTTTCGAGAACTTGAGGTCACTAGTGATTGTTACACCCAAGTCCTTCTCAGTGTCGGTGGATTCCATAGCAGTGCCCTTAAGGATATACTGAGATTGGGGGTTTCTGTGGCCGATATGCATCACTTTGCATTTGCCCACGTTAAAAGGCATTTGCCACGTGTCCGACCACTCCCCAATCTTCCCAAGATCTTCCTGCAGGCGGGCAGTATTTCCATCCTTTGCAACGTTCATACCAAGCTTGGTATCGTCGGCAAATTTGGAAATCTTCGCAACCATGTCACCATCCATGTCGTTGACGTAGATGATGAATAGTAGTGGTCCCAGGACAGAACCTTGAGGCACCCCGCTAGTAACGGGCACCCACTCAGAAGACTGTCCATTTACCACCACCCGTTGCCGTCTGCCACTTAGCCAGTTCTCGATCCAGCTGGCTACCTTTCCGTCTATGCCAAGCGCTCGCACTTTCCGGAGAAGGCGGCGGTGTGGTACCTTATCAAAGGCTTTCTGAAAGTCTAGGTAGACCACATCCACCGCCTTGTCCCGATCGTGCTCACTGAAAACGAAGTGGAAGAATTCTACAAGGTTCGTCAGGCATGACCGTTGCCTTCGGAAGCCGTGCTGGGAACTCCTCAGTAGCAGGTTTGACTCTAAATACGACGTCACTTTGTCCACCATGATGCTTTCCATGAGTTTACCGACTATCGAAGTCAGACTGATAGGTCGGTAGTTCGACGGTTGGTTACGGTCTCCTTTCTTGAAGATAGGAGTCACCTCCGCCTCACGCCAGTCTCTAGGAACGCATGCGGTCCGGATTGACATGTTAAAGATAGCGCACAGATGTCGTGATACTTCATCGCACACTTCCTTCAACACTTTAGGTAGAAACCCGTCCGGTCCAGGGGACTTATTCGTCTTTAGGTCAGCGATCTTTTTCTTTATTTCTCCTTCGCTGAAGTCCATTGCCTCCAGCTTTTCCCCCGAGTAGGAATCCGTCGGCTGGGGAATGGGACCACACTCTTCAGTAAACACTGAAGAGAAGTAGTCGTTGAGGAGGTTGGCATTTTCTGCATCTGAATGCTTTAATGTCCCCTCCTCGTTCCTCAAAGGGCCAATCGTTCGACGGATTGGTTTACGGCTGTTCACATATCCAAAAAACTCCTTGGGATTCTCTTTACAGAGTCTCGCCACTCGGAGTTCCTCAGACCGCTTAGCCGCCCTTATGCTGGACTTCACTCTCCTGGCTAGCCTCCGGTATTCGTCAAAGTCACCCGAGATCTTCGATTGCCGGTACACATTTCTCTTCTCCCTAAGCAGTTGGCCGATTTCTCGATTAAACCACTTTGGTTGAACAGAAGACCGACGGGGGCATTTCAGAGGGATAAAACGCGATTGAAGACTCATGAATGTGGTTTTGAAACTGTTCCAAGAGTCTTCAACAGCATCGCACTCCTCTAGCCTCGCGTCAGTCAGTCCCGCGCGTAGACCTGCAAAGTCTGCTCTTCTTAAATCCAGTTTCCTTGATTTACTAGTTGCAGGCTCTGCCTTGGGGACTTTGACTACAAATCTAATTAGTCGGTGGTCACTGCCACCGAGTTCTTCGCCAACAGAGAGGTCCTCAACGATGTCATCCTCAGAGGTGAAAACCAAGTCGAGGATATTGTCTCCTCTCGTTGGCTCTCTCACCCATTGAGTGAGGAACTCGTTGTTCGTGAACTCCAGGAGTAGTGCGTTCTCGCCACAGGGTTCTCTGGTTTCCCAGTCAACTTGTGTGTTGAAATCACCCATGACGATACACACTCTGTCTTCGACAAGTTCTCCTAGTAGCTGGTACAGATCTCTGTCCTTTTCAACGAGTTGGGCAGGAGGTCTATAAAGCACCAGGGTCCTATATTTGGCAGGACCTATCTCTAGGTCAACACCTAGTAGTTCATGGTCGGATACGATGTTGCAATCCGTCGAGTTGAGAGTATCCTTGACATACAACATCACACCGCCACCTTCTCTGTCTGGCCTATCTTTCAAGAAGAGCTGGTAACCGGGAATCGTGAATTCGCCTTCAAAGTCTCGGTTTAAGGTTTTTATCCACGATTCTGTTATGGCTACCATTTCGGGTTCTTCCGTCGCTACGAGGCCACGGAGCTCAGGAAACTTGTTCCTGATTGACCTCGCATTGAACAGAAGAACTTTCAGGGAGTCCCCGACTGTAGGACTCCCTACGCTCTTCCGTTTCCCGGCTTGTTTGTTTGTGAGGCACCCCTTTTTGCGACCTCTGAGAAGGTCGTTCCTGGAGTGACACGGGCATACTGGCGTACGTCCGCCCTCACTCTGGGCCGGATACTCCTTTCGGTCCTCTCTACGACATCCTGGATCATGTTCGACAGAAAGGCCTTTCCTTTAAAGGAAAGATGTACCCCATCCCTTTGGTAGAGATCATTTCTACCATAAAAGGTGCGGTACGGGTCCACAAAAAAGACCCCCTCTGCCGTACACAAATCTGCCAGGCGCCGGTTTAAAGACACATTCATCGAGTGAGCGGTCCGTGTTGGACCTCTCCTCGGGAGCATCCCGACTACCACGCGCTTGCGGGTTTTCAGCCCACAGTCGTCCACGGCACCCATGACCGTGTGGAGGATTTTATCTGTAGGGCCTACCCTACCTCCTCTCAGGTAGAGGTCGTTTCCACTGACCATCAGAGCAACGACTGAGCTCTCAGAAATCTGTGATTTCTCAGCCTCTACTCTGATGTGGTGGTTACCACATCCTGGCAGGCAGCTTACCTTAACGCTTGTGCGAAGGCGGGCCGCTAGCAGGGGCTGCAGGTCCCGTGCCTGGGAATCGCCCACAAGGATGACCCTGGCACATTTGCCTGCTGAGCTCGGATTCTTTTTTTTCTGAGGCAAGCTCTCCGATTCCTCTCTCTTCCCCATCATGGTGTTTTCAGGCTTTTCTTTTTTCTTCTTCCTCTTATTCTTCTTCTTCTTCTCTATCATCTTTTCCCCCTTGTCATCCTTTTCATTAACTTCTTCTATTTCTCTCTCTTCCTCTTTCTTCTTTCCCTTTTTCGTCTTTTTTTTCTTTTTCCCTTTTGGTGTCGCTGCCACATTCGGGCACGGGCTCTCTGCAGAGGTAGTGTTTGCCACAGGACTCGAGAGATCGTTTAATTTCTCTTCGAGCCTGCGGATCTGGTGGGAGTGCTCCTCCTTGAGCCTCTCGATTTTCTGTTCGAGGTCTGTAGTTCTTTCCCTGTAGTAGGCGACTACTTCCTCCACTTCCTTCTTTAAAATGCAAGTGGTGCATACACTGTCTGGGTGGCATTTCGCATAGCAGCCTTCCGGGAAGTCAACGCACCACTTGTCCTTCTTACATGTGGCACACGTGAATTTTAGCGCTGCTGGACCTTTCTTTCCTGCCATTTTGAACACTCTATTTCTTAAGCTTGTGACCAATCAATATATAAAAAGGGGGTTGGTGAGTTCTCCCCGCGTGAGTCGCACCCGCCTATTGATCGGAGTCGTTTCGGAGTCTTCCAGAAGGCACGCTCCATGTGCTGCTGTTCGTCCGACCGAGTCGTCAAGCCTCGGCGTGCCGTGGCTCCCAACCAAGCAGCACAGACGGTCCCCGAAGGGGCCATCGATTTCTCACCAGGTGAACAACAACGAAGCACACCCCTTACTAAACTCCTACTAGTTCCCTTCACAACGGCCAGGATCTCGGAGTAGCGTTCAATGGATATCCCGCCACACCAAGGAACTCGACCCAAGGCTTTTTATTGGCCTGGCAACCAACCTGGGAACAAAGGGCCGTCACCTCGGACCGATGCTACCAGAGGCACCCGTCAACGGGCACTGGGAACGGTCAATAATTACGCGCCAGGGAAGGGGTTAACGGGGCACTACCCTCATCCCATTCATCGTGCCCCAACGCCTAGGACCCCTCTAGTCCTAGTCTCTCGCAACCAGTGAGCGTCGA
>OZ018323.1:6575631-6883696 GCA_963969495.1 Ceratothoa steindachneri
ACGCTGGAGTCAGGGCGAACAGAAGTCTCTCTCCTTTGGTGTTCCCATGATGTGGAGAGAGGGCAAGGACCACACTACGGACTGCTATTTTTGCATGACAAATCTTAAAGGTGAGCATTGTATCAAGTATTTAAGCTTTCTCTATTATACTTGCTCCTGAAAATGTCATTATTATGCATAGACTTGGCATAAAATTAAAAACTAACATAGTTCACTTCAGCATGAACATATCTTTTGTTAAACATTTGTGTACTACCTGCAACTCCAAATCAATTCCTTTATGTAATATGCAATTATATTTTCCAAAGGTATAAATAAGAAGAATAAACATAGTGTGGCATATCCGGATGTTCCTCCTGCCATCAAACCCCTGCCCCATGGTCCAGGAATTCCTATACCTTCTCCCCCTGAACATATAGAGGTCCATGAAGAGATTAATATGGAAGTTGATCAAGATTATGACACATCTGAGTCTTATCAGGATTCCACACTTGATATGGTCGAAATACTATTCATTCAAGTTCAGTTAAATGACCTGACCAGGGATCTGAGTCTTTCAAAGGAGAATGCACAACTTCCTGGCTCTCGACTTCGTGAAAGTAATCTTCTCGCTAAAGAAACAACATTTTGGGGGTACAGAAATAGAGAACAAGAGTTTCGAAGCTATTTCTTACTGCGCCAATATTAAAGGACATGTTGAGGCCCTTGGAATTCCCTACAGCCTATTAGAATAGAGACTTTTCATAGATTCCTCCAGTCGAAGTTTAAAAGCTGTCTTACTGAATATTGGTAACAAGATAGCTTCCGTTCCTATAGGTCATTCAATCCAACTTAAAAAGTTATGAAAATATGAAAAAATTGCTGGATGCAATAAATTACTCTACCCACAATTGGAGGAAATGTGATGACTTGAAGGTAAGATCATTTTACACTTGGCATTTCTAAGCTCTTTGATATTAACATTTTCTTTTTTAATTGTTAATACTTGTATACACCTTTTGGTCAACTTACATTTTACAAGAATGCAAATCTGGAAATCATGAGTCATTTTTGAGTTATAGTTTTTTGTTGAAGTGTGTTCCTATAGGTTAATGCATCCTTTGGGTTAATGGGGAACTTATCCTAATTGAGAAGGTATACAACATAACTCAATAAACTCAAAATAAGATGTACATATATCCATTTAGTTCCAATACAATGATTTAATGCATCGGCATACAGGATTTTTCAGTACATATTCATATTCTTATTGTTTTAAGCAATATTACTTTGAGTTTGTTTTTAGAAATATTACACTTTAAATTTACATACCCTGCTAAATTTCTTTTCAGGTAGTGTCTCTTATACTTGGGGTGCAAACAGGTTACACGAAGTATCCCTTTTTCCTATGTTTATGGGACAGTCGTGCAGATAGTATGCACTATGAGAAGGTTTGGCCTCCACGAGGAGCATTTAGAATTAGATCAAACAATGTGATAGCTGAACCTTTAGTGCCTCCTCACAAAATACTGCTTCCTCCACTGCATATAAAGCTTGGTATAATGAAAAAATATGTCAAAACCCTTAATAAAGAATGCCAAGCTTTTAAATTTCTTCTTTAAAATTTTCCACAAATCAGTGACGCTAAGTTCCATGCGGGAATTTTTGATGGACCTCAGATCAGGAACTTGATGAGAGATCAGCAGTTTGAGGCATCAATGACGGACATAGAAAAAGATGCCTGGAAAGCTTGCTCTACTAGAGCCATTCATCCTCCCTCCCTACGGTCTTATCATCCACTTTTGGTCAAGTGGAAAACAAACACATTTAAGAAGTACACTTTTTTTAATTATCCTTTTTCAATTATGCTCCTTTTAATGTTTATAAGACTAGGAGTAGTTATTTGGGCATACGCTTATACCAGGTATTCAGACCCAAGAAACATAAATGATTAAACTCATCTGCAGGATTGCGTTCCTCGAAAAGCGCAGCTAAGCCATGATATTCTAGAACCGAGGAAAATTGTTATAGCATTAATATATTTTAGTTATTTGAGTTAATATATATATTAGTTAGTTGCTTCAATTGCGCCCTTCGTCCCTCCTTAATCATAGATAAGGTTCCAAGACCGGATAATGAAATAACATAAGGAGCAAAAGGACAAGAACTGGCAAGCCCAAAAGGCACGAGGAGGCGGTTCTCGTTGGTAGGTGCAGTGAGGAGAGAACCCTCCCTGGCCCAAAGGAGAGTCATCCATTCGCAACAACTTTAGCCGCTTCCAGGACGCAAATAGTGATTTGTTGTTTATGCGAAAGAAAAAAAAATAAAGAAGCGATATCAGAGTCGTGATTGGCGACGTACGTAATGGCGAATATGGATGGAAATGCGCACGCGCATGCGGTAGGCTCGGCGCACCGCCACTTGGCGATTAACACCCGGTACTTAGGAGAGCAAATGTAACGCATTATCGACTCGGCTAGAGCGAGATCTTAAATATATGATATCCTCAACAAATAAAATTAAGCGAAATCGGTTGGTAAATTAAACGCCAGAGGTAAAACAAGATACGAAGCGACCTAACCTAACGCAACCCCAAACTGGCCTACCGTTCCCAACACCTTGACCTCTTGGAGATCACCAAAACACAGGTATAGAATATGAAGGAAAAAATCGGATACAAAGTGAATGGCGAGTGAAATATATAAAAAAAATAAACAGAAGAATACAGTCAGAATAAGAGAAGTGGAAAGGATCCATAATGAAATTTAGAAAGCTGGTGACAAAAAAAATGCTCTTAAAATTTCTTTATAATAAAAAAAATATTTAAAATGTTAGAATCATGTATGTGTTAGGTCGTTAAAGCTATGGGGTTTTCAGATGCAATTTTTGGTCTTTGTGCGCAACCTGTTTTTCAACTCATTTTCTCTGAAGCCATCTGCAAAATAAGACTTTCAATTCATCCCAAAGAAAATCTTTTCTCCTAAAACCTAAGCCCGTTGTATCCCCCCTCCCCCATCCTTTTTCGTCTGTCTACTACTCTTTGTCCATCTATTTTCACGTGTCTGGGTGTCTCCTTTCTGTGTAAAAACTTGCAGTCGGTGGTTGGAGTTCTATTGTTGAGATACGAGAGAGATAAATGGTCATTGCACTACACACTTTGTTGTTTTGCTGATCCTTGTAAATCATTTTTATGAGGTAACGCCAACCGAGCCCTACTTGGGTTTGGGGTGAGCTGAAGTACATTTTGTAGGCGTGGGATCAAGATGTAAGTTCCTTCGACCATGTCCCCGCCCCCTCTGGTGAGGATGTGTGGGATCTTTCAGTCAGTTACGAGTTTTCAAAGGCAAAGTGAAAACATCCACTGATAGGAGCAGGCGCTTGAGCCATGTGGTTTTTCGGCGTGGACAATCTTTCAAGTGATCACCTTTTCAAATTAATTCGCTTCTCTTAAGTATAATATTGGTAGAGTGATTGTAAATTAATGTTAAGTTAATTTAGCCTCTTTACGCAAATAAGGTAAGTGTTCCCTCTACAACAAATCCCTTTCAAGCTGCAAAGTGCACACTCTTTTCAAATTCATTCGTATTTATTATAAAACTCTTAACACTTTATTTTTAAATATTCAATTTCCCTTTTATCCCTTTCTACAACTAACGAGAATTTGAGACTCACCTCGTCTCAAAGCATCTCTGAGAAGGCAATTAACTTTTCCAAAACATATCGATCGGAGTAGGTCGCCTACTCTAAAGCTCTTTATTAACCAGTAGAAACAAACCTCCTTACATCAGGAGAAGTCGATACTAATAATAGAGAAAACAGTACATAAAAGTCATCTATCTGCCCCACTTCCGCGCTGAAAAAAGAATTCTCCCCCAAAAGAAAGGTATATAATTTCAACATGCTGCTCTGCCCCTCACATCTTCCCCATGCCCTCTCCATTCCGACCCCTAGCCACAAAGCCAATATAACCACCTCTAGCCCAACTACACCCTATTAATAACGACTATTCTCCCAATTTCACCGAATTAGAGCACAATAAAATATACACCCGTACAGCACTTGAAAACTCCTCGCATCTCATCCGACATTCACCCATCTGAATCCACTCTGGATCGCCAAACCAGACCTTCTCTGATCCCTCTACTGCCAGGATACTGCCCCTTCCTACACGAACACAAAAATACAGTAAGCCCCGACGCCCGCTTCTCCCCCCTTCCAAAACACTCTCCACCTCATTCTATCCCGCCCTTTCCTGGTCGATCTGAGAACGACCAGCATGTAGATGTCAGGTGACATCTCAAACCTTTTGTGTCCTCCCAGCCCCAATATCTACATGCGGATTAACCGATATATAGATATATATATATATATATATATATATATATGTATATATATATATATATATATATATATATATATATATATATATATATATATATATATATATATATATATATATATATATATATATATATATATACTACATATTTTGATTTTCTCTCTAGCTTGACCATTTTGTTTAAAGATTTTTCCTTACAAACTTTCTGTGATACAACCTCGTACCTATTGAGATTTAAATTCAGGTACCGCCCTTCTCCTCGCCCAACTCAGCACAGCGTGAATATGATCTCCCTCGGAGACATGTAGGGGAAAAGTACAAACCACGGCCTCATTCCTGATTGCTATGGAGTTTGGTAAGAACCCGGAGGCCATAAAGTAATTTTCCAAAACTACAATCAACTTGAAAGAATTGGAGAATGGCTCTCCTTAGCAAACGGATAATTGACCGTTTGGCCGCCAGATTATCAATCACTGCCTTGCAATGATTTACTCAACATCATTTAATTGGATTGACCTCAATATTAATACTTCTTTTCAATACTTAAACTTGGAGCCATCTTCCTCTCCCAGATTCTCCAGAACACCAAATATTTTTTTCCAAATTTATCTTCAGACACGTGTACAAAAATAAATTTTATTATTTTTATTCTTTCATTAAACTTTTGTTTAACTTTCACGCCGTCAATCGCATGGATTCTTCTCGAGTATATTTTCACCTCTCCTTCAGTTCCAAAGGGCTTGGGTGAATCTTAGAAGGCTTTACAAAATCAAGAGAAGTATTGAATTTCAAGGGTATTTCTATATTTCGGAAAGAGGATGGTTTGCTTTTGGAGCAGGAGTGATGGGGCGCGGGGGGGGGGGGATAAGTTGATGTGGACGCAAAATTTAAATTTGGTCTCATAAGAACCGGATGTCTGGCGGGTATCATAAGTAGCAAAATGAGAATAAGTTGGCGGCATGAAAAAATGAAAAATATACTAATTAAAAAAATGGATATGTAATAAGATGAGGGGATGATTTTTATATAATATTGGATACCATGAATAATTAAAACAAAACAATAGAGGCAATAGTAAGGTTATGTTTATCGAATAATGGTCAAGATTCAAATCCAGTATATACAATGACGCATAAGTTTACAACGAAGAAATGAAAATTTACATCTGTTGAGTTAACGCAGGTCAATGAAATTTACAACGAACGTGGAACTTTATGTAATAATGCAGTAGCCTCGCACGATGACGAAAGAAACCTCGCATTTAGTTTAAAATATTCTAGATATTCGAGAACAAATGAGGATTAGATATTAATGGGACATTTTGCAGATGTAACCTATTTATCTGTATTTATATGGAATGTGTTGTAAACTTTTGCCTTTTCAAACTTCATTATTGCCCTTATAAAGTTTTTCCTGTTCATCATTTTGCTTTTCTAATAGTTACATTGTATTTATTACATAAAGTTCCACTTGCGTTGTAAATTTCATTAACCTGCGTTGACTAAAAGTATGTAAGTTTTCATTTCTAACAGTCTTTTGTAAACGTTTGTGGCCCACTGCGTACATATCGAGATGTTCAGTCGGGCCTTAAACGTTAGTATAGAGTTAGAAAGTCATTTAAAGTGTAAATAATTACAAGAACTTTGTAAAAATTAGATGAACAACCGCGCGAATGCCGAAGGCCATGTCTGGATAGGACATTTCATTTAATTAGCTTCAATTTTAGCTACACCTATTTAAATATCTCTGAGCGACTTGAAGTCGGGCTGCGTTTTATCGACCCGCGCAGAAATTAGGATGGGAGTGCTTGATTAGAGTTAGAATTACTCTTAAACAAATTAAAATCTAGAATAGACTACAATAAAGCTCATCCTACTGAATGAGCTCTAACAATGGATCAAATCTGTGTCCAGTGAACCGTAAGCTCAAACCGAGCTCAAAAGGAGCCAGAAAGAAACTTGATCATAAATTGTCAATCCATTTCAGGCTGCGAAGCTCAAACGCGGGCACAGGCAAGGGAAGAAGAAGAATAAGGACAAAAGAAATGCAAAGGAGGAGGTGATAGAGAGGAGACATTACTCTGGGTTGGTCACACTCGCAAACTTCCCTTTCAAAATAGGATGCCTTATGAGTCTTTCTCAAGATGAATAGACGCGCAATCCTACAACTAAAGAATACATTTTATAAGATGAGGCAGATTTTTCATAATAAAGATGTATAAAACCACTTCGGAATATCAATTTCTCGTCGTGGCAACATTTCATGTAAGCCAATAATTTCGGAGTCTCTTCAAACATCAGTTTTTAATTCTACCACAAAAGAAGCACACAAAATTGTAATCCTCTTCTACAAACAACTTCCACCCCAATCACCTCGCATTGAGATACAATTAATACATGTATAGATCTCGTTGAGACAAAATCAATTCAATCTTTCAATTCTTAAATTATTTAATGGGAAAAATTCCATTAACAGAGCACAAGACTGCTTTAAATTTACTCGGATGTTAATCGAGTAGAAGAATAAATAGATTCAAATGTCTCAAATTATCTGACAAATTTAGATTAATAAAATGTCAAAATGAATAATGCAGCATCTGTTCTGGTGGGAAAATCGCGCTAAGATTTTTTCTTTCCCACCAAATACCGATTGCACACAGCCACTAAGGGCGTATATGAGCTACGTATGCCCTTTAGAGGGAAAAGGCAAATAACGACCACCCTCCGAGGCAGTTCCAATCGAAATCGTAAGATTGTATAAACGATTATTATTATTATAAATAGGACACAAACTAATTTTTAAATGGTTGTAAAGAAAGTGGTGAGATAAGTGATGGTGAAAATGAGCAGCAGCCTTTTATTATGCGACTGATGAAATATAGCGACGATAAATGCACCCACTCAAATAAACAAAATTCCCGGGAGAAATCTTCCTCTTCGGTATGAAATGAGAGAGAACTCTATTCTGAATGGAAAGTCTCAAGTTTATCACAAAGTCTGATATAAAATATTCAATAAAAACACTTAAACTCAATTCCTAACTCAAATTATCTCATTCAATGTATATTTGGGTGATGATTTATTTCATCACATTCGTTTGCTATTTCATGATAAAGGACTCACGAACCAGTTTGAGAGAATGTCTAACAGTGGAAGTTATAAGTCGCCGTCTCCTTTAACGTGCTTTGAAGAAAAAGAGAGAAGGTCACTACCACATGTTTTTTTAAACACTTACAAAAGAGCAAGTTTGAACCTCAGCATTTTTTTTGTCTCAATAAAGAGACGCAAAAGTATATTTACATTTCACATAATCCGATGGGACTCAAAATAAAACCCATGGAATGTAAGAAAATACATTTTCTTGGTTACTTTTATCATACATTTGTAGCAGCCGATGAAAATAAAATAACTATTTTTAAATAAATCCTTCGTCACAAAACAACCTCCAGCATCATGATATGGTCTCAAAGTTATTCCCTTGCGCCTAAAAAATTTAGCGAAATAAAAGTTGCGTGATGCTTATAGCCCTTCTCAATGCCTCCACGCGTGTTCAGATGAATTATAATCCCACACATCTTTAAGTATTTAACCAGTTTAACACCAGGGAATTTATAATTCTTTACTTTATGAATCTGTGGCCGATTCTGGACACCAAAGGTGCCCACTTAGGGACACTAAATCTTTAGGCAGTAGAGGCAATAAACTCTATTTGCTTGCTATGATTCGCCTCCGACTTTAAGAGTTAATTTTGAGGATATTCAATGTATACTCTTTTACTGCGGAAGGTTGCAAGGAAAAAAAAGGATTTGTGGTTTTATTACCGAAGATAATTAATTTAACTATATTAATTTAATATGCAATATATTAGTAGCATATAAAACATTGAGTTCATTTCAGTGAAAATTGATATTGAAAATTAAATCCCTTTTAATTCACTGGATTTATTAGGTTGACTTAAAACTGTGAAAACATTGTAATGACATGGAAATGACATGTATTAAATGGTCTTTAAGTTCGGTGGAGTTACGCGAAGGAAAAACTTGCCAGGTGATGGAAGAAGGTGTGTTGTGAAGACGGGAGAGGTAAGACAGAGGTGTTGTGATTGGCTATAAGTGTTTGATGACTTGATTAGTATCTACCTACACTCACGAGGGTAAGGACAGCGCGTCCACCAATCGGTGGCTAGAACTGTACCTATGCCTAAGTTTGTGTCTGCTCTCACTTAGTGTTAAACTCATTACCCTGATTTCAGAAATCCAATACCGTTTAAAACCTTATTAAAGATCATTTAATCATTTTCTTTCTTTAAATGAGGAGAGTTGCGTGCCCTTTGTCTACCAACCGCCCGACGTAGTTTGTTATTGCAGCAACGCAGCCTATGTACCGACACAAATCACCATTTCCCAAACTTCACCACTTTCTTTATTTAAGCTTTCGTAGCCAAGTGGATAAGGATTGAATTTCTGACGTCAAAGCACCGGGTTTAATCCCAATCGAGAACAGACACACACAAAAATCAGTGTTGTCGGAAACTCTCGCAAATCACAGTTGTGCGCCGAGTTTTGCGAATGCGCCCAGATCGTTACATCCATATACATAAGAACATATGTAGCCTATCACAACGCGGTGTCTTTCTCCACTTCCCTTCATACGAACACAACACATCACTTCTCCTTATACGGCACCCCCAAATTGATTTTCAGTCCATACACCCCTGACGTGGAAAAGGAGACTCGCACTTGAGGCAAAAAGACTTCCAAACGCTTCTGGCACTGTCCTTAAGCTTGCCAGAGATGGTCATACTGATCTTTTGTTGGTTTCATTTTATGGTCGTTGGACATCACGCAAAATTGAAACGGAAGGTTTGTATTAATAAGTAAATAAACCTCTTTAAAACTTTGAACCCTCCACCCTAGACACACACCCCAAAAAGTTGATGGGGATGAATATTGAGGTAATTGTTCGATGCAGAGCTTACACACACACACACACACACACACAAACACACCTGTGTTTGGGAAGAACATCCTATTTTATTTTATTTTTTTAAGAGCTCATCTGACGACTGCCTACTTGGGCATTAGTCACCGTATTAAAAACTGCCTAAAAAGAGGATGCTAAAAAAAACAAATAAAAAAAAATTAATAAAAATAAAACAAAGAAAAAAGGTAATAAGCAGGAAGCAAGCTCCGGCGTCGGGGGGAAGGTCCGCCTCCCCACGGCACAGGACTATGCGACCTACTAAAATAAGAAAAAATACCCCCCCCAGGTATTTAAATCAAGGGGAGAAGGCCGGCCTCCTTCAAAAAGTCTAAAAGTCCATAGGTCGGTGTGCACGAACTCATCCCGAGCACAAGGGAGAGGCAGTAGCGACCCCGCCCATCCCGGTACCGGAACAGGTAACGTGCGCGGAGATCGCCCAGACTGCGACATTCAACAAGAATGTGCCGAACAGTCCTAAAGAATCATGTAGGTGCCTTCGAGAGATTCAGATCTTTTATTAGGTTTATTGGTCAGTAATTACCAAACGGGGTAAAGTAACTCTTTTATAATGGAAGCTATGGAAGTCATTGGACAAGTTAGGACAATAATTTTTTTAATTTTTTTCTTAGATAAAATAGAGGTAACCAACGAGATATTTTAATCAGATACGCTGATTTAGAAAAGAGATTTCTAAAACGGGTTCTAATTAGGGCAAGCGTTAATGTGTGGAAGAAACATGGCGTGAACACTACCTCCTGGGAGTCCGCACAACTCTCCTGAATTTGTGCCCTCTACCTTTATGGGAAACACGATAAATGATGATAAATGTTCTTATAAACACCCATTTTGCAGTGAAAGTGAATAGCGATATCAAAATCATTAATATCGTAAGTACTCTGACAATTCTTTGTATTCTCTCTCTCACTCTTTTATAACAAGCCATTCTGGCATACATTTAGTTTTTCATAATGGATACAACCTTGGACTTAATAAAATTAGAAGATTTTACACTTTCAAATTCAGGCGTTCTGGAAGAACTCAGCGAATTTCTAAAGGTTCCGACTGTCACTTAAGGAGTACGTGTTGCATTTTCCGGAAATTAAACTCAATTTTGTTCGGTTTCCGCTGAGTGTTCAATTTAGATCTAATTTAGTTTTAGCCGAATTTTTAGGAATCTAAAATGGGGCACATTAGGGTTAAAAATTGTTAAATCAGAATACACAAATGACAGCAATATCGTAAAAATGAGTAGCCTCGACAGGATTAGTGTAAGAACCATTAAGTAAGTATATTACCATAAGAGAAAAACACCACAAAACCTGGAAATAACTTTTGCGCCAAAGGAAAGGAAATAAATAAAGACCTAAGCACCATGCTTTTTGCCACTAGAATAACATTTTTAAATTGTAAAAGTGGTAATTTAATGGATATACTAATTAAAGATATTACGAACTGAAATCTCGCCTATGGAGAACGCAATGGCACAACATAGAAATTGTTTAAGATATCAAGAATTCTACAACCAATCTAAAAAATCTCGTACCTTAACTCAGCATATGTTGATTCGTGCTCCAAACAATTTAACATTCCTGTACAGTCGAGTGTGAACAGCCAAACAACTAGCAAACAATCATAAACCCCTCTTGAGACCACTACAAAGAAACTTCGTGAGCCTACTCGACCTCTCCCACCCTCTTGTATGTTCTATCAAATACAAAGCCACCTATCATTTGCTCACGCCAAGTATGCCTTGATAGCGATGAAGTACTATGTATTGTAATATATCGTCCAGTCTAGTTCAGCTCTGGGCAGAAGCCCCCAAACGCGCCCTGCATGCGCAATATCATCCACTCGCTTATCAAGCACGACTCAAAAACTAATAATTCCTACAAGCAATCCAAGTTTTACCCTTCGCTTACCTTGACACTTATTCTAACAACATAGAATTTACCCGATCGAGAAATATGACATTCCTGCGCATTGTCAACAACGAAGTGAGCTACAGCAAACACGTCAAAGATTGTGACTGGATCAACGATTATTATTATTATAAATACGACACAAACTAATTTTTAAATGGTTGTAAAGAAAGTGGTGAGATAAGTGATGGTAAAAATGAGCAGCAGCCTTTTATTATGCGACTGATGAAATATAGCGACGATAAATGCACCCACTCAAATAAACAAAATTCCCGGGAGAAATCTTCCTCTTCGGTATGAAATGAGAGAGAACTCTATTCTGAATGGAAAGTCTCAAGTTTATCACAAAGTCTGATATAAAATATTCAATAAAAACACTTAAACTCAATTCCTAACTCAAATTATCTCATTCAATGTATATTCGGGTGATGATTTATTTCATCACATTCGTTTGCTATTTCATGATAAAGGACTCACGAACCAGTTTGAGAGAATGTCTAACAGTGGAAGTTATAAGTCGCCGTCTTCTTTACAGTTTATTTTTCACCAAATTAGTGCTGGTTGATGTCAAAACAAAGCAACCGCTCTTGCAGGGAGTTTATCGAAATGTTTAAATTATCCGGTTATAAACTATTCAATTAAGAGAGGGTAAGAAGAAACGGCGGGAGGGAGTTAATGGATGTATTAAAATTCGGATAAATCGTTTAACTGGTTTTAAAAAGTTATATAAGGTAATTTCGAACTCTTCTGTTGCTGGTATTCTCATTATCTTTAGGTGATTCGCTAAACACTTAAAAATATAGTAATTTGATGGGGTTAGGTCGTGTGAGTATTGAAGATGACTCATTATATGCTGATCAAGATCGTTAAGCTCTTTTTATGGTAACACTTACGATTTGAGGTCACGCTTTGTCTTTAGGAAAGAACACTCTTCTTCAATATTGGTTTAATGTTTGCCTGGGAGTCTCTTTTTCAAGTGCAAAATGTAAACGGTCAAACTGAGTGCAGCAAACCCCTTTGGCGATAGTCTGATTGGGGTTAAGAAGTTCAAAATTGATTGCGCCATTCATATCTCACCAAACGCAAAAGAGAATCTTCCGTGGGTGACTCCTGTTTCGGATGAGTTAATGGTTTTTCGCTAGAACTAATCCATTGCCTAAAACGTTGGATATCATAGTACATTACTCAGTATTCGTCGCCTTTAACATTCCTACTAAAATGGTTCACTTTTTAGTCGAGAAAGGAGAGATGAGCAAATTTTGATATTTGTTGAGTGTGAACCTCAGACAGGTTGTGAAAAATCCATTGCCCCAATCGTGAAACCTTTACTATCTCATTTAAATGACGATGCACAGTGGAATGAGGTGAACTTAGTTTTCAGCCAATCGTTAAACAGTTACAATCATATTCTTCCACTGTTATTTTTAAAAGATCTACATAGATCAAATTCTACTGGTCGTCCTGCACCGTATACTTGACACAAACTTTCTGCGGTTAACTTACCATTGTTGTCTTTTCTAAATTCCAAAAGTACACCGTTTCGAATCCACACAGATTGCGGTTGTAACGCTTGAACTGAAGCGTTACAACCGCAATCTGTGTGGAAATTTTTTCACTTACAGTATCTGCAGTAAGTGGAACGCACTTCCAGTGGAAGTTGTCAACAGTGAATCTGTTGACCAGTTCAAGTCAAGACTAGACAAAGTCTTGAAAAGTGGCCGTTTAGGGACGCAAAACAATTGAGCAGTCATGTGCCCGCTCAATTGCTAGTCCAAAGGTACCCTCTTTGAATGGACCGTAAGGTCTCCTAGGGTACCTTCTTTCCTTGTTGTTACTCCTTGTTGTTGCTACTCTTTTTACACCCATAATATTCATCATTTAACACTAAAGTACATTAAATGAACAATAATAATACAAAAATAATATCCAGAAAATGGTGACTAAAATATGTCCAAATGAAAGCCTCCGGTTAGGCTAAGACATAGCTACGTGGGCTTCAAGTTTAATATAAAAACAAACCTGTTTTCGATTATTGATATCTATAAAATAATGATAAACAAGAAAATATGACGCATTTACTAAGTGTGATGACCTAATATAAAGAAAATAAAAATATCCACAGTACCAAGTCCAGATAAAAGTCTATTCAAATCATCTTAGGGAATTAAAGAGCAAACTAGAAAAACACATTTGTAAGAGTTCAAACGAATCAATTAACGAAGGAAAAGTTCCAAGCGAGTTTAAAGTGGTATACGGGAGACCAATTTTCAAAAAAGCATATAAAAACATCAACCCGGTAATTTTAGGCCACTTTCCTAACTTCCGCTGTTGCGAGCTCTTTAGCGAAAGAACCACCTCCTCCCAACTCTACAAATAGAGCCATTTCCTCGCTGTCGCCGCTCAAACAAATAACTTCATCTAATTAGCAGCGAGTCGGGGCCGCAGAAATTAATCCTCCAGCGGGAAATATTATTAAGGAGGTTCTTCCCTTAAGAACAAAGGTTCTCCCAAACAAATTGTGTGTTTCGGTGACACAGCTGGCACCAATCCCTTGTAGAGCCACATATTTCTGGCACTCCCATTCCAGCATGAAGTAGTGTCGTATTAATTTCAGAACGAAGATGTAGTGAAGGGAGGTCATAATTTGAACATAAATTTTGAAGGAAAAAATACAGGATTGCAAAATTCTACCACTACAAATGTACAGCAGATTATGGAATGGATATCATTAAAGTGAAAACCGGTGAGGGTTGTCTATCGAGGAAATTATAAAAAAAAGATTTTAAAAATAAAGCAATAAATTAAGGCAAATGCAGATACACGAGTCAAATAAACTTGGGTGGCTTTCTGACGGGGGTGCAATTCTCAAGTTTGTTAGGAGGGGATGATACAATAACATGGACACCATTATATAGGGAGGGATCAGCTTGACTATATTGTAAAAAAAAAATAATCGGTGAGAATAAAAGGACGAAACGGAAAAGGATTCATAATTATTTTCAAATTTGAATAACGTAATTTCAAGTCCTTCCCTGGAAAACTCCTCTCATATTCTCCCGCACGATAGACTGATAAGGAAAATTATCGCTTCCTCTTCCATTTAGTTTACAAAGCCAAAACCAACGGAAGAATTCACACCAATGTAAATAAAAAAAAGAGACGTAAATAAGGTGGGTAAGTTAGGGAAGTGAAATAGTGGGAAAGGTATAAGGTTTGCTGTCTGCCCAACCTAACCGTACCCCGCCCCTTAATAGGGGGTAACCGCAATGAATCTTCTTCACATTTTCTCATTAATTTCAAATCAGGAGAAGAGTTGCATGTGTATGGAATGCTTGTACATTGTATGCGTCCATTTTGCATTTATTTCACCCACGAGTTCACATACCTTTTTGTACCTCCGATTATATTCTTGTATATATATATATATATATATATATATATATATATATATATATATATATATATATATATATATATATATATATATATGTGTGTGTGTGTGTGTGTGGAAACTCACAGGGTATCGCGTGAGTAAGCAATAAATGCAATCAATCCCAGGTGGGATCAGCCCTGATTATGGCTGAACAATTTTACAATTCTATTGTAATAATCCTGCACGTTCTAATGACTTCAGCAAATGTATAACATTACCATTTAATGACAAACTAAATAAGTTAAAGCACTTATTTCAGGAAACAGGAATTAAAACGCTTTTAATATAATAATTTTATAAACCAAATGATGATTTCCACGAATCCTAAAGATCAACAGGATGAAGGAGTATATGTAATTCCATCGTCATATATATATATATATATATATATATATATATATATATATATATATATATATATATATATATATAGCATAGCGCAAGAAACATAAAAACAGTCGAGTGATCTAAGGCTCGGTTTAAAACGGTTCCTTGCTGCCTCAGTGTGCACGGTTCGAATCCCACCCTGTTTTTCTGTTTCTTGCGGTTTGCAGGATTCATTTCATCATATATTCGCCGCGTGTTCACCTCAACTCTCCTTTGTCCTTTGAATTCCCAATTAATTTCTCTCTCTTTCATAGTCTCGATCGACCTTGCGAAGCGAACCTTAAAAGCTTGTTTATTCGGAAGATTTTTGTCTTCCGTGTATCCGAGTGGTCCAAGGGACGGTTTAATTGACTTCAAAGCGGTTGTTCGCTGCCTCAGTGTGCACGGTTCGAATCCCAACTCTTTACGGAATTTTTGCGAATTAGGAAATAACATTAACCGAAGAAAAAGTATCCTGGTTTTCTGTTTCACGGGAGATCTTCGAGGCCAGGTCGAAAGGCCTCGCACATCTCCCGTGTTTAATTTTCCTTCGTGGCTGTTGACTTTATATATATATATATATATATATATATATATATATATATATATATATATATATATATATATATATATATATATATATATATATTTGTTTTCCTCCCTACTTTTCTTCAGTGAGGTGGACGGCCCCCAGGAAAGCCACAACGTCCCCCGAGCAGTGATATGATAGTGTGCGTAGCGTGCGAGCGAGTGTGAAGGTTAGAGCAATCGAGGAGAAGGTGTTTTGTGTCTTCTGGGGCTCAATTGCACCTAGTGCATGTTAGTGTTTGTGCGAGCTTTGCTCTGTGTTTGTATTGTTGTAGTAAGGGTGAGTGTGAGTAGCCAGTTCGTAGTTGGGATGGGAGTACTCTGGGTTGTGTGTAAAAGGATTTTTCTGAGGAGTGGATTTGTGGTGGCTGCTCGTTTATGATGCGGTTAAGCGCAGCAGTGCGTAGGTGTTCGCGAGTGTGGACTGTGTAGATGTTTCATTGTGTTGTTTGGGAGTTAGGATGATGTTATTGAGCTTAGCTGGAAGTATGGTGCTGGGGATATTTGTTTTTGTTTGGGTTGTGGTGGGGAGAGTTTTGTAACCTGCTGAAGTGTTGCGTTCCTATCATGTCTAAGTGTACGTTGGAGGGTAATATTTTGGTTTTAGCGTGGAGATGTGCGGTTGGTGTGTTACTTGTGCATTCTGTGGTTGCGTCATTTTGTGTAATTTGGAGCTGTTTGGACTGGGTGTTTTTGAGTGTTAGGTGCCAGGCCGGTGCAGGGTAGTTTAGGGTGGTTCGTTAGAATTATTTGTATAGTATGGTGAGAGATTCCTTCTGTTGCCTAAAGGTAGTTTTGGCTAGCGGTTCGAGAGCGTTAATTTTTGTGTGGCTTTGTTTATTATTTTGATTGTGTGTGCTTTGAAAGTGATGAGGGCGTTAGGCGTGATGCCTAGGAGGGTGAGGGGTTTGTTAAGGGAGAGTGCTTCTCCATTTAGTTTAATTGTAGGGTGTTTGTTTGATTCATGGCTACTTGGGGTGAATAGTGTTATTGATGATTTGGCTGCGGATGCCGTCATCCTGTTTTGTGCGAGCCACTGTCCCACTATGTTAATGTATTGTTGGAGTGTTCTAATAGTGGTGGCGATTTTGTGATAGAGATGTCGTATGCGTAGTTGTTCATGCGGATGATTGGTGATTGAGGTAGTGGTATGTCGTGAGTGAAGAAGTTGGAGAGACGGGAAGAGAAAATAACTACTTGGTATAGTCGTTTGATGACTGATTGAGGGGGTTTTGTGTACTATTTGGCTTTCTCTTCCAAATATAAAGTTTGTGAGCCATTTCTTGTCGCTGTTTGTGGTCTGTGTTTAGCATCTTGTGAGCTAGGATGAGCTTGGGTCTGTGTGAAAGCTTTATTTATATCGATTGTTGTGAGGATGCTACGTGCGCGGGGGAGGGGGGGGCATTGCTCGTTGAGACCATCTAGAATGTGTTGTGTAATGTCGGGTAGGAGGGATGTGGTAGAGTGGTCTGTAGTCTTTCCTTAAGCCATCTTGTGTTGGTGAGAAGAGTATGTTTGAGCTAATTCTTTGGTGTACGAGTTATCTAATGTTTTAGATATGGTGCATTTTTTTATTTTTATTTTATAGAGCCCATCTGGAAACTACCCACTTGGGCATAAGTCGCCGAAAAACACGACAGCCTAGAACTAGGCTACTTTAAAGTAAAAATATGAAAACTTAACAATGATATAAATTGGAAAAACTTAACAATCGGAAGCAATCTCCGGCAGCGGGGGGAGGTCCCCCTCACCCCGGTGCAGGAGAGTGCAACCTACAAACAAAACAATAACAAAAAAATGAACCTTAAATAAAGGGGAGAAGGCCGGCCTCCCCCCAAAAGTCAATAAGTCCACCAGTCATGGTGCACGCACTCGTCCCGAGTACAAGGGACAGGCGGTAGCGACCCCGCCCATCCCGGTACCGAGACAGGCATCGTGCGCGAAGATCACCCAGACTGGGACATTCGACAAGAATATGCCGAACAGTCTGGGGGACGACGCAGTCGTTGCAATAGGGCGCATGCGAGCGCTCCATCAAGTAGCGATGCGTCACACGAGTGTGTCCGATTCGAATACGACAGAAAGCAACCTGAAGCCGCCGCGGCATTGGGGGATAGGGCCATGGGAACAGTCGCGGCGCAATGGCACGCAACTTTAAGTTCCCTTCGACCGTCTCCCATCTTCTTTGCCAAGCAGTCCGAAGAGCTGCCCGTATTCCTGCCATGTAGTCGGTGTGAGGAAGAGCAAAACGCTGGTCCGGTCGCAGAGTCCTCGCGGACTCTTTGGCGCCCTCATCGGCGCGCTCATTCCCCGCAATTCCTACATGTCCAGGAACCCAGCAGAAGATAATCTCGACATCTGCCCGGCTCGCCAAAACCGTGGCGTCACGGATATCGCGAACCAGGGGATGCGGAGATTCCAATGCCCCGAGAGCACTCAGGGCGCTTTGTGAGTCGCTATAGATCACAATCCAGTCTCCGAACCGGGCACGTCGCGTAATCTCCCGTACCGAGTGGTGTATTGCCACCAGCTCGGCCGTGAAGACAGACGCAGCGCCTGGTAGAGCCCTGCTGACTTCAAACAGAGAGGGATACGGCGTGGAAGCCGACCCCCTCTTCGAGCTTGGAGCCATCCGTATACACTGGCGCGGTTCCAGCGTGACACGAGGTGTGCCCCAAAAAGTTCGAATGCAATACTCCCGGCGCAGTACAAGCTTTGGGAGCAGAGGCGTGGCGACAAATAGCCAAATGTGGTACCCTTCAGGGTGGCGTCCTAGGCAAAACCAGGGGCGCCACCGGCCCGAGAGCGATATCTACCTCTCGAAGGAGTTTCCTGGCCCTAAACCCAAAAGGCTTAGGGTATGACTGGCGTCTCTCGACGGCATAGGCACCATCGAGATCAGCTGCGGATGCAGTGAGAGCTGTTGGCGACTGAGGGAGGCACCGGGCTCGCGCGTACAGTCGAGTGATACACTGCACGCGGCGCAGAGCGAGTGGCATCTCCCCAGCATCGACCAACAGGCTCTCAATGTGGGAAGTGCGGAAGGCACCGGTCGCAAGGCGAAGGCCGGTGTGGTGGATCGAATCCACCTTCCGCAATAAACGCTCGGCTGCGGATGCATAAAACTCGCATCCGTAGTCGAGCTTCGAGCGAACAAAGGATCGATAAAAAAGTAAGGCAGTAGCCCTATCAGCGCCCCAAGCGCTGAACGTCACGGAACGGAGAATGTCCATGGCGCGGGTACAAGAGGCCCTAAGGCTGCGAATATGAGCTTCCCAGGTGAGGCGTCGGTCGAATACAAGACCAAGGAAACGGTGCGACTCAACCACATCCAGGCGCACCCCATTAAGAAACAAATCTGGGTCGGGGTGAAGCCGTGGATGGCGGCAGAAGTGCACCACCTTAGTCTTGGCCAAAGAAAAGCGAAACCTGTGCGCTTCGGCATAGCGAGAGACGCGCTTCAATACCTGTTGGATTCGACGCTCCAGAGTTGGCATCTGGGCCGCGCCAAAAGAGATCGAAAGGTCGTCCACGTAGAGCGTAGCGAGAACATCTTCCGGCAGCACCGAGGTGATGCCGTTGATGCTCAGGGCAAAGAGTGTGACACTGAGGACACTTCCCTGCGGGACACCCTCTTCCTGCTCCTTTAAACCGGAGAGGGCTCCCCCCACCCGTACGCGGAATCGACGATCTCGCAAAAATTCAGATATAAAAATTGGGAGGCGTCCCCTCGCCCCAATCGTGTGGAGAGTCTCCATGATACTGTATCGCCATGCGGTATCATAGGCCTTCTCCAGATCGAAAAACACCGTAGCGTAGTGCTATCTACGAAGGAAAGCCTCGCAGACGGCATTTTCCAGTCGGAGCAGAGCATCCGACGTGGAGTGGAACTTGCGGAAGCCGCACTGTGCGGAAGACAGATGGCCTCCGCTGTCCAGGAAAAAGGCTAATCTAACATTTACCAATTTCTCCATCAACTTGCACACGCAAGAGGTTAGAGAGATTGGGCGGAAACCGGTCGGAGTAGAGTGAACTCTCCCCGGTTTGCGAAAGGCAAGCACAGTAGCGATTCGCCAAGAGTCTGGGAGAAGAGCTTCCACCCAGATCCTGTTGAACAAATCTAACAGAAAGGCCATGCCTCACTCACCTAGGTGTCGAAGCATGGCGTACGGGACATCGTCCGGACCATGGGCGGTGTCCGCGCACGAAGCGAGAGCGGAACGCAACTCGCTTACAGTAAACTTGTCGTTGAAGGGTTCTCCGCCTCTGGAGGTAAAGTCCAGCCGGCCGCCTTCCGTGACATCACGACGTGCATTGAATGCTGGCGGAGCAGCATCACGGCTAGAGAATGCAGAAAAAGCGGTCGCGAAGGATTCCGCCACGGACGCGGGGTCCGAGATTGCGGTCCCATTCTCCTGGAGAACGGGAGGGGGGTCCTGCGAGAACTTGCCCCGAATCCTTTTGACTCGCTTCCACACCTCAGCTAAAGGGGTCTTCCCGTTAAGTGAAGACACGTATGCCCGCCAAGAAGAACGGTGGGCGTGCTTCGAAATATACCGGAACCTAGCCCTAGCCCGACGAAATTCAGCGACAGTGAAATCGTTCGGGCGGCGCTTATAGCGCATGTAGGCATAACGCTTCTGTTTGAGGGCCGTCTCACACTCAGCCGACCACCACGGGAGCGGTCGGCGTGCAAAACGGCCAGACGTCCTAGGAATAGTAGTCAGGCCCACGGCGATGAGGTTGTCGGATAAGAACTCAACGGCCTCATCTACCGACCTAAACTCCTCGACTGAGATAGAGAATTCAGTCATTTCCTGAAATGCAGGCCACCGCGCCCGCGCCAAGCACCACCGAGGTTGTCTCTCAGGCGGCAGTTGCCCTGAAAATGATATTTGAATGGGAAAGTGATCACTACCATGGAGGTCATCGACCACCCCCAAATCAAAATCAGGCTCGGCATCCGAAGAGCACAAAGATAGGTCAAGGCAAGAAAATGAAGCAGTTCTAGGACAGTGATGCGTAAACTCATCCACGTTTAGGACACCCATCTCAAGCTCTTCGATCAGATCGGCAAGGACTTGTCCCCTGGGATTTAAGGAGTAATCTCCCCAGAGAGGATGCCTGCCGTTCAGATCTCCAAGCAAGAGATAGGGCCTCGGCAACCGTGCCACGACGCGGCGGAAGTCCCCCGCGTCGAAGTCAGCTGACGGTGGAATGTACGCAGAAATGATAGTATACCTCCTATCCAGGTGCAGCTGCACAGCCACTGCCTGAAAGGAGGTATCTAAAGAGAAAGGAAGAACGGAGACATCATGCCGGGTGTAAACCACGCATCCCCCAGCCCGGCCATCCCGCGGTGGTGGGGTCGCAAGACCCTTATACCCCGGGAGGGCAGGCAGGGGGCACGCGCCTAGCATGGTCTCCTGCAAAAAAATAGCTAACGGGGAACGGGACGAGGCGAGCCTCCGCAGCTCCTCCCAGTTGGCCCGGAGTCCACGGCAATTCCATTGAAGGAATATGCCCTCCAGGCCTAGCTCGGAGGAGACGAGGGGGCCCTCCTCGAATTGAAGACCTTCACGGGAATGGCCGTACGCTTCCCGGGGGCAGAACCCCTGGCGCTGTTAGCCGGACAAAGCGCTGGAGGCGCTGTCGCCTTCGAGGACTTATTGGGGGAGGTTGACCTCGCCATGCGAGTCTTTTCCTCCCTCCGCCTCGAAACCTTAGGCGGGCGCTGCGGCTTCGGAGGCGGGGGGCCCTCTTTTCGAGGAACCACCGTCTCCGAGCCACTCGCTCCACCTCGGGGCGTGGGCGAAGGAGCCGAAGCTCCTTTGTTGCTGTCCTTCTTTCAGGGGACAGCTTTAGGAACCCCCGAAGATGGCCTAGCGACCATCTTCAGGGGTGTTGCCTCCTGTGAGTCTAACGACTCTGTGGAGGCGCGTGGCCATTTCGCCTTGCGGGAAACGGTCACGCTGGGGGAAGAGGGGGGAGCCCTGGTTTTAGCCGGGGCTGGGTATGAACCCTTTTTGCCGCCAGCATTACCAGGGGAGCGCCCGGGTTGGGTAGAGCCCGCAGAAGGGCTCCGAATGGGCGCGGAAACAACCGTGCTCGTTGGCCTGGATGGGCCAGGAGCAGAGGGTGCCTTTCAAACTGCTGAGGCATATGACGTCCCAGGCAGAGCTGGGCGCGCCATGACCAAGTCCTTAGCCTCGCGGAATGAGAGTCTATCCTGGGCCTGAACGGCCAGGATTTCTTTCTCCAGGAGATATGCACCACATTGCTTCGAAGAAGCAGGGTGCGGCTCTCCGCAATTGACACACTTGGCCACACACGATTTGGACTTATCGTGTGCGACCTTGGAGCAATTTACACAGACTTCGGGTGACCCCGACTTTGCACGTCTACATGAGCGATTCGTATGGCCGAAGCGGTGACAGTAATAGCACCGCCGCGGCAGTGGCACGAATGCCTTCACGCGGTAGCGGTACCAACCGGTACGCACCGACTCAGGGAGCTTGTCACAGTCGAACGTGACGAAGAGTGTAGGGGTGGGTCTCGAAGCCCCTCCCTGTTTTCTCATCACACGTTCGACCTTGACCGCCCCATGGTCGGCCAGCTCTAGGGTGATGTTCTCAATGGAGTAGTCAACGAGTTCCCTCGCATAAACTACTCCTTTCACAAAGTTCATGGTAGAGTGCGGCGTCACACTCACCGGGGTTCCATGAAGTGTCCGAAGAGCACTTATCTTGGCCGCCTCGGCGGGATTCGCCGCATTCGCCAGAAGGCTGCCGTCCGAGAAACGGGTCACCTTCGGCTCTCTACCAATTGCACTAGCTAATCCTCTCCTCTGATGGATCATGTTGCCCTTGGACAACATGGTGCCATCAGTGGAGCGAATAACGAGGAAGCGTTTGAAGCCAGCGGGCTCGAAAACGCCAGGTAACCTCTGAATGAGGGGCCCCGATGTCATCGAGGCTCCGCCCTGTGCACTCTTGGTATTAGTCTTCTTTGTCAGGGGCTCCGCAACCGAGGGGGCAGAGGGGGCGGATGTGCCGATCTTGGCTTGGTCGCTTGCCAGAGTGGCAGCAGACCCATCCGTCCCCGCAGCCCCCGCGGATGGAGAGGAGCCCCGAGTTTTTTTTGTCTTTTTAGTCTTTTTCTTTTTCGGAGAGGAGGGCGGGGAATGAACCCGCTTCTCACCTCCGCCGGAAGAAGCCCCCAGGCCAGATGGACCGGCCTCAGCCAGGTCATTCTCTGAAATGGAGAAGGTCCTGGTAGTCGTGGGGGCACCGGTCGGCGGAGATCCCTCCCCTCCTTGTACTGCTTTGGAAACCACAGCCGTTTGAGGAGGACCTTGCATCGGGGCGGATTCGGGTTCGGTGCTTGGCGCCGAGCCCAGATTCCCCCTAATGGAAGGCCCTACCGTCTGAGGCTGGGTTTCCTCAAGGACCATGTCTATCTTAGGGGGGGCCTCCAGTTGGCTATCCCCCCCAAGACATCGCAGGTCCCATTGGCAGTATCGTCACTAGTCTTCTTTGGGGAGGCATGGGCCTTGACCCCGGCAAGGTTCAGTATTCTTGCCAGCAGGTCTTTTGAGGGAAGCGACCGAAGGGGCCTGGCTTCCCTCTCCCCCCTAAGGGGGTTTGCCCTACCGAGCCGCTTCGATGTGGAGCGGCTGGCTAAGGGCTGCCTGCTGGCTTTCTTGGCAGTCCCCTTGGAAAGAACAGAGGGGACTGCCGCTGGTAAAAGGGAGGCGCCCGAAAGCACCTCCAGAGAAGGGGGTGAGGGGGAGTCCCCTACACCCGTAAGCGAAGGAGAGGAGTAAGCCTCCTCTCCGGTTAGAGATATATGGAGGGTCCCCTGAGCAAGCACAGGGGAGGGACCTCCATTTTTTTGCTGGAGCTGCCCAAGGGCGGCTCCGTCGATGTTATAGGGGAAGTTGGGGGTTGGGTTTTTTTTTAAACTCATCATTGGGCATGGTGACCCTCTTTTTGACACGGGGCGCAATCGCGCATCACCTCTCGCAGTAGCCCGCACTGCGAGAGGTGCTTACAAGCCCGGCAGAGCCAGGCGCCGCCATTTAAGACCACCTCTCCCGCCTGGTGGCCTGGCAGTCCATCGGCATGGCGGCTCCACCTTGGACACGGCGTAAAAAATAATAGATTGTGAAGAGGAGAGGAAAAGGGATGTGAGGAAGGTATGGGTGGGGATGAAGCAGGTTGTTAAAAACCAGCCACCCCAGACCGGAGCTCAGGGGTTAGGGAATATTGTCCCCCACCCCCTCAGCCCCGATGCGGGACAGTTGGCTGAAAGGAAGGTCAGCATCTACCCTGTGAAATTAGAGACTGACCAGAGAAAGTTGTGGGAGAGGTTGTGTGAAAAGAGAGGAAACAAGTATTTTGAAGGAAGGAAGAGAGGCTAAGCTGGGGCCGGACGGAGCGCTGGATCCCGTCAACACGGCGGCCAGGATGGCAAATCGCCGCGCCCCTTACGGGGTAGATATGGTGCATATAAGTGAGCTGGGCAAGTAGGAGTTTTTGTTGTGTTGGGGGTTTGCCTGGTTTGAGAAATGGGATGACTTTTGCTGTTTTTTCAGATCGATGGGATTATGTTTTTTAGCCAGGAGTGGTTAAAGATGGCTGTAATGGCTGAGATTGCTGTTTCCTAGGTGCCTGAGGCAGATGTTTGATATGTTGTCGAGGCCTTTTGCTTTGGAGTTTTTAAGTGATTTTAGTGCTAGTTTGACGTTTTAGGTGGTGAAGGGGGTGCTTGGTGTTTGTTTATGTGTTTTTATGTTCCTTAGGGTTTGTCTGAGTGGGTTAGAAGCTCGTGTTAGAATAGTGTTTCATAATGATATTGTAGTGTTGTTTTGGTGTTACTATTTTATTGTTCCTGGCGATCAATGTTTCATGTGTGGGGGAGCGTGAGATGTGTGGATTTTCTTTGTGGTTCTCCAGAGTTGGGACATGATTGTTTTGTGGTCGATTGTGCTTATGAATTGCTTCCATTTTTCTGTTTGTTGATTTGCAATTAGAGATGTAATATTGGCGTTGAGGAGTTGGATATCTTGTATTTATTGTTGCGAAAAAGGTCTCTCTTTTGTTTTAGGGTGTTTCGGGTTTTGATTCAGGCGGAGATTTCTTGAGTGAAGTTATGGTTATTGCCCTGGCTTCGTTTATTGTTTTGTTGATGTGGGAGAGGGCTTTGTCTCGGGAAGTGTAGTCATTTATGGAGAAGTGTTTTGGTTTTTATTTTATGTCGTTTGTGTAGTTTAGCCAGTTTGCTTTTTTTGTAGTGAGTGTATGTGGTCTTGTGAGAGGTTGTGCGAGGGTGTGTGATTTGGAATGCTGTGATAGTGGGTCGTAGGGGAGGTCAGTTATTGTGTTGCTTGGTTGTTCCAGTGTGATGGTGAGGCGAACAAAATGTTATGTCAGGGGATGTGCTGTTTTGAGTGTGCTGGTGAGGTCGTCTGGTTGGTAGTCTGGTATTGTTTAGAATGGCTAGCATGTGCCTCTGATTTCAATTTGTTGTGTTCGGAGCCATGTTGTGTGATGCGCCACAGATGAATAAGTTGTGTGAATGTAAAATATACTAGAATGTATTCGGTATTAATGATTTAAATTCTGATGGATTGTATTTTTGGATTTGCCTCGTTGGGTATAAGTGTTTTGGTGTGGGTGGTGGTGTTTGTGAAGAGTATTATGTTGTGTATGAGTGGTATGAGTCCGTGGGCTTTGGGTGTGGTGTCGAGTTTTTGTGATGTGTATTGGTAGATTGGAGTTGTTTTTTGTTGCTGTGTTAAGTGTGTTTCCTGGATGAGGGCTATGTGTATGTTGTGCTTGTGTAAGAGGTTTTGCAGTTCAGTGTGTTTGTTGGTGATGGGCGGTATATTCAGTATTAGTTTCGGAGCAACACGCTCCATCTTTGTCATATATATATATATATATATATATATATATATATATATATATATATATATATATATATATATATATGTAATTTCGGTGGCTCTGCCCTTCTTGACTGCTGCCAGAAGAGATCATAATATTTTTTAATGTAACGTTCATATTATATTGCTGTAAACGTTGCTAATGATATGGAAGATAACAGGACAAATAAGACGAAGTCATAAGATTGCAGTAAACGCCGTTAATATAAATTGGTGATCTTGAGGATCCGTTGCTTCGCGTGGTGAAAAAGATTGGGTGCATTTTTGCGTTTGCAGTAGAGTCGTATGTTGAAGTAGTTGGCCAAACGCTGTGATTGTTTCTCCTTGTTTGAATTAGACGATGGGGGGTGAATGGGGGAGTGGCATCGCCACTTTCATGACAGTCGCAGAACAGAGTGAGATTGCGTTGCGACTACTAAATATTGCGAAATTATGAAGTTGATACTTACATGACGAAGTGAGCCATGGTCAAAGTGGTGTTCTTGATTGAACAGAGTGGAGTGACGGCTTATTAATTAAGAAACAACATACAGAGGTTATACATGGAATGTTTGTACATAACCTCCCTACAAAGGGATTCTGGTGTAGTATGAGCAAACATGATGCAGCTGCCATACAAAGAGTTTAACGCCTTACCGAACCCAAAGCACATAGGAGGACCTGATTTAATTAAAGAGGTTAAGCAAGTTATGGAGTCCTCGACCTCATGCGCTTCAAGTGTTCTCCTCTTAAAACTGCTCGAGCAATATATGTATCTTCTACACATGTTAACTCTATCCTCACTACGTTTTACGCAACTCTTCCGCACAAGCTTTCCTGCGGAGATCTCCCGCTATTTAGCGCCATGGACTTTTAAGGTCTACCAAAAATATGATAATAAGGATAAATACTCTGGAATGCGGCTGGTTCGTGATTGAAGAAGCCTTCGTGTGTACAGATGACAGGTTTATCAAGTTGAGGTGTACTGCAACTCATGCTCGTCTCCATTTCCTAGTAAATAGTTTCTGGTTGCGAGATTTTTCATTGCACTAAAAGCATTCGGGGGATTTTAAATACTTCGGGCCCTAGGCGAATTCCACGTTCGTATATATAGGTCCCTCTGCCCTTGAAGTAGGTTAATTTTTTCCTAAGGATATGAAGATCAACCGGTCCCAGCTGTGTAGGGGAACCATAATTCACAGCTATTTTTACCATTCTTCCTTTCCCTTAAATTTATTGTTTTGTTTTTTCTTCCCTTGTCCTCATATCCTACCCATGGATCACGTTTCTGTCAAACAAACTCCTTTTTCCTCTTTTTTTCAGTGAATCAAATATTTTTCTCTCACTGAAACCAACATTCAGTCCATGACTATTCCAACCTCTACCCTAAGAGCCAAAAGGAGGGAAAAATGCTTAAAATACTTCAATGACTGCGTCACTCAACAGGAGAACAAAAAAATAAAACTTGTACCCTAATCCCTCTCGACATTAGCGTCTTTGCTTTTAAGTAAAAATTGGACAGTCAATGAAGAGTGGACGGCTTCGATATTTATTGTTACCCTAGACTGAGATGGTGAAGATGCAGAACAGAGAGAGCAACGCACAGGAGCGTGAGCATGTACACCTCAGCACCATTTCTGGACGTCCGAATACGTCCAGATCAAGTCCAACTTCAAAGGTTCCTCGTCAGCAAAGCTCCGTGCACCCTCAGTTACTATGGCAATATCGAATGCGCTTCGTCTCTGGATCAAATTGAGTGCAAAGGGTATTTGTTTCGCAAAATTTCGAAGTAGGTGATTTATGCCCGTTACGTACTTAATTCCCATGGGATAATAACTTAATACCCTGAAGGAAACGTCTTCTTCTGGTGCCATTGCAAAGGAGAGTAACCTTCATATGGAATTGCCAGGCTTGGGGGTTGATCCTTTTACACGCACGTATACGGTTACTTGCATAGTGTGGATGAATGTTTCTCAGACACGCCCGGTGAAGCGTGAAGGCAGCTCAACATTGCTATAGTAACGGCATGCGACCGCTGGGTATATTGCTATTCAACCCCAAATCGAAATGGTTTTACATTTCCGTCCGTACTACATTTTCTAACATAATGTATTCCACTCGAGTAAATTACATGTTACGAAGTGAAAAAAAAGCTCATTGATATTCAATTCCCACCTTCAAAGGCTCAGTTTAATTAATTCTTTCCTCTTCTGCGCATGTCGTATTTTAGAATCACCGAGCAAAAAAATGAAATCACAGAGCAAAAATACTGAAGTATATTTACAACAGTCCATCCATTTTCACACCGATTTTTATTTTTTTATCTCCCTTACTTTCTTTTGCTCCAACTTCCCGCCTTCCTACATCAAAAAGAAGGGAGAAATAAATCGGGAAATCCAATTATTTTCTGATATCTTGACAGATGTTCCTTATAATGGTATTATTAATAAGTCGACCAACAACCGGACAACTCTCCCTGGCTGTGTGCGAAACTGCGGGAGTGTGTGAATGGCCAAAGAGCGAAAGAAAAGTTTCGAAAAGGGAACCATATGGTAGCTCGAATGTGCTACTGGATGGAAAGCATCAGGAAGAAGTGTAGTTTCGCGGCCTTAAGGAGTGGAGTGGTGGCGTTTGAGAGAGACGGAACCATGGCTGAAAAATTAAAGGAGAGCTGAAGAATGTTCAGTACTCTTTTAAATATAGAATGAAAGGTAAATGTCAATAAATACAAAATTGGTATGTATGAGTGTATATCAGCTCTCACTGTGAATGAAGGGCGTGTAAGAGAAAGCGAATATTGATTTTGCTCGGCGAGGAAGGAGCCTGAAAGTAAGGGGTTGTTTATTATTACTATCATTATCTTAATGATGAATAGAGATCCCTAAATACATATTTTCCTTAGAAAAAATAAATCTTTAATTAAAACAGAAAGGGGTGTATGCATAGAAGCAATTAGAGGGAGTGGTTGTGAGTTAGATTCTACCCCCGTATAGGGTTGAGTCAGTGGCTTGATTAGCTTAAAATGACTTGGGGAAGTAAGTTGAGTGAGTTGACGCCACTTCCTTCGACTTTTGCCAGTAGGACAATGATGGTGCGAGTGCAGAAGTTAAAGTGGGGTGCAAGTACTCCTCCTAAGGTGAGCACTATATTACAAAGCTGGTACTTGCTGACTTAGTGAACCATGCATGGATTGATGGTAGGTCGCTTAATCAGTGTGGGGCTACGATCCGGAAGTGTGCGCAGAGTAATGAGGGTGACTTATCGTTGGGGTTGTTTAATTAGTAGCCATTCTCCCGAATCGGGGGGGGGGAGGCTATTTTTTATGAGTATAGACCTGATAATTGGATTTGGCTGGAATGAGACCGTTTCTACATCAGGCGAGCTTTGTTTGTGCAGATGTCCAATGCAAATGAAAACCTTTTATTATTAACTTTTTTTATTTTTGTAAACTATTATTTGGGAGCAACAGACTCCTCCATCTTTGTCTGAAATTAGACATTCTGATTTCTTCAAAGGCCATCATGGCTAGGCAGCTACTGTAGCTCTCTCCGCCCCGAGTCTTCATTGTATCAAAAGAATATAAGACCGAAGGAGATTTCCAGTTCCTGGTTAAGAAGACGGGAAACGGGTACCAGTTTTTTTTTTAAGCCAAACTAAAATGGCGTATCTTAACATAAGAAATTATGAAAATATGTGTAAGGTAAAAGCTATATTAGCCTCAAAACGAGACCCTTCGAGGAGCAAGGAATATGTAAGAGCGCGCAACTCTTCTAAACCTGAAAAAGTCATCTATATAATCCAACAAAGGTTAGTGAAAGATTAATCAAAGAAGATCAACATAGAGCCACATTAAATGCTGGAAACGGGAATGGATTTAAATGCCCCGGGAAAAGATTTGCCTCAGCGATCCTGAATGACTCCTCTGAAATGACGGACGAATCATCTTGATCCATCACACTTGTCCCTTCCTCATATACGGGTTCTCAGGGGGGTCTCTGTGGGTTCAGCACTGTCCTTCAACTACCAGAGAGATGGGGGTAATGGTTAAGTCCGATCGTGCGAGGAGTGGTAACTGATCTTCCAATGCATGGTAAGCCAAATCCTTACGTGTGTACCTATTATCTCAGTACCAGTTCAAGGAGCTTGAAATGCAGCCCTGTACCAGGGCAAGGGAGTGTGGATTGGGTGTGGATTGGAAACATGGTTGGTGAGTTCCCTAAAAGGAAGTGTAATGCGTGTGCAAAGAATGTGGGAGGAAAAGATAGCGGTGTCGTGATTCGCTACGCATGTGATGACGTGAGGGGATGGAACTGCCTGCGCACATGCGTCAGACTCGTCGCTCCGTCATGATTGGCGACATCTCGTTACAAGCTGCGAAATATTTTTGGATCCCTCTCGTTCGGAATCAAACCCGACACCCAGACGTCAAAATACAGGGTTCATGGGTTTCTATAGTGACTTTACGTTTTTTACGATATGCTGCTGATTAATTATTATATTTGATTGGCATAACCAAACGTAATGAAAATACCACTCATAGTATTTTGTGATAAAGGCATTCCAGTGCTAATTTAATGAATTATACGTCTATGACAGTGGGTGTGTTTGTTTTTGGTATATTTCTGGTATAGGCCTAGGAATAATCCTATTTGGCCTAGGCCCTAATACGACTGGGTCTATCATTTCAATCAATTAGGCCTAATTTGTTTTAGATTCAGATGGTGTGATTTTTATTACAAAATAATTATCTTTTTCCAACTAGTGAAAGTAGTGAAATTAAAGTCAGAAAATTCCGTTTAAAAGTACTAGAATTATATATTTTCATAACTGGTCTTTTCAGCGTCTTAATGTGTAAAAACTAAAAGACATTTGGCAAATACATCTTAACCATGAGTAAGTGGAAAAATTACTACAATGATTGAAGTCATTATAAAAAAGTGGGAGGAACAGTTCAAGTGGTTGTCATGGATTGACAATGAATGTTATTGCAAATGGTGTAAATGCTCTTTTACGAATTTGCGAAAATCTGCATTTGAAGAACATTTTTCAAAAGGACATTTTTCAAAGGACACTGTTTGCTCATCGAAAGAACTAAAAGAATTTGAAATTAAATACAGTGTTTCAACGGCTTGCCACTGCAGTGTTCGTTCAATCATTCATCAAACCGAACTTATTGCTGAATGTGGAAAAGGAAGCATTCCTCAAAATGTCAAATTGCATCGAACGAAGTGAAGGTGCTTGATAAAAAATGTCGTCTCATTGGCATTGTTTGACGATCTTGGCGGTACGAAATATTCCTTATTGATAGATGAATCCACAGACGTCAGTGTGACAAAACATTTGTGTAAGATATTTTTCAAAGAAAGAGCAAACTATAATTGGACAAAGTTTGTTTAATGCAATTAATGATTTCATGAATATCAATGATATTAGTATAACCAATTGCATTGAATTGGGCAGTGATGGTGCGAATAATTTATCTGGCGAGGCAAACTCCGTATTTTCGAGATTCAGAAATATTAATCCGGATATCACTTTTATTAAGTGTACTTGCCACAGTTTAGCCTTGTGTGAAGGAAAGGCTTTCAATACGTTGCCTCCATGTTTGAGTTATATTATTTCTGAAATTCCTCGCTGGTTCAGTCGAAGTTCTCTCCGTCGAGAAGATTACAAGAACATATATGCCACTATGAACTACGGAAATGAACAACACGGAAGAATTATAACCCCGAGTGTTACACGCGGCGAGTCCGAGGAAAATGAAATCTTAATTCAGTGGGAAGAACTGAAAGCATATTTCCACTCCATTGTTTGACAAAAGTTATATTGTTATAACACTGAGGAAAATGGTTGCTGATGAAGAAAATAAACTTTATCTAACTTTTGTTTACCACTTGATCCAGAACTTTGAATCTCTCAATGCCTCATTTCAGGCCACAAACCCTGACCCTACAAAATTATTTAACGAGCTTGAAGAGTTTCGCGACTTTTTGCTCAAAAATCTTTACCATCATATTCAAGAGCGGAAATTACCCTGGTTACCGAGTGATGGTAAACTTGATTACAAATTTGAATATGACTTAAAATGCAGTACCATTTCTTTTGAAAGAAAGATGGCAATCCAGAAAAATTATCGTGCCTTTTTGACTGAAGCGGTAAACCAAATCGATAAAAGAATTGACAAGACAACTATGAAAATGAATTACATTAAATATCGTAGTCCCAAGAAATGTCTGAGGCAAGTGAAACCACGGTTTAGTGAGCTACCCCTTGCTAAACTCGCAAGAGCAGAAAATTATGATGTCCAAAACGTTGCTATCCAGTATGAACGTATCTCCCTGAAAACTATGTAAAATCGAAGGCCAGAAACAAATTAAGCACTCGTTCTCTCGAGGCAATCCTTAGAACGCATCTTTATGACAGAGGAATATGTTGCCGGAATTTTGTGGTAACTGACAAAATGCTAGCGCTCTTCACCAGTCGCATGTACGCTGATCCGGAAGCAGACAAGTGCGAAAGAACTAGTGGTAAGGATCAAGTTGCAAACACTAGTACAACTTCTCTTGTTGCAAATGAAGACTGCGAATTGGATTCATTTGAGGAAATCCTTTCAACTAATTTTTAACATTTTATTAATGAGTAAAGTAACAAATTACATTGTATATTATCTCTGTATGCCCGTCTGTCCATTTTATGGGTGGATTGTCCCTTTTTCACGGTGACCCTGTCCTTTTTTTCTCTCAAACGTCTGGCAACCCGCCCCACGGGATAAATCCACATAGGATGAAGCTCAGGAATGAGACTCGGATTCTGGAATCCAGTCACAGGATTCCCGATTCAGTGGAACAGCCCTGAAGGGCGCATTATAAATACTTATTATTATTATCATTATTATTATTATTGTAGTCGTTATCGGTCCTCAATCTACTAAGTAGTCTCCCTTTTCTCTACGCAGGTTACATACTGATACATTTCATATAATTTTCACTCCCCTAAGCTTCTCAACTTCCTTGCCGAACATCTCGGAAAACGAGTTTGAAAGATTCATCAGGGTCCAATTATATCTGGGGGAGGCGGAGGGGGGTCAGGAGAGTTGCAGGTATTGATGGAGATTTGAAATAACTGAGTTTATATCGATGCTTCAAAGAACAGGAGGTATCATGAATGAAAAGGGGGTGGAAGTGCAGAGAGCGGGAAGGTTCACAACACTTCTCTATTTCTCTTATTTTTAACACAATTCAAACCATTGTTGCAAAGTAATTCGCTTATGTTCGATCAATAGAATGGGTGGGTTTTTACGACTTGCATGCAAGAACATTGTCAATTGGTGTTATGCCAAAGAGCCATTTACACTATCCCCAAACTGTCAAATATTATTTACGAAACCCAATATTATTTCAAGTTTAACACTACCTATACCCAATACAGCGCAGGATTCAAACTCAATAAAAATGGCGGTCGCTCTTTAAAAACTTGTTTTGAAACCCTCCAAAAGGGAATTGTTTTTAGTGTAGTTGTGGAGTCAGGAGGCAGCAATCAAATTCGAGTCAGAACGTCAAGTCAGCAAAGGCATCTTAATTCGTCAATAGGAAAAGAATCTTTTGTTTGTGCTGGCGACCGGAAACGCTCTCTTTGGGGGACGTCAATTTAGTTCAAATTTCGTTCAGTCCTTCCCTTCGAATGTTTTTTTGCTCTCAAAGTTAAAACGCAATAGCAACGAGGTCGTATAGAGACGCATATCCTCTTCAGGCATTGGGACTGGAGGGAGGGGGGAGCCAACTGCTGGTTTTGGGGACCCTTCGACTCAGGGGTCCTTTCGTACGAACCCATTTGAATCAGTTTACCCTGTATCGAAATATGGTGCCAGGCGTGAGACTAAAGTAAAAAGGTGTTTACTTACGGAAGGCGACTAAATTGGGTCATTGCACGGCATACACTTAATACATACCTGGAAAGGAAAAGACAAAAGTTAAATAGCGCGGCAAACTAAATGCAAAATACTAGACTGGGTGATATATATATATATATATATATATATATATATATATATATATATATATATATAAGTAAAATAACTCAAAACCGAGTTATGGTATATGATAGTGAAACCACTGTTAGGATTGCAGGGTCAATTGCACAGTTTGCACGTGTGTGTCTCTGTGTGAGCGTGCATGAACGCATGTAAGTCAAAAGACAATAGTTTGGATTTCCTCCCGTATTGGGTTCTCCCCCCCCCCCCACCTCTCTGGCCCATTCTAGGCTATTGAAGACACAACGAGTGGTTTATGGTTTATGAGTATTTATGGTTGGAGAGGGTGTGGTGAGCTTAGGACCGTCGTGGACAGATGGACGAATATTGCCCTTCTCCACCCCCTCAGCGATCGGCACAGTGGACACGCTGGTTTATGGCTTTACTATGGGTAGAGGGTGTTTGGACTCGGAAACCTTCTCCCTAATCATCCCCTAACTCCCCCCTTTCCCATTCCTTGAAACCCCCCTTGAAGGAGGAACAAACAGCCACTATTCATCACAAGCTGGAGGAAGAAACAACTCGCTGAAACCCCAATCTACCCAAACTCCTGGTCTCTGGGCAGGGACTTGGGCCGACGGAAACCCTCTGAAGTGTGAGGCACCGTGAACGACTCCTCCTCGCAAATAAGGTCCTTGCCCGGGTTCTCTGGCCAAGGTAAGTTTTTATACCCTCTTTCTTGCATTGGTTCTGCGAGTTCCCCTCGAATTCCCATCAAACTCTCTCTACTCTTTGCCCCCTCTCTCGCCCAAATTCATTTAACCCTCGGTCCTTCAAACTCTTAACCTTCTATCAATTTCGGAACCATCAAACTTCTCTCAAACTCCCCTCAAACTACCATTAAACTAAACTCTAACTAACGAGGGCATTCGGAACTAAACATCGTTTCAAATAAGTTCTCTGGAGAGATCACTATATCAATTGTTCACTAATGTCTCTCTCTTAAGCGCTACCATCTTGCTTAGCTTTGCCTTGCTTTCGGGGTAATAATTCTAACACCACTGTATAGGAGCCAAAAGTTTAATTTACGAGACTAGTTTCAATATATAATTTATCATACCCTCTTCAACTACTGACTACTGAAACTAATCTCGTAAATTAAACTTTTGGCTCCTATACAGTGGTTTCACTATATATATATATATATATATATATATATATATATATATATATATATATATATATATATATATATATATATATATATATATATATATATATATATATAGTCGTGGAACACCACTCTATACCATACACTACTCCTATATTATAGGGGGGGGATGACTTAATCACCTACTGCAACGCGAACCGTTGAAGGACTGTTCGCAGGGTTTAACGACTGACTAGGAGGTCAAACTTGAGGCGTTGGGTTTCAAATCCTTAATAATCAAACATAGTGCATAAATGGTTGGCGAGATTTACTTGAATAGGCCGAGAGTATCGTTCAAGGTTAGTTAAAGATGAAAAAACAAAAATATAATTTTATTTACAAAGATCAAAATAAGAAAAATAATAGGCAAAAAGTAATTATTTAAATTGAAATAGTCTCTTGATAATTATTATGAGGAGGGATCATCAAATAGAATTAAGTGATTAATGTTACTAGGCTCAGAACAAAAGGGGAACTTGACGATATTAATAATGGAGGGGGTTTCAGTCTTACGGGTCGGTGACTTCAAGGAAGGTCTTTCTTGCGATGAGGCGAGTGGGGAACGATCCGATGAGGCAAGAGGGGCACAATCCGATGAGGCAATTGGGGCAAGATCCTAATTTATCTTTCGATGAAGATAGCCAATCTTCAAAGATGACGTTCGACGGGAAATGTGGGATTACTCGTAATTCCACTGGAAGAGGAAACTTCTTTTCCTCAAAGGTAATCGATGGGGATTTTCTTCGGTTCGATTAAACGAAGGGAGACTGTTGCACAAATTCAAAGGCTTGCCGTTCACAGAAGCTACCAATTGACGGGTAGATTCACGGCGGAGAAAATCTTGCTGTCTGACGAACGCTCACGGGACTTACTTAGACTTGAGACGATGAAGACGGCCTTGAGGTGCGGGCTGGACTCCTCGAACTACAGAATAACCCGGGTATTTGTATGCCTAATTCTGATTGTAGAAGGGGGAGTTTGGAGAAAGGAGTCACAAGCTCCAGACATTTTAATCCGAAGGCGGAATCGATTCATCATTTAGCAGCACGGGGCGAGCCAGAGCGGCTCTTTCACGCCTCGTCACCGGAGGGGGGAGGCTTGGGACGAGTTCGCAGGATTGGGGAATATTTTTCCCATGCGCTCAGGAGTCGAAACTTTGTGAATGTTCGAACAGTCAGTGACGTTGTCCATGGCGGGATACCAAAGCACGTGGTCTCCATCAAATTTAAATATGAATGGGAATATGATAATAGATTACCCTTTTTAGATGTCCTCATTAATAAAGATCACCATGAATTAAAACTTGACGTTTATAGGAAACCAACCCACTCGAATGCCTATATACATTATTTTCCGTTTCACGATAATACTGTCAAAAAATCGGTAATTTCTAACCTTTTCCTTAGAGCATATAAAATATGTCATCCTTCCTATTTAGATGAGGAAAATGTCATTATCATGACCATTTTTTCTAATTTGTATTACCCCGATTGGTTCATATCGTCTGTATAACATTGCCATTTAATAATAAATTAAACAGTTTAAAGGACATATTTGGAAAAGCGGGTATTAATCTAGCCTTTAAATATAATAATTCCTTAAACCAATTGATGATTGCCAGGAAACCCAAAGAACATCATAACATAGGAGTATATGCAATACCATGCAATGATTGCCATAAAGTTTATATAGGGGAAACGGCGAGAAATCTAGACAAGAGATTGTACGAACACAAAAGAGATATTAGAGTGGGCAGCGAAAGCAGTGGAATATTTTGCCATGTTAGAGACAAGAATCATACGATCGATTTCAATGGAAGTAAAATGGTATTTAAATCGGCTAACTATGTTAAGAGAAGAATCGTAGAATCGAGCTTGATATCGTCAGTTCCTAATTTAAATCTATCTGAGGGTTAATTTTCTTTTAATCCTGAAATAAGAAAGCATATAAACAAAATAGTTAAATGTCAGCCCTTGAATATGCTTAGGCCTAACCCCCCCCCATATTAGCCACAAGTAGGGGATTGGGGGAAAAAAGAGGGGATCTTGTGTTATGCTTATATGCACTTCTCTTATATTTTCTACCCAGTGTCAGTTGAAAAAGGGTGTGAGATACACCGAAACTGTTCTGAATTAAATTGTCTTCGGAGAATGTGGTTTAATTCCTCACCTTTTCTTGCGATATTGCATTAATTTTCATCATATATATATATATATATATATATATATATATATATATATATATATATATATATATATATATATATATATATATATATATATATATATATATATATATATATATATATATATATATATATATATATATATATATATATGTGTGTGTGTGTGTGTGTGTGTGTGTATGAAATACAAAAGGGCACATTTCTGACTGGAGTTTTTTTGAAACGTGGTTGAGGTTTTAGGGTTAAACAAAGTTTCCGTACAACCTTTTTTGATAAATTTATTTATTTATCGATTTATATAGGTTGTACGATAGTTAATGTGTAGTGACCTAGTCTTTCCTAGGCCTCGCTTCAAAGAGCACAGTGACCTAGAGCCTAGTTGGATTAGGTCACTGTACACTTTCAAGTGAGGCCTAGAAAAGCCTAGCCCAGTACATAGTAATTAGTCGGGCAACCTTTATGATATCCTAAGTTTCAAAAATTACCCATCAAATAACTCTTTCTCGTGAACAACAACGTACTCTTTTAATGTATGGTTACAAGTCCGGCCTAAACGCTGCCCGGATAATATATATATATATATATATATATATATATATATATATATATATATATATATATATATATATATATATATATATATATATATATATATATATATATATATATATATATCCGAGCCTACGATTGGTTTAAGAAGTTTCAGCGTGGCTAATTCGATCTCAAAGACTAGCCAAGAAGTGGTCGACCCTCACTTATTGACAATGACCGTTTGTGCGCCTGTGTCAAAGCTGATCCGCATCTGACATCACGCGAGCTGCTTGAAAAGTTTAACGTCAGTCATACAGCCATTTTGCATCATTTAGAGGAAATGGGCAAAGTCAGCAAACTGGACGTATGGATTCTACGTAAACTGACCGACTTTGACCGTGAGCGCCGAATAGACACCTGCATGACACTACTGTCCAAGAAACGTCGTTTTGAGTGGCTGAACAAAGTGTTTTTTGCAGATGAGAAATGGTGTCTACACTCGAACACGGCACGTAAAAGAAGCTGAACAAACAAAGGTGGACCTGGGACGGATGGCAGTTGTTATACGCTTACTTCAGTACGTTACAGCAATCTCTTCAGTACTCTTTGGAATTCAGACGAAATCCAAGAAAGAAATACCAGTATCTACTGAGAGGAGACTTACACGACTCGATTCTACTCGACTTGAGACTCGACAATTGGACAACCTACTCTCCTCTCTTACATCCCTGTTTACTAGGGAGCTTAAGTCTCCATAGATACCTAGGTAGGACGGAGTCTTATCTGAACCGGGCGGCTTACTTGGCGCAGGCCGAAGCTTAGTCCGGGGCAGGTTAGCACCCGTGTGAGCGGCGGATCTGCTTGGGTGGAGCACCAACTGATAGGGTTAGGCATTTAGGTAGGTAGGTAATTACGGCTGCCGACACGCTGCAGAATATACCAGGACAATAACTGGATCGTAACCGCTCTCTTTAAACCTCATAAATCTTTCTTACTCTAAAACTCTTTTTCATAAAGATCAATGAAAAAACATAAGAAAAAGAAGACCACTTAGCAAAATGGTAAGCACCAAGCGAGTGCCTTTGCGCACCATCAAAGGATCTCAAAAGCCGGACCGACTAAAAGCTTTTGAAGTAATCTACGGTGAAATTGGGATCGTTCTAATTAGACTCCTGGACTACTCAACAAATTTTGTAGCGATTTGCCAAACGGAAAAGGATATGGACAAGTTACTCAGTGAGAAGGCAACTAAAATATTACTATTAATAGGCCTACAAGCAAAGGTTCCGCTCAAGAAATTAAAGATGAATTAGAGGAAGGACATGAGTGGACAAAAATCAAGGAAATAGTTAAATTCGTAGACAAGAGCACTAACAGATAATATACACATTTTTCAAAGTCATATTTTGGGAAACAACGATGGCCAGAAAGGCCAAAGAAAATGGACTGTTGGCCTTTAACTTAAAGATCACATAAGAGCAAATAAAAGGGGATGATTTGCGCTAGAAAAACACACATCGAAAGACTGACTCAGCAAGTTCAGAAGATGCTTTTCTGCGATTCTGTAAGACGTTTTCCACCACTTCTCTTCCTTGATACAAATTTCTTGATGTCTTGATATCGTTTATATTGGTTTGGACATCATATCTTGACCATTTATTCTTTAGCAATTTCTACTTATGATAACCTTGGCTATGAAGAAGTTTGATTTGTGTTCTCTGTGTTTCTGTAGGTACTTTAGTTTTAGTCATATTACTTAAATAAAACGATATTAAATCCACGATAATTATAAATTTATAAAGTACTAACATATTAACAAAGTATTAAAACATTTTAGCAAAATACACACTATAATCATACATATTATGAATAATATGATAAACTAAAAGAAGTTTGATTAAATATGTTGAATATATATTTCTAGGAGTGGTGCTTTTTACTTTGAGCCATGGGCGTAGAAATGCTGACGTCATTAAGTAGTGTGCCATCGCGCCCCTACTTTCTCCGTTGACCGAGCCCCCAATACCCGACGCTATTAAGTTAAGTCACCTCCTGGCGTCTCCGAATCGGACACATTCGCCGGACGCAGCGCTATTAGATGCGACGCCATCCTTGAACCCTTCTGCGAAGATTGCTTATTCGCCCAAACCGTGCGTCACATTTGGGTCCCTACCGCTTGCCCCGCGTGTTAGAAGGCGAGTCGCTGCCTCCTCCTATTTGGTGTTTTAAATATTGCTAATTGCTCGTCATGATCCCTGAGGGAGGCAGGCCTGCCATGGACCACCCATGCGGACTTTTTATTTTTTCCCGATGTTGATTTTCTTTGGTCACTATTTTAAAATAGCGTATTAAGTTTCTCTTTTCTCTCCTTTTGTCTTTCGGCGACGGGCTCTCGTCGAAGGCCACCAGAAGGGCTGTCTATAATTTAAAAAAAACAACTTCTACAACCCCCACCCCACCGAAACAAACGAACTTACAAGATTTAATTTCCCTAATGTGGCCTTATAAAATGGTTATCTTCACATTTAATTAATTAAACACTCGAATGAAACTGCACAAAATGGGCAAAGCTTAACACTCTCATCAATTACTCCAATTCGAAGAAAAGATCGAAAGAATCTGAAAGTCAAACATTTAAGTCATTAATTCTTCCATTTAACTTGAACGCGTTTATTCACTTTACGAAAGAATGGATCGGGATTTATTCAATCAAGGCCGAAGCGCAAAATTCCATCCGGAAAGAGCGCAGAGTTCTTCAATGGTCAGAGTTCTGTAATTTTTGAGAATGACTCATTGGACTGTTTGAAGTATATATCAACGAGGGCATCATCAGAATGTTTTGTCTATAAAGAAATGGATGGGGGGGATTTAAAAGTGTTAGAAACTCTATAGGCCCAGTAGTTAAAAGAGGAGACTACTTTGGGTGTTTGAGAAAGGGGGCGCACAATTCTTCAGAACTTTGCAATTCTCCATAATTAAGGCAGATCCGCTTGCTATGATAGGGACAATAGGTCACGCAATCCTCCATATATCAGCTGCAGCATGGTTGTGGAACACTTAACACCCCCTTGCGGGGGCGCATTTACCCATGTCATTCATGGGATGGCATTGACATTTGCTTCAAGAAAGTTACAAACTAATCAAATGGATTGACAAGTGCATAAATACAAAGCTATCTGATTGCATTTAATTTATTTCTAAATGTGTTTGAAAGATTTTAGTGTGGAAGTTACTGAAAGCAATAGTTGTCAAGCTGAAGTCAACCTCTTGTGCTATAGAAACGTTTCCACGTAATAGGCAAATAGGCAAACTTTGAATCTCTGATTTGTTTCTAGTTTAATTTTCGTCATTCTGAGCTTTGCCAGTGACTTTTAATGGTGTTTTAGCGTACCGAGACTGATAGGATAAATCCATGGAATTATTCGAAAGCGATAGTTTTCTCGAGTAATTTTAGACAATTAAATACTGATTAAATGTGGAATTACCCAGTTGAATTGCGAAAGGTAATCCCTTATGAAAGGGCATTTTAAGTTATTTACTCGATTGGTAGAGATTTGGAGAAATAGATAAGTGCCGAGAATTGGATTTATTGCTCCGCGAATTCAATTTTGTTCTGCTGCTGCAATTCGGATGTTGGTGGCCCCACGCCGACTTCCTATTCACAAAAATCCCCTCGTCCCCTCTCGAGAGTTCGAAAATTATTAGTTCCTGTTCGCTGACTTTTTTCAAATAGCCCATTCTGCTAAAATATCTCAGATTAACACGACTTTTTGGCAGTAAGCATTTGTGATTATTGATAATAAATAACAGATTAAAAATAATTTGGACTTACAAATCTTTCTTCAGAACCAGAATTCAGCAGAGCGTCGATTTAGAGTTAAGTCTGAGGGCAAGATGTTTTTGTTGACTCTATAATTCCTTATTAATTTAACTTTCTTTTTTATCCTATGCCTTAGCCTCCGACTAAATGTACATCCGTTACATTACATCATTTTTATTTTATTCCCCCCCAAAATGAAAATCTCAATAAATTGCCCAGACTTTGGACTTAGAGCTTTCGACGAAATTACGAATACATCTTCCTGTCTTTGGTTTCTTTAAACGGCGCTTTCGATGGCAGCCAAAAAAAAAGAGCAACTGGGAATTTAGTGGATAGACAAAAAGAGAGTGTGGTTTAAGATGATAAAAATCCAATTCTTTTCTCGAAACCTCTTTTTCTCTTCTGATTTCTTAACTTTCGAGTATCGTCTCAGATGTTTCCACGACTAAGATCGGTATCAGGTGCCTCACATCGCGATGTTATGCCAAGACCGCTCGAAATTCGGAGTACCAGCTGCGATTTTATCACAACTGTATCGATTCCCCTTGAAAATGGTTCCTTAATCTCTGCATATGAGATAGCGAGAGTGGCTGGCGCCTGTTACTATCGACTCAATATCGGGAAATGATGGACAGTTTGAATTTATGCATCACCAATGGTTGAGAAGTGGATTCATTTTTTTGAGAAAAACCCTTGGATTTATTGTAGCCGAGGTCGCACATAGACGCAACTTAGCAGTGTTAAGCTGAGTTGCAAACAGGATCAAGCTCCAGTTGAACCAATTCCAGAAATCTCATTTAGGAATACCCTAACCTCTTGCAAGATGGTGCAAAAATTGGGGGCAGATTTTATCCAAAAAAAACTTCCGGCACCGTCTTATTTGAATTTATTTTTAGCCACCCTTTTTGTCTTCAGGACTCGGGTATGCAGCCCCGAAGTATAGTGAGGGTGTCTCACTTGTTTTTCCTTACTGTTTATCTGAGTTTGATGATAAATGGAAGGTAAAGATGAAGGAAAGTTTCTTCGTGTCAGAAGGAAAGCGGAGAAGCCGCCATTTACTAAGATATTCAACCTTGGAATTTCTAAAAGATAATATGAATTTGATATTGGAGACGAGGATTTCTAGGTCAAACCTTAAGCCCGAATGAAAAGTTGGATTGATTTTAAGAACAGCTTCAGATAGATTTTTTTCCTTTTAAACCTCTGAGCCGGTGGGCGAATTTTTAAACCTCTATGACCAAGTTCGAAAAAGAGGGCATTATAGGAAAGGGAATTTGACCTTACCACATTTGTAGAAACTTCTCAAAAAATGTTCAGAGGTGACGATGGTGTACATAAATAGGAATAGGTTGGTGAAAAGTGATCAGAATTACAAGCGGGAGATATACACTCTTACGCAAAAGCATCCTATGGATTCATTCATATAATGTAATGACTTACTTGGAGCCCATTTTGCGTTAATTACAGCCATAATTTTCGTGACAGAAATTTCAACCATTTTTCACCAATTTCTGACGCTCTCTTTACCCACTTCCTTGTTTATTTTTCAGAGAGTTCTGTTTTATTTCTATTTGTATCTTTTATTGCTTTTCCAAGCACCCTCACAAGTGTTCTATTGGATTTAACTGTGGGCTCTGTGGGGAGCTACTCCATAGGGGTTGTGCATATTTGTCGAAACCCCTTCGTGTTGTAGGATGCAATTTATGGATAGATGGAAATTTTGCGCTTCGGCCTTGATTAAATAAATCCCGATCCATTCTTTCGTAAAGTGAATAAACGCGTTCAAGTTAAATGGAAGAATTAATGACTTAAATGTTTGACTTTCAGATTCTTTCGATCTTTTCTTCGAATTGGAGTAATTGATGAGAGTGTTAAGCTTTGCCCATTTTGTGCAGTTTCATTCGAGTGTTTAATTAATTAAATGTGAAGATAACCATTTTATAAGGCCACATTAGGGAAATTAAATCTTGTAAGTTCGTTTGTTTCGGTGGGGTGGGGGTTGTAGAAGTTGTTTTTTTTAAATTATAGACAGCCCTTCTGGTGGCCTTCGACGAGAGCCCGTCGCCGAAAGACAAAAGGAGAGAAAAGAGAAACTTAATACGCTATTTTAAAATAGTGACCAAAGAAAATCAACATCGGGAAAAAATAAAAAGTCCGCATGGGTGGTCCATGGCAGGCCTGCCTCCCTCAGGGATCATGACGAGCAATTAGCAATATTTAAAACACCAAATAGGAGGAGGCAGCGACTCGCCTTCTAACACGCGGGGCAAGCGGTAGGGACCCAAATGTGACGCACGGTTTGGGCGAATAAGCAATCTTCGCAGAAGGGTTCAAGGATGGCGTCGCATCTAATAGCGCTGCGTCCGGCGAATGTGTCCGATTCGGAGACGCCAGGAGGTGACTTAACTTAATAGCGTCGGGTATTGGGGGCTCGGTCAACGGAGAAAGTAGGGGCGCGATGGCACACTACTTAATGACGTCAGCATTTCTACGCCCATGGCTCAAAGTAAAAAGCACCACTCCTAGAAATATATATTCAACATATTTAATCAAACTTCTTTTAGTTTATCATATTATTCATAATATGTATGATTATAGTGTGTATTTTGCTAAAATGTTTTAATACTTTGTTAATATGTTAGTACTTTATAAATTTATAATTATCGTGGATTTAATATCGTTTTATTTAAGTAATATGACTAAAACTAAAATCCTTACAGAAACACAGAGAACACAAATCAAACTTCTTCATAGCCAAGGCCTATCATAAGTAGAAATTGCTAAAGAATAAATGGTCAAGATATGATGTCCAAACCATTATAAACGATATCAAGACATCAATAAATTTGTATCAAGGAAGAGAAGTGGTGGAAAACTTCTGAACTTGCTGGAGAGTTCAATGAAGCTTCAAGTTCAAAATTATCACCCAGAACAATTAGAAAAAGACTTAAAGATAAAGGACTAAATGGATACATGGAAAGAAAGAAGCCATGGATGGCTAACTGAGGTCAACATAAAATTATACGGTATGTAAGAAAGAAATATTGTATATTTTACATGTGATTTATGTAATTCCATTTAAATATATCTTGGAAGAAAATGATTTACAATTAACCTTTTGTAAAAATTTGGAAGATTTTCAGCACTTCTTGGGCGTGAGACGAAGAGTTGGAGAGGCATTTTACCCTGCTTATATGGTACGAATTGTGAAACATGCAGGTGGTTATATCATGGTATGGGGCTACATATCTTCATCATCATGGCCATGGCAAATGTGTTTATACCAGAGGAGAATGAACTCCACAACTTATAATACCAATGTTATCAGAGGTTTTAGAGCCATCTATCCACAACACCAAGAAATGGAGTTATATTTCAGCAGGAGACTGCTCCATTGCTTACATACAACCACACCAAGAATTGGTTTGGAGAAATGGTGATCACCTCTATGGAGTAGCCACAATAGATCACAGACTTAAATCAAATACAACACTTATGTGGAGTGCTTGGAAGAGCAATCAGAAGTAGTACAAGTACTAATAAAACAAAACTATGAAAAATTACAAGCTGAGTAGATTTTCTTCGTAGCATATTTTATTGAAACCGACTACGAGTTTAGCGTTAATTATTTTCTTTTCAAATTTCTCAATTTTTCTTATATTACACTTTTGGTCGTGAGTTAACCCATGGATAAGTTCGCCAAAATTCATCAGAAAAATATTAGCGAACGAGGGCAGGAAAATAAATTCCTGAGCAAACCAAATAAATTTATTGGCCAGACGCGTTTCGATACACACCTGTATCATTATCAAAGGTTGATATTTATAACTTAATGATGATGGTATATTCACTCTTAGAAAAAATTTGGATAGTAGTAGATAAAAGTAGGTGAAAATTTTTAAAGATGGGGGGAGGGCCTAATAGGAGGGCATCGCAGTCTTTTTACTTTTGGATAATTTTCTTTACTTATTTGTATTATGTAGTGTCTATTATGTACTGGTTTATTTACGTGTAGCAGGCGTCTTCTTCTTATTGTTCGTGTTTCAAATGTTGTTGTACTTATTTTCAGTGAAATTTTTGAGCATTCAAGCCTTTTAAAGCTTTTGGCTCGGCAATTTACCTGTGTTGTTGCCTCCCCCAAACTGTGGAAGAGAACCCTTCCTTTATTTATAAACATACATATAAAAATATAAAAGAGGAAAATTATATAAAGTAGAAATTCTACAGCATATAAACATACATAGAATTAGAAAAGTATACAAAATATACACAAAATAAATTCCCCTAAATGTACATGAACAAAATACACACATGTAGATATACTAAAACATGAGTGAAAAATCAAAGAACTCAAATAAAAAGACCCAACATGGTCCAAAAAAGGGAGAAGACACATAGACCAGGGAGAAAGGTCAAAAGATGGAAAATATCAGCCGGGGAAAGCTATATAAAGCAGAACCGCAGAAGGGACAGGGTGGGAGGGCGTCCGAACCTCGAGGAAGCGATGTTAAATGTCCATGCTTCACCCGGGTGGCCGCTCCTTATATACCCAGAAGGGTATAGGAGCCACCACCCTGGCAAGAGGTTTCTTGGGCCTGAAAGGCCCTCGAGGCATGGTCCGCGAGGTTGTTTGCGGATCTGACGTAGCTAAGATTGAGACTCGAAGACCTGAAACTTCTTGAAAACCCAAGGAGAGCAGGAGTAGAGAGGAATTGCAGGAGATCAGCAGGTATTTTACCTCTCTTCAGGTTATACAGGGCAGGAAGATTATCTCCCCTGATACGAGCCCAAGGAAACCACGTAAGGGCCAACATTCCCGCCAGGGTTTCTTTAAGAAAGATATTTGGACCCAATGGAACAGGGAGGCCATAACTTTCCCCAAGGCAGTGCCAGCCCAATCCAGAGGGGCTAGCATCAAAATGAACGATGGTACTGGAAGCACGAGGACGCTTCCAGTGCGTCCATCTCGTGTGGATCAAAGAGGCAAGAGCACGACACCAGCCACTCCCCGGAACCTTGGGGTCCTGCAGGTAGCACTTCTGGACCCAGAAGAACGGGAAGTGCAAAAGAGGCATCAAGAAGTTGAGAAACCTGCAAAACGGGACCAGCCACGGGAAGAGATGAGATTCTCTGCGGCGAAAAACAGAGCCGTCTTTATCTTTAGGGCCATGCTGTCCGTGATGGCCACGCGGTGTCCGCCGAGATCCACCAGAACGCCTAGGTAAGTCAGGCGAAGGCACGGGGACAAGATACTCTTCTCCAAGTTGATGTTGAGGGAGCTGTTGATAATGTCGTTCCGCAGGCGTCTGAGGTCTCGAGGGAGACCCAGAAGCAAGATGTCTTTTAAGTACGTGTAGGCCGTGCAGTTGTAGTTACTTGCCCAAGCCCGAAGGCCCGCGCCCAAAGAAGCCTGTAAAATGTAATGGCTTCCGCCGAAACCCATGGGAATTCTGGTGAAGCGGAAGGTGCGTAAGCCGCAACGAACGCCGAAGAAATGGCGAGCCTTGGTGTGGAGAGGCACGTGGTAAAAGGCATCCTTCTGATCGAGACGAATAGCGTGGGTCCCCTTAGGAGTAAGGCCCAGAACCTTGTCAAGGCTAGGCAGGCGGAAAGAAGGGGCGTCGTAGAATTCTGTAGCAGGAGCCATGTCGTAAATAAGGCGACCCGAGCCATTGGGCTTAGGGACGATGAAGACCTGGTGGCATCGTGTGACCTCTTGAGATTCTTCCAATATGCCGCGCTGTACCAGGTGGAGAATTGCCGGGAGGAAGGAAGCATCGGTCGATCGCCAGCAATGGTAGCCCTTCTTAAAGAAGAAACGAATCCCGTCCTTCTGGCAAGAATTGATGATGTTGTTGACGGGAGGCAAGTCGTCGAGGGTACCAGGAGTCGCCACGTCCAAAGTGGTAGAAGGGTCGCACTAGCGGTGCTCAGGCACCAGTGGGTCCGCGAAAGGACTACCGTCTTCCTCAACCTCCGAGTCCTCGTCTCGTTGGTTGTTACCGCGATTGTTGTCGTGGTTAAACTGCTGTTTTTCTTGGTCGTTGTTGCCGTTACCACGATCCCTGATGACATCAGGAGGCGCGCTGAGAATGTCGCCTATCAGGAAGTCGTGGTCGGTGGAAGCTGAAGCCACGGAAGAGGCGTCGTGTGAAGGAGCGTCAATGTGTAGAACCGTAGGCACGGCCAAGCCCAGCTCAGAAATAGCCGTGATGGACTGGAGCACCACGAAGTCATCCGCGATGTGTAGGGCCCCAAGGTCGTTAGCCGCGATCTCGAAGAAGTTCCTAATGTGCTGTAACCCTGTCGTCAGGGTCCGCATTGGAACCTGCAATTGGAGAAATAGGGGAAGGAATGGGAGACACCATAGAAGGGTGTACAGGAGAGATGGGAGGTAAGGGAGTAGAAAAGTAAACCGTAGCAATAGGAGAAATGAGGGGTCTCGGAGGAGACAAGCGTCGAGCCGAAATAGAGCTAACGGGAGGCCGGATCCACAGTTGCCGCAGTGCATCAGTGACAGGGTCGTCAGGATCGTAGAGAGATCTCGAAGAAGAAGAAGATGAAGATGATGATAAAACGACGAGCTCCGGCTCAGGACCTATAGAACCAGGATAAGGAGGAGGAATTGATGAGTTGTCCGGAAACGAGGAATCCCCCGTAGAAGACTCACTGGGAGCCGCAGCCTCGGCACGCGTGCGGAGGAGAGGGAGGTCATGACTGGCGAAGCTCTCACGCCAGTTAACGAGCACGTCGTCTAGGACGAGTTGCGCCCGTCGAAGAGCGGCCACGTTGTGGGCCTCGAGGTCTAACGCCCATTCTGGTAGAGGCGAAGGTCTGGGAGCGAAACGTCGATTGCCCACGTGGGCCATAAATAGCCGCTTCCGAAAGATGGATGCCGGTAAGTCCTGAGGATTGTTCCCGCGCGTCCCTTAGCGCCGGTCCCCAACCGAACGTAAAGACAATCCAATATAAACGTAGCCGTGAATGCAGATGAAGGAAGGCCTCTCTCGTGAGGCTGCTTCGGAAGCGGAAGAGCTGAAGGAGGCTCGAGATTTCCTCCTTGTCGCGGGTCTTGAAAACCGGGGCGTCCTTATTGTCCTCTAACACTCGGGTTACCACCTCCCACCTGACGCCCGCGAGAGTCTCGTGATCGGCCGAAGTCAGGTGTGTGGATGGCTGAAGCAGGGATCTTGTAGGTCGGGTAGGTGACCTTGGAGTCTCCGGAATGGTAGCGTCGTCTACCCCTACCGGTGCAGCAACAGGACGCTCTTCTTGAAGGTTGCTGTAGTGAGGTGGCAAGAGGTTAAGAGGAATACTGACTGGCGGAGGAACACGTACCTGGTCCTGAGTGGACTTTGAAGTACCCGGCTCGGCCAAGGGACTCCTTTCCTGGGTGAATCCGGGTATCTGGTACTGTGTATCAGTAGGTGGTGAAGATAGTTCCTGGGTCTCGTAGGCTGATTCACCGCTGGTAGAAGCAGGAGAAACAATCCTGGATCGCGTCTGTCGAGGCTGGTGGCTCATCCCTGGTAGGCCGAAAGGCGTCCAGGTAGAAGAAGCTTCAAGGAAGAAGATGAGCAGCAGTAGAGAACGTCCGAACCTCGAGGAAGCGATGTTAAATGTCCATGCCTCGCCCGGGTGGCCGCTCCTTATATACCCAGAAGGGTATAGGAGCCGCCACCCTGGGTATCTGTTATGTGTACATTGATGTAATTTTTTCTTGTGTACAGTGTTTGGTGCTTGGGAATCGGTTACGTCGTGTGACATTCCCACGCAGTCGTGCAGGAATGCCAATTCTGCCACCTGTTCCCTGTAATTCTGGAATGACATCATTTGTAAGTGTTAACCAGACCCTTCTTCCCAATTTCTGGGTGAAGATGTTGATTGGGTCCAGTTTCTTCCCTGCGTGGATTTCCCTCTGACGGCGTTGGTCCCGCCTTCTGACCTTGTTGATCAGTAGGGATGCAGTGTTCTGTACTCGCTGCATTTTTTCTCATTGAGGTTTTGTTTGCCGCTTGAGTCACTACTGCGGGATAGATGAGCTTAGCCCGGACGTACATCAGGGATATCTTCCTGATGTTGGCCGAGCTAGGGTCTCTAAACCTGTATAGCTTGGAGATATCTCTCTTTGCCAGGTTCCGCCTCTCCGTTTAGCGTTTCACATATCCGTGATCGGAGAACTTTAGGCCCAGGACAGTGCCTTTGGCGGAGTAGCCGTATCTCCTCCCCTCGATGATTGTGGGGTCCGTCAACGTGCGGCTTAGTGGGACGATCTTAAATTTCTCCCTATTTTTTTCTAATCTTCCAGCGTCTCTCGCACTGGTTGATGTTGTTGATTTCCGCTATGGTTCGCGCTGCCTGATCCCTTGCCTTCTTCACCGGGCACGGGACGATCTGGGTGATGTCATCTGCGAATTGCAGATACATCGTGTCCCTATGCGCCGGTGTTGGGAGGTCGATGGTAAAGACCAATTAAAGCAGTGGGCTCAGGCAACTTCCCTGTGGAACACCTGCCTTCAGTTCGAATTCAGGTCCTCTGTGTCCTGTTATCATGAGACATGCCCTTCTGTACATGACAAAGTCACAAAGGATCCTTTCCAGGAGTCTAGCTGGAGGTTAAGGATCTTGTATTATAATCCTTCCAGCCAGACTTTATCGAAGGCCTTCTGCACATCCCTCAGCACAATGTCTACATAGAACCTATTCGCACGGCAATAGGCTATTTTTTCTGTCAGGAGCGCTAGGGCTGTATCGGTGCCCCTTTTTGGCGGAACCCATGTTGTTGGGGGTTGTGCGCTCCTAACTCACTAAGTTGAGCTTGTAGCCTGTTTGCTATGATCTTTTCAAAGATCTTGCCGAGCATCTCCAGAAGAGAGATCGGGCGATAGTTTGCCACCTGGTCCAGGGGCATATTTCCTTTCGGGATGAAGATGATTTTAGCCATCTTGTACCTGTCTGGAAAGTAGCCTACATTCAGGGAAGCATTCATGGTGTTAACCAGTCCCTGAATGATTTGCCTTGGTGCCCTTTGCTTGAAGGACCTTATGGTCTTCATGGTCTCTTCAAAGGTTATTGGGCAGCCGTGGCCAACCATCTCTCTATCCTGAAATACTTGCGGGTGGGGGGTGGGTTCTATGAATCATTGTGCCAAGTTCCTCTAGCAGTTGGTCTTCGAAGTCCTGGTCAAAGTCGTCGTTTTCCTCAGGGGCAATAGCGAAAATCTTTTTCCAATGTGTCCTGAATCTTCTTTTGAGAGACTCTGGATCCTCAATGATTTCTTCTCCATCTTGTATTTTTATTCTGGCTTTGGTGGGCAGTTCCCTAAGTCTTCGGACTGTATTCCAAAAACTTACTGGACTGACCTCCCTGTCCAGCCTACTTATGATGTCATTTCAGATTTCCTTTTGTTTTTCTGTAATTATGTGTTTAAGTTCCTCGCTTAGTTGTCTCATTCTGGCTTTCCTTTCCCTATTTGGGCCTGTCCTGCCTATTTCTTCGAGGATTTTCCTATGTTCCCGAGCGTTGTCCCTCATCTCGTCCGTAGACCTAGGTTGTGGGAGCATTTTATAGGAGATCCTAGGGACGCATCTCTCGTCGGCTTATACGAGGAGATTGGTGATGGTGTTTATCTCCTCGTCCACCTCTTCGAGATTGGCGTCTCCCAGGTCGGCAGGTTGGTATTCACCGAGTATCTCTCTATATAATTCCCAGTTAGCTTTCGCATAACTCTTCCTAAGTGGCACTGGCATGAGAATCGGTGCCAGCGAGATAGTTGTTAAGATCGGGACATGCTCGCTCGGTACCACAGGACCGGGCACGCTGCTGATGTTAAAGGGGGAGTTTCGGCTTGCCGATACTATGTCCGGTTTTGTTGCCGAAGGTCGCGTTAGGTAAGTCTAACACTTAAGCAATTGAAAAACGGGGCTTTATATATATCGTTATTTAGTTAACAAATATACGAACACACTTATAGGGAATAAAAATTCTTAAATACAAAAGGTACATTGAAATGAAGTTTTAGAGACTGTTTAAACACAAAAAGTTACATTGAAATGAACCTTCTGATACTGCTTCAAATGTTTAATCTATTATAAGCACAGGATTAATTTGGCTAGGGATTATTATTCGGGGCGCGGGGACGTGAGGAAGGAAGAGTGAATTGTATGATTGTTTGCATATTTAATTTGGGCTGTTTTCCTTTTATATTTAATGCTTGTAATATAATCGGCTATCGATGGTTTGGAGCATATGATAGAATTTTGGTATTATCTTCGAGTGACTTCCGGTCCAGTTGTCTTCCATGGTTTTGCAACGTGTGTGTTTTGGGGGCACCATTGTTTAAATGGTAACTCATTCTTCGTGTTAACTTTGTTTCTGTCCTTCCGATATATGAAAGAGGTAGGAGCTTACAGTCTCCCATTTTGCAAGTATATTCATATATTAAATGACTTCTCTTCTTAGGTGTTAGGTGAGGTTTTGGGTTGTTTTTCATGATAAGGTTGTATGTTCGTTTACTATTGTAGTAGATTATGAGTGATACATTATTTTCATTTTGTGTTGGTTTTAATCTTCTATTTATGACTTCCTTCATTATTCTTTCAACCGTTTTGTACGTTGTGCTCATAATGTCTGGTAGTATAGTTTAATAGTGTTTCTTTCGTCTTGCTGATTGGTACTGCCTGTAGGTGACGTATACCATTTTTTCATCTTCTTACGCATAGCGGTGTGTATGTTGCCGTATGTCAAACCGTTATTTACGAGTACTTGTGTAGCACGCTCGAGTTCCTCTTGTGTTTCTTTCCATGTGGAGCAATGGGTGAAAGCACAGTTGATGTAGGATTTATTACACTTTTTTATAACGGTCAGGACATTCACTTTTTACATTCATACAAAGACGTGGATTTGTGTTTTTTGACACAAACCTTGGTAGTTATTTTATCGTTATGCTTAGTGTCAGGCTATCTAAAAATGCAAGTTGGTTAGTTTAGCTATTTTCTATGGCGTAGTTAAGTGAGGAACAATTTTTGAATGTTCTTAGTAATTACTGAATTTCTTCTTCTGTTTCCATATTTATGTATATGTCGTCTATATATCTGCAGTAAATATGTGGTTTTGGCAACATTGAAAAGACTCGTTCTTCCACGCTTCCAAAGTAGAGATTTGAATCTATAAATAGATTCAATACGTTGACCAATAGATTCATACAGTTTTGGGCTGTATCTATACGAATTTAACTGTTTTCGAGTGAAACCTGCTCTAGCTCCTTCGTAAACGCTTTTTAGAGGGAATATATCCCCTAGTTTTTGCTCCAATTTAAACAAAAAAACTTGATTATGGCAAGATCTGTGAATTGTGGAGACCAATATGTGTTCAACGTCATTTTCAGGCATTTTAAACAAGTTTTTAAAAACTTTTTGGTGTAAATGGGTGCATTAGTTAATGTTTCCATTATTTTGTCCACCCCCTGTATATATATATATATATATATATATATATATATATATATATATATATATATATATATATATATATGAGAAAAAGCTCACAATATGCATGTGAGTCAAATTATCAAGAAACACACAAAGGAAAAGTGAAAAAGCGATTCCGAGCGTTTTCGTCTTTATTCTCAAAGACCTTTTCGAGTAATAACAAAAGACAGGTCATACATACATTGGCTTAAATAGTAGAGAGGGGGGGGGGATTAGACTACATTTCTCTGAACTCTAATTATGGGGGGTACAATATCTTGAAACATATTAATTTGCGATTTTATATACGAGGTAAGGCTCGGGTCTAGTGTATACAAACCAGGGCTAATATTGAAATTTGGGAGCGTGTTAATGGATATACACTAAAATAATTCTAGAAACGTAATTGCTGCATCTAATGACCGATTTGGCACTATTCCAGTTGGTAGTATGGTTATAGTTATACATGTATAAGAAAAGAGCAGATTGTTTGCTGTGGTTACGTACATTGATTTGATGTTGTTTTACACGAGCTTGTAATTAATTCTTTCCCGGTTTGCCCATAATAGCATTTTTGACAATTGTTGCAACATATGGAATAAATGATGCCTAACCGGCGGGAGGGAGGGGGCGAATTTTTGACCAGAATGGGATTAATTGTAGTCTCATAATTGAATATTACATTTATGTTCAGAGGCCTGAGTAGACGTGGTATTTTATGGAAAAATTAGTCATAGGGTAAAACTAATACGTTTTTGGTTTGAAATATTGGGTTATTAACGTTAATTTGATAAAAGGATCGCTTAATGGACTTATAGTAATTGTCAAGAAAGTACAAAGGGTAGCACGATTTTAACCATATATTATATATTCTATCCACTTCTTTGTCTAGATATTCTGGTGAGACTATTCCAAGGGCTCGAAGTGAAGGTATAACATGTTTTTGTACGAGGTTTAGGTACGCATTTGCATTTACCTTTCCAAATATGCACACTACGGACCAACTCCTACAAACGGAAACATCACCCAAACCATGATGCTGCCTCATCCCCCATGTTTGGCTGACTTTTTCCCACACTTAGGCATCTGCCACGTGTCTAACAAAGCGTCTACCATCAGAACCAACTAAATTAAATTCAATTGAAATGAATCCTCTGTCAATTTTTATCCCTCCAAAGAACATGAGCTTTAACATATTCGAGTCTCGCCTTCTGGTTCTTCTTACTGATGATCGGTTTGGAAGCTGGAAAACGAGCTTTTAAACCAAGTGCATTGAGGCAACAGGAGACTGTGATAAAGCTCACTTCTTTTCCACTATTGTTCCAAATTTTTCGGGAAATTCTTGCTGCAGTCTAGAATGGATCCTTCATAAAGAAAAAATGAGGTCGACAACAATGGCAGTATTACAGTTCTTACTTACTCAACAAAATGTTGTCAGATAATTTCAAGTAACTTCTAGAATGTTCCTGAGAAAATTGTTGTCCTATTTTGCTCGTGTCAATATTTTATTTTGTTAGTTTATTTAGTATAATTTCTTGAATATACGATTGTATAATATGAAATCTTCGTAAAATAGCCTCAATGTACCCTTGAAATTTCATTTACCTACTCTTCATAATATTTTTGAAAAGGTTTTAATATAGAGAAATCATTCTCTTATTTTTATCAGTAAATATACATATATATATATATATATATATATATATATATATTGAATTCATCTACCACAAATGTCTAATTACATTATATGAATGATTCCATAGGGTACTTTATACTTTACTTTTGGCCAAGGGTGTACATACCAGGTCGTCGTCCTTGTACACTTTATACCGTAGTAATAAGTTTTTTTGGCCATTGAATATTCTAATTTTGATGACCTTTGATAAGCCCGAGTGATGGTGTTCCTATTTCAAATTATGTTACTTCAATGTTTCCTCTTGTAAGGAACTATCTATAGGGCTGGGTAGTCCACATCGTATTAATTAAGGAAATTAAATCTCTGCCAAGTGAAAGTTGAAAGAATTGATAAACGAGACCGAAATTAAAAGCGAGTCGAGGAGGGAAGTTAAAAAATGGGGTATTATGGAGTTTGCGACGAGAATATATCGAGCGGAAAACGCTATTCATTCCCTTTCAAGGAGAGGAGGAGGGGGGAGAAAATGAATAGCTTAGATAAAATAAGAAAATTTTACTTATATTTTAAAAGGAGAAAACTAGCAAGTACATCTCCGCCAGAGAGTTTGTGAGAAGTTGGTAAAGAGAGTGATGAAGATGGAATAATTGCGACTGTGCAGAAGGTATATAATCCAAGAGTATTCTGACTATCTGGAGCTAAAGGGAACTATAAGGAAACAGACTCTTCAGATCCAACCAATCCTCAACAATTAGGGGACTTACAGGCCCTGAGGCTACGAGGGAACCCAATCCTCCAAATATCGCCAGAAACATGGAAATAAACTATTGTTTTAGGATGAGGGAGGGATAGCCGAGCGGGTTAAGCCTCCTGTCCACATATCTCAACGAAGCGGGGTCAGTGGTTCGAATCTCCTCACCCACACTTTTCTTTCTTTTCCGACGAGCAATTTTAATTTTCTAAAGCTTTCCGCCTTAACCAACACACTTGAACACGGTCGCCAGATTGGGCTACAAATAGTGAATTGGGCTACACTTCCTAAAGGGCCTAGTTCCTCCATTTGACATTTTTTTCCCCTACTTTTTATTTTTATATTTTACCATTCACTTTATTATAATCTCTAACCGAATTCGCCACTTTTTCTAAAAAGGTTTGAGTTCCCTCGAATCTTATCTAGCAACCTCACTAGAAAGCTTGTGAGCAAGATTGCTAGACTATCTGTTATTCCTGTTTGCAAGTTTTGATAAAATATTATTTAAATAATGGAAACATCCTATGTAATTTTATAATTTGGTAGTTTGCCCAAAATGGCATCGTCTGGGAGGGAGAAAACAAAGCTCAAATCTGTGAGAAGTGGACGAATTAAGAAGCTATGGGTGGAACGGCCGCAATTTGGAGTGAAACCTTATATGAAAAGACAAGAGAATATTGTGTATGGTAGGTGTGCATGGCGAGTGTGTGGCGCACATAGCGACACATTACTGTGAATGACCAATGGCTTGGGGGGGGGGGGAATGTGTAGTTTTGAGCTTAATGGTAGTAGGGGTGAAAAATAATGGGAGGGTACCTCGAGTGGGGGTGGTGCGGAATGGCCACTATTTGTAGGGGAGTGGTTAACGAATGGGATGACAAATTTAAGCGATTATAAGATGGGATCTTCCTATATCACTTGGTCTTCCGTACCCAGTGTTGTTAGCCTCCACAACTATCTGGCAGCATTTAACGAAATGTTTCGTTCGAGTTTCATTAAATTCATCGAGAAAGAGAAAAAAATACATTGTTAACGAAATACTGTAATATTATTCGACTAAATAACAAGAAATAATCACGAATACTCTTTACCTACATCGACGGGTATACAAAGAGAGCAGGATGCCAAATACGCCTCTCTCTAATAGAAAAAAAGAGAGGCACCAATTAAATGACGTTCCGCGAAGGAAAAAGAGCAGGAAAAAAAACGCTGTCATATTAGATTGATTGATTTCGCTGACAAATTGGCTCAAAGACTATATTTGCCACGCATTTAGAAGATAAATCAATAAAAGCTTAATGCCACCTCTGCAGGGGCTTCGCCCTCCCGAGCCCCACAAAGAGCTTCTAAGTTTAGAGACAAAGTGAACATGGAAATTATATAACAACAATCCCACTGTAAGCTTTTTGAACAATATTGTCCTTCCTATTATTTTTTCCTTCCTTGTCTGAGGCTCTTCATGATGGGAAACATTGGTGAATATATTCAGATTCCAAGTTCAGGAAAATATGACGATAATTCGAAACAAAACGAATCTTTTGGACACGATTTTTACCTACACATTCATCGCCCTGACTACTTAGAAAGGCATTGCAGTTTAACACGCACCCAAAATACTCCTACTAATACAGGTAACACCACGAAATTACCTCTTGGAAGGCTTACGAAACGATTTGCAAGAGTCATTCTTGGGAATTTGAGAAGCTAATCACCCTATTTACGAACCTCGCATTCTTGTTGCTATAATGAATTTACTGGATTACAATTGTAGTCTTCGCTTTCTCACGGAAACATATTCACACACCCACACATACTCACCAACACACAGAGACACGCAAGTGAGAAAAGGAACAAAGGCGAAGTAAGAAAGAACTATTACTTCATTTAAGTCATAAAGCGAATGGTAAGGAGAGGCTTGGGTGTCAATAAAGTCCTTAGATTGGTGGCTCGAAACAGAAAGCGGCAGATGAATGTATGTGGCTGCTGGTCTCAATGGAGAATTACCTCCAATAGTAAATTCTATTGAGGAAATTAATGCAAGCAGAGAGGCTCTGAAGATAAGACTTTGATGTGGAAGAGAAAAGGATTTGGCGAATGCAGTGTGATATGAATATACTGTTGGCCATTCATCAACGTTTTTAAAATAATCAAAAGAGATAAAAATGTTTCATTTTAGTTAGAAACTGGATCCAGAATTATCCGAAACTTATCTATCTATCTATCTATATATATCTATATATATATATATCCATATATATCTATATATATATATATATATATATATATATATATATATATATATATATATATATATATATATATATATATATATATATATAGTTGCGAATTCCTGTAGTGGAAGGGCTTGAGTATTCCAGTGATTCCAAGAGCAATGCCATTGGGAGTTTCAAACTCTTGGCAGGGTCACCCAAGGCGGTAAGGTGGTGGATGAGGTGCCAGACTAAACGCAACCAACAGCAAGATCCCAATGGTGAGCCAAGCAGACATGGATCTTATAAGATTCCTATGTTTGGCTCCGGCGAAGGAGGGCAGGCACGACAAAGGCGGGCCTAGATAAACCAAGAACCCGGCAGCCGGCTGCAAGCAGCCTCGCCGAAACTGCCTGTCCCAATGCTTTGAGCCGCAGCGGAGACGTTACTGGCCAACTACGCGCGCGTGGCCGTTGAGCAGCCACGATCACATAAAACATATTCCTCAGCGACTGGCATTCGTCTCTGTTTTCTTTCCGGCATTCATTTTTTTCCCGGACAGGACCCTTTCCCTTCCAAAGAGCACTGGTGATGGCACCGCGGGCGCCGAGGGCAGGCCTGGATAGCCGGAAGCCTCTAGTCCGCGACCGCACATTGGCGGCGGATATTAGATGGTCGCTCTCCAAAGATCCTGCCGTTACATTGGAGTTCGGCAGCTGGACTCGCGACTGGGCTGGCCTTATTAGGATCCCCGCAACTTGGCTGGCCAGCTTTCCGCGGCTGGTGGACTTCCCTTTCAACGGTAAGAACTCAAATATTACTAAACCATCGACTATTCGCCATCCCGTCTCAAAGCCCTTCATTCTCCAGGACTTGAGCGACACTGAGAGTCCTGAAAGACATACAGTCCTGATCTGCAAAGAGCTTGCCCGCTTCAACATCGACGTGGCATGCCTGAGCGAGACCACATTGGTAGGATATCTCGCGATGGCCGCCGCTTATCACCCCCTCGTCGAACCTACCTGCCAATAAACAACTTCTACACGCTGTCTGGGCATCGCAGAATGACATTATTAGGAGGTGACCTCAATGCCAGATGCCGTGCGGCGCATTATGGTAGAACCAAAGAAAGAGGCCGAAACTTAAAAGTGATTATGGGAAGAAAATCATCCAGAGAATAGAGCCGGATTTTTCTACCTACATCACTTACACATCAATCACGAAACATGATATAATCTTAACAAGTGAAAGCTTCCCCTTCAATTACCATAGCGAGCCGGTGCTAGCAGTCCCCAGTGATTACATAGCGATCCTTACCACATCTCACTTGCGCCAATCCGGCTACCAGTCATTCTCCGCAAAAGCTACGCCTCGGCCAATTGGGAACGTTACAAGAGATAACTCAGTCAATACACTCCAGCTGACCTAAGCGATGTAACCTTGGAGGAAAGAGACGAAGACCTGGAGTGGATAACTGCATCTATTCTAGAAGCAGACTGCGAGTGTGTAACCAAGACAGGGTACAAAACCCCTGCTCAACACAGATGGACGGAGGAGATGAAGTGGATCGCTCGTGTACACAGCGAAGTGTATGAAGAGATAAGACGGGAAGGTGCAAACTGGGAGAGAAGGTCGCTACTACGGCGCCTAAGCGCCGAGCTAAAAGAGGCTGTCAATCTCCAAAGGAGGAAATTTGGAACAACCTAATAGCCAGAGTCGATAGCGAGTTGAACCCGGCTAAATTCTGACATCAAATAAGAAAGTTAAAAGGACTAACCGAAAAAGTGAAGCTTGAATTAAAGAGAACGGGCAACAGAAACAGTTCCTCCTCAAAGTTGTTCATCATGACCGCAAGACCATCAAGAGAACAAAGGCTGGAGTGGTCGCTAAGTTTCCTCCTTCTCCTTGAGCCCCATCCACCAACGACTTATTGCCTTGCTCTACTTACAGAATTATTCTGCATTTTTGGTGCCTCCTTGGAATTTTTCACAACTTTGTTTGGTAATTTTCAGTTGAATACCGTTCGTTGCAATTTTTTGTCTTCTTCTCAAATTGATTTTTTCGAAGTTTCATATATATATATATATATATATATATATATATATATATATATATATATATATATATATATATATAAAATAAAATTTAAAAAAACGTGATAAGTAGAGATGCCAATCTATCTGGCGACTGGCCATCGTCAATGTAGCTCAACTTAGCTAAACTGAAATCAGTTATTTCACACGGCCAGACTGTTACTCGAAAAGCACTAAACGATGATATTAACATCAGCATTGATAGAGTAGCAGCAGCAGAAGCATCATCAGTATTAGTAGTATTCTTGTTTCTTTCATAATAACGAAAAGAACAAAAATTGGCGATGTCAATCCTAATGAATTCTTTGGCAAGAAAGATAAAAGATTTGGTTGTTTTTTCTTGCGATTTATGCTACTTAATAATGCGCATTCATTTCTGGAGGAAGTGTTATTCCATAAAAAATAAAAGGAAATTTTATTTAACAAAATATAAAAGGACGTTTTATTTACTGAAATATAAAAGGCAGTTTTATTTCATAAAATATAAAAAGGACGTTTTATTTAACCAAATATAAAAACCTATTTGTAATGAAATCAGTTTTCCAGAATACACAACTTGATTTTGTTGCATCCAAAAATGCCTTGGTAAATAAAAGCAAGAAATATACTCAAAATCAGATTTTCCTTTTATATAACTTGTAGTCTCTTAGTAGTGGACTGTTATCAAGCGGTCATTCAACATTATGCTATTAATAACGTGCTGGATTACTCTCCTCACCTGCACGAATGCTAAAAGAGTTCACCCACGGCGGTTGACGCGCAATCACGAATATAGATAGCATTATATGTTTCGAGCGCAGCAGCTCTGACGTGGCCATTAAACGGAGCTGATTAGCATCAGATTTCGGGGGTGGTAAAAGGGTCTTTGAAAAGATATAAAATCAAGCGAACACACGAGGAAAGTCTCCAATGTACACCAACTAAAACAGAGAGAGAGAGCTTTTACGATGATGATGATAATAAGAATAATAATACTAAATAATAATTATAATAATAATGGAAATAATAATGCTAATAATAAATAATAAGGGTAATGATAATACCTGTAGTGGACGTTACCCTGTTTGAAATGGAGGAAAAAAATAAAATTCAAATATACCATTTGAATAATAACTATGGTTAGTAGAAGCCCGACTACGACGTGATTTCCATAGCGACTTAAATCAATTACGCAGATATTCTATTTATGATCTCATTACGGCAGTAACCAACGAGGCTATCGACCGATGGGACATTCCATTTCTGAAACTCTTTCAACTTCGCTCGATCTATGGTACCTGTGTAGTGTGTAGCTCACGGAAGGCATTATAGCACACCATGGATAACGCTCTGGATGACTCGGAACATGCGGCATGGTCAGATGAGTTACGGTTCCAGTTGTTTTGGGGTGATGATAGGGTTAGGGTGTGGCTCCGACCCAATGAGGCTATGGCTCAATAATACATTATGCATGCTAGTGGTGATTCTATACTAATAGAGGGTGTGTTTGCATGGCATGGATTGGTTCATTGGTCTACCCAAACACGTCAATGACCGGTGAGCGCTACGGTGCACTGCTTGATGACCATTCGCATCCATTCATGTACTTCACACCAACCATAATGAGATATTCCAGCCGAATAATGCACCGTGTCATCGGTCCCAAGTTCCCCAGAAGTGGATCGACGATGATACTGGACAGTTCCGATGAATAGTTTGGCGACCACGTTCACCGATCATGAACCCAATCGAGCATTAATGGGACATGGTAGCCAAGTCTTTTTGCACCTAAGATCCTGCATTTACAAACATCCGAGAACCTTGGACAGCTGGTGAGACAGCTGTGAAATCGATGCTACGTTGCGTTGTTGCATTTCGCTGTTAGATATAGTCCTACAAGTTATTAGGTGCAAATCTCATTACATTTGGGATTGCAGTGTATGGAAATCTTCAAATAAACAGGCCTTCAGAAAGAGCCTGTCTATAAAATGAGAAGAGGTGGGTCGTCAAGGTACGTTTAAAGACACCGAAGGAGCGTATTCCAGAAATCAAGGTTAACCCATGCAACACGGACGATTACGAGGAACAAGCAGTGCAGAGACAGAACCAGTGAGGAAGACATATGACGGTTGTGTGGTATATAGGTAAGATCTTAAATGTAAGAAGGAGGGTCATGAAGATGATTCTGGAATGAATGATCAGCATGTTGTCTTAATAAGACATTTTCATTAAATAAGTGTCTAAGGAGACGGTAGTTCCTTCGTCAAAAAAATCTCCAAGTTTTTCATGATAACCTGAAAAACAGCCAACACAATAATTTTGGAATTGTCTGTTATGACAACTGAAAAGGTGGCCGCTTGTGAGGGCCTACATGATTAACCCTAAAGACTCATGAATATATCTTAAATTTACTAAGACGAATAAGTCGACATCGAGATAATACATTGCACATAAGACTTGTAACTAGCTGTAATCTGTAATCTAGGAGCAATTACCTAGACAAATAATGAAGCTATAATATTTACAAGTATTATTATGTACGTTTAAGGAACTCCTCGACACACGTTGGGAAAGCTATTCAATAATATACAGTATATCATAATGCGGATTTATTAATCCAAATCCGCATCAAACCGAAATCTGTAGCTGTCTTGCTTCACTTTGCTTCTCAGTGGTATTTAGGGATTTACGATAAAATTTCAAGTGTGTTCTACTAATTAGAATCGATTCTGATGGGCGTCCGATACAATAATCTCACGATAGTCCGTATTCCATCAGGCAATGAACAAAGATTGCGGTGATTCGTTCATTTCCCAAAGAAAATTGAGATTAATGACCACGAAGATAAGCAATTAAAAAAATAGACAAACATAAAATTAAAAAGTAAACTTAGAAAGGCAGGGCCAAGATGGCCTTTTAAAAAAAATTCCAAAGAAACAAAGCAAGTTCAGCAGGTTTCTAAAACCATTCACAAGAGGGTAGAAAAAGATAATCTTAAGGAAAACTGGCTTTTGAACCCGGACTGGGAAGGAAACTAAAATAGAAACAGGAAATGACTACGCCACTGAAACACAGAATCAGAAGGCATAGAAGAGATAGGATAAAAAGAGGAAATAACCTTTACATACTAGGTTACACGATGAATGCCTATTATATCACCCACCAACATTCCTATTTATATATCCAAGAAAGCAATATTTAACGAGTTAAAATTCACATGAAGCAATCGTGAGGAATAAGGTAAAGTTAAGAGCCTCACTGAAAATATCAGTAATCATTTGATCCTTCAAATGGTAAAATACATCGGGCGAATAAATCAGAAATCTTCGCACCAAATTAGGTGCTGAAGATGGCATAAGAGGCCCTCGAATACACAAACTTCGACCTCTTTCACAAATACGATATGGAGAAATATATTTAAAAAAAAAGATTAATAGTGAAATAAGTTTCACTCCCATCTCCCCTACTTTCTTAGGATATCAAACGCTTTCTCCAAGTTTGTGTCTAATAAAACAAAAATCAATGGATACAAGATTTTTACCATCGCCTGAAAAAGGGCCTCGTAAGTTGACCTTAAATTGGTTTCTTTTCGTTTCCAGGTCAAAAGTTGGTTGAGAAATTATTGACCATTGACCTCAGCATAGATTTCAGTCTCCATCATTTAATGCCATGGGAACGGACGAAATAAAAACTGGTTATCTAGGTTTGAGTTCCTGCGATTGAAAATCAACGCATCCAAATATTCTCACTAAATTCCTATAAAAAAATCGATCCAAGAGAAGGATTTAGGATATGGCTATTCCCCTTTTAGCATACAAATTTAACACGATCACAAATTGGGCCATGTATAGTCACCGATAGTCCCTAATAATTTACACCTGTGTTATGAAAGATCGCAAGTGTTAAAACAGCAAGGGCAAAATTCAGAACATTAGGCGAACAAATAGTTTACTACGGTTGTCAATGACAGTACTCCTAGTTTTAAAGGGGAGCAAATTTGACAAAGCCTCTTAATTTTCCTCTTAAAACCCAATCTAAATATAAGCCATTTTTCCTTTTAACAATATGACGTTCTAATTTTTCCGGCATTGCTTAAACATTTCCTCAAAGAACCCCACCTCTTTCGATTCTTACAGAGGTCCCCCGATAGCTCGTACTTTCGCTGCGACCTCATTGCATCTATTATTAACATTTAGTAGACCAAATCTTTCGTAATCCTTTTAACTCTAATCCTTTGGGAAGTTCAAAGCCCGAAGGGTTTCCCTTTTCGTTTCTTAGAGACTGCCGAGACCTACAACCAAGAGACGTCCTCTTCCCTCATTGCATAGGTCTCGTTTGACATGTGAGGGGAAAAAAGGATGAAAGAGAACTTCTAAGGATGCTTCCCTTGAAATCACATTAAAGGAGGTATCTGGGGATTTGACTGTCTGTAACATCCCATCCCCAACCGCGAGAGATTTGATTCCTAAATATTACAAAAAGTAAACGAAAACCAACGAGGGCGTCCGCAATTCACAATTATGATCAATTGACGCGTTTAATCCTACCAGTTCCTCTCGATGCATTTAAATGAACCACAAAAGAAAACGAAAACCAACGTGGCGCCATCCGAGAAAGTATTGGAAAAGAAGTCAAAGTTGTGACGTCAGGAAAGTGAGACTATCTCTAAGATACATCACTCAAGCAACCAACACAACGAATGGCTCTCCCGAACCTCCTCTACTGATCCAAACTCAAATCTAATTAGGGCGAGGGAGGGGGGGAGGGCAAACAAGCACGCCTCATTTCAACATATTCCTTTTAAGTTCGCAAGAGAGATGCGTGAAAACTATTCACCTGGTACTTGGATGAGGAGCTGCCACCCTGGCCCCAGTGACCTTAATGGTCGCGCACTATATTGACACTACCTGGTTTTATTCCTTCTAGCCATTTTTTTCACCCACTCTTTGGCCCTTTCTATACAAGCCTCTTCTCATATACATATTTTCTTGATAGGTGGCTCTTATTCCGCAGGCTAGTCGCCGACCAGATTTCTCCCATTCATCCATGGGGGAGGAAGGGCACTCACGCTTGGCCCTGTTTGAGGTGGTGGTTTTTAACATGCCTGCATTCTTCCTACCACCCTTTTTTCCAACTTCCCCCCCCCATCTACCATTTTCGCACCCGGAGAGGGGTCAGGTGTAGCAAGTTCAACATCGCTGCTGCTGACATCTGGAGGCTCATGCGCCATCCAATCCCACAACACCCACAGTTGTCCCTCCTGAACCAACTTCCTACACGAGGACCTTAAGCTATATATCTGCCACCCAATTTTCCCTTCTTCCATCTCCACCACTTTCTTTACAGATCTCTCCTTGCAAACATTCTGCAGGAGATGCCCTCGTTGGTATTTCGCTTTAAATTCGAGGAAAAGAATAAATGGAGAGCCATTTAATTCTCAATAATGGGAACAAAAGATTCATAGATCAATACAAATAGCAGCAATGTAATGGCGATAATGGAACACGCGGGAGAGATATCTACTAATGGATGTAATCATAACAATAATGCTGCCGCTGCCCTGGGAAGTCGCGCACCCAAAAGTCTTGTTCCTGCGACCGCGATATGCTATGACGGACTTCAGTGCGCGCCAACCACACTTTATGGGAACGCTGTTAATAATTCTGTAATATTATGTACGCTGCGCCCAGTCCCTAACAAGCTACAATTTATAGCGAATGTTTTAGTCACTGTATTTTGGCAACTCAAACGGAGCTCTCTCTCCCAATCACCCCCCCCCCCCGTCAATTTGTCTGGATACGTGGGAGTTCTTTAATAATTTGGTAGATTAATTATTAATAGTAGAAAACCAGGCAATGGCTTCGCTACTAGGATTAATTTTAAAAAGGAACTCGAAACTAAATTCCCCCCCCCCCCTTTCAAAATATCACGTTGCTAAAATATAGTTATAGAAGATACATAAAAATAAATTTTCGGAACTTCACCATTTGTAATTCTTTGGGGTTTAAAAAATTCACAAAATTTCGATACTTATATTTATTTCTGAACTTCACCATTTTGTTTTTTTATATTATAAAAGAATTATTAGAAATAACTTTGATAAAAAACATAAGTCATAATCAAACTAGGAAGAAATTATTATTAGAATACTCAAAAAATCCCCTTCTTAAATTATAGAGTTAGTGAAGATGATGATGATGATGATTATAAAAAGTGCTAAATTTTCTGGCTGATTTGTGTCAACATAAGAGTAATACAAGTTGGATCTCTCATCTAATTTGACTTAATTAAAAGACGAATTTTCCCCTTTTATGAAGCGGGGGATGACGTAACTCGACCTAACCTTTCGAGAATTTACGTCACGTTCAATGGGGGCAGCGGCGGCATTTTCGCCGAGTGTTCAAACCCCTTTTCTCTTCGCGGAGCCGGGCTCTTTAGAGATAATCTAAAACGACGCAAATGCCCCTTCGCAACATTTACACAGTGGTGGTGGGAAACAAGCACAAATAGGGGGGAACTCGAAGAATGAAACTGGCGTCAGTGAGTCGCCTCCGCCGTCTCCTCTGCAGGAACCGGCGCCTCGAAATGAGGTAAATAGTTTAGCGCCACCGAAACCGCGCCATTAAAGGAGCGAAATTAGATAAACGAGCATAAGGGAACAGCCAAGTTTTCCAGGTGGTATCAGAGCGTCGACGGTTTATTTTATTAGCCTGCTTATTCCTGGAAAAACCTTGCTTATATTGAATTTAAGCAACCAGGATTGTCTAGATAAGTTTTATTAATATTTTGTAATGAATTTGTAAGAGATGTCTTGTCAACAGTCTGTCACAAAACTTAGGCCACAGTTCGTACCCGAAGGCCCCGTAAGGGAGTCTCAGCTGAAGGATTGAGTGCCTACTTGGCCCCAACGCCAGTAGATGGAATTGCAGCTATATATCTTCCGCGTATATTCACTTCCTCCCTCTTCCCCACTTTCTTTACAAATCTATCCTCGCAAACCTTTTACGGGAGATGGCCTCGCTGATGTCCGCGTTAAATTAAAAAAGATACCAAAATATAACCGATGTTCTGAAACCCCTCCTCTCTTTCTTCGGGGGAATTGACCAACTCAAAATTTTTAAAATTGACTCATTCAGAGAATATCAATTTATTTAAATTAAAAACGAAACAATAACGTAAATGCAAGCAAAGGTAGCATGGCAATCGAAGAGGATTCTATTACATCATCATTATCATTACATGAGTCTACATAACTGCAGTTAACTTGGGAAAATGTCTTCCTCTACTTTTTGATTTCGATACGCGCCCCCCAAAATAGGGTTCTACCACGGCCATGCGTCCTAAAAATTCGCAGGCGGAATGCCTAAAAAAAAACATATGCAGGTAGAGCGCTAGATAATAAAAGGCCTAAAAAAAGAACAAGTCGGATATGCGAGAATAGAAAATGCCTAAAAAAGAACATGTGTAGGGTCCGCGAGAATAGAATGCCTAAAAAAGAACATATGTAGCGTCCGCGAGAATAGAATGCCTAAAAAAGAACATATGTAGGGTCCGCGAGAATAGAATGCCTAAAAATGAACATATGTAGGGTCCGCGAGAATAGAATGCCTAAAAAAGAACATATGTAGGGTCTGCGAGAATAGAATGCCTAAAAAAGAACATATGTAGGGTGCGCGAGAATAGAATGCCTAAAATAAAACATATGTAGGGTGCGCGAGAATAGAATGCCTAAAATAAAACATATGTAGGGTCCGCGAGAATAGAAGGCCGCCCCCCCAAAAAAAATATGTAGGATAAGCCCTAAATAGAAACGTAAGGGCAATGAAAGTCAATTTCGACTCCTATTCTTTCATCGATCTAATGCTAAGTTAGATGATTCGCCCCAATCACCTATAAATTTCTCTATTTCCACCCAAATCTTTTTCTCCTAAGAAGAGTTTACATGATGTGCTTTCTCAGCGAATTTTCAGGACGGATTTTATGTAGAGACTTCCTCGTAAATCCAACGAAAAATACGTCGTTTCCAGACCATTTCTCGATATATATTTAGCGATGAAATTCATGAATCATGTCAGGTAGTAAATTACCCTCTCAGACTCGATTTGTTAATGCGAACAAGATTCTTGAATGAAAACTCACTAGTAGCGAACGACAGGCAAAGGGACGAAGTGGTAATAAATAAAACCAAAAAAAGACTTGGAAAAGTACACGGACTAATAAATGGTGGGAAAAACGATTCCTGTAATCATGCCCTAATTGTTAGCTTATCGAGGAGGACACAAAAATAACACGAACCAGGCACTTTAGAAAAAAAACTAGTACTCATTCGTATGATTAAAATATCTCTAAATGCAGTGACCTACAGGACGTATACACACAAGGGGACCACTCAAAATTACTAATTTTATGCATCTCTTAAGGCGCCCTCATTCTTAAAAACGCTGATGAAAAATAAATATTAATTACTTCCTCAATGACACATCCGCCATGGAAAGCGAAAGAGTGCATACACGCAAAACGCTTCCTCAACTTACGAATTCGCAATTTCCTCTAACGGAATGAAATGTCCAATGTTTCTGAGGGCAGCGTGTCAACTATGGTGGACCTCACAGAGAATCCATTAACGTAATTAAAATTTGTAAGTAAATTATAACATGGAACATCCCAAATAGTGTCAATATTCGAACGACAGAACAGCTCACAAATGGTGCTCGCTAGCAATTAATAGACATTTATCGCACAACGAAGTTGAACAAACCCCCAGCGTAGGAAACCGAGCCTAATTTTTTAAAGAAGGAAAACATGAATAAATGGAGATAAAATGTCATTAAGAGATGACGACAGAATTACAACTGATGTGAAATATTTCTGTAATCTTGATTACCAAAACACAAGAGCTGATTAATCGAGCGGTTAGTTAACAAAGATGATCTCTCTGGCGGTCATCGGTTGTATCTAGTCAATGATGGAAATTCAAGATTTATTCGTTTCATTGCACACTTCTAGAAGAAAGATGAAAGTAAATGAATTATCCAATAGGAGGGGGGAAGGGGGGAGCAATGAAGATATTATCTTTACATCAGGTGGCGGCAACCTTTTTTGACTTATAGACCCGCCTTCGGGTCTTGAGAAAGCGAGGCTGCATCTCAGACATAAATATTGAATTTAGGCATAAAATCCGGTTATAAAAAACAAATAATGCACAGTATTAAATAACCCACTCTGGAAGAGATTGACGAGGAGTTGGATAAAATTAATGATCATTTATTAAAAGCCGATAAGGAAGCCATTCCCCGAGTTAAATATAAAACTCTTCATGCCCCTTCTTGGACCGCTAGAATGAAATCCCTCGCGAGGGAATACGGGGAACGGATCAATGAAGTAAACCCGACTGGCCCCAACATCCCTACGCACAGACGAACACGACAGATACACGACGAATTAATGACTCTTATTAGGGACCAACAGAATGTACTTTGGAACAATTTGATAGACGGACTGAATATAGAAAACGACTCACGTACATTCTGGCAGACAGTAAAAAGACTAAGAGGCGGACAGACACTAAATACCATAAAACTTACACGTGACAATATATATAGAAATTAAGGACGCGGAAGAAATCGAAGAGGAATTCAGACTCTTCTGGGCATCTATATTTAAAATATCCTTGGAAGAGAATGATAACTTTGATTTAGACTTCGAAGACAGAATAATAAATGATTTGAACGACCAGATACACAGAACCCATCCTCACCATTGTGTATGGCAGGAAAGGGATATGGAGGGACTCGGCGGTAGAATCCTTTCGTCAACGAGCACCAGGGCGTACAGGACTGACATGAGAAAATTTTATTCGAGCCCCGCCTAACAACCTTCTGGCGCTCATGAATATCATGAATGCGTGCCTGAACGTGGGTTACTTTCCTGACTACTGGAAGGTAGCAAAAATGATATTCATTCCCAAAGCCGGTAAGCCACCGGACAGTCCAGCTAACTTCAGGCCTATATCTCTCTTAGAATTTGTAGGAAAAGTCTTGGAGAAAATATTGGCCAACAGGGTAAATACGTTCCTCGAAAAAAATAATTCACACAACAACCAACAACATGGCTTCAAAATGAAGTAAGGAATGGACACGGCGGTAGCCGTGATCATCGAGAAGTTGGCAAAAGTAAAAGCAGAAACACGCCACACAAATCTGGTACTCCGCGACCTCATAAAGGCCTTTGGCAAAGTATGGAGGAGAGGCTTGCAATAAAAAATCTTACAACTGGGCCTCGATCCCATTCTTGAAAGGATTCTATGCGATTACGTAATGGAGAGGAGAGCGTTTGTGAACATTAAAGGTTTCAATGGCCCCGAGTTCGAGCTCGAGGTGGAGGTGCCACAAGGCGGGTGTATAAGTCGTCTGCTCCATAATATATACACCATCGACCTTCCCCAACCTCTGACTGAAGGCTCGTTATACTTCCAATTCGCGGACGATATAACGATGATCTGCACGACACCTTATCGGAATGTGAATTACATGGCACAGAGTACGGCGGTAGAAATCGAAAACATCAACTCTTTCAAGAGAAGATGGAAGATATCTACCAATGCCCAAAAGTTCCATGTAATTCCACTAGTCCAATGGGCCCTCGCAGACATCCGTGTGGGGGTGCACGCATCCCATACCGCACGGAGGGCACGGTTCTGGGAATCCCGATTACGACTTGTGGATATGGGAGTCACGTAGCTAAAACTACATTGAATGCACGGAGGGGCCTGGGGGATTTTTTCAGATTCCTAAACTTGAGTACCTCCATTAAACTAAAGATCTATAATGCATACATTCGATCCAAACTCCTGTATCCGCCGGTCCCTAGAAACGCGACTCCCTGGGTCCAAGTCCTTAAACTGCAAAGGGTCCAAAATAAGGCTGTCTATATTATAACGAGAACCCGAAGGAGAGAGCGGAGAGGGCAGAGTGAGCTCCTTGGTGAACTGGGGTTAACCTCCATAAACGTGGAGCTTCACAGCATGCAACAGCCTCCCTCTATTCTAACCTGATCCCATAAGGACAGCCTCACAAAAAGCGCGTCCCCACTTAATTGTGGTAACGTCGGTGGTTCCTACAGCACACCGGCTGTAGATTAAAAGTTTCTTCCTTAATCTCCCAAGCAGCCAAATGAACAAAGATGCCGGGAAGCTATACACAAACAACAACATTATTAACAACAATAAAAAACAACATTAAAGATTTTACAGTTAGCACACTTAAATTATTTTTGGATTATTTCACTTATTTTTTTTTTTAAATCTACTTATCACAAAAACCCCTGCCGCAGGCAGCACGAGAACAACTCGAGGGCCGCTAGTTGTCCATAGGTATGTTTTTAGACGATACTACTGATGGTATGCGAAACTACATCAGAAATATAGAAACGTGACGCCTTTTAATGTGATTATTACAAGAAAGGTTTTGCAGAGGCTCTCGCTGGCCTCGTGGAGACGGCGTTGGATTTCTGAGGTCGAGGGATCGGGTTTAATCCTACGAGAGCGGACACAAATTTAAGCGCGTAGAGGTATTGGCCGCCGATTGGCGGACGCGCTAACTGTGAATTTAGTACGGTTTTTTTTTTGTAATATTCGGAACATTCGCTTTTGGCATGAATGCAAAAAGCGAATGTCCCGAATATTACCATTAGAAAAGCCGATAAAGCTTCAACCTTTGTCATCATATCGAAAAAGAATACCTAGCCAAAATGGACGCTATCCTTAGCGACCGAACAAAGTTTTAAAAAAAATCACAAGAAACACCACTGAAGACTTGAAAAAGAAATTGAACAAAACCATCGAACGAATCAATAGCAAGGCAGGAAATATAAAAATTAAGAAAATAATCCGGGACTTTGCCCCCGGTTACGCCTACGGTAACATTAAAACCTATAAAATGGCCACTTCATAAGACCTATAATAAGCCAGATCTCTACTCCAACATATGAACTTGTTAAGTTCCTAAATAAGATACTTACCCCTTTCATCCCCACCAGATTTAGCCTGAAATCTTCGGCAGACTTCATTGTTGTAATCCGCTCTACCACCCCAAAAAGAATCATAGCATCCATGGACGTAGAATCCTTAGTTACTAATGTACCTGTTCACGAAACTATAGAATCAATCTTTAAAAAGGAATACGACCAAAACGATCGCCCCCCACCCCTCTTAAAGATGCCTTGAAGGAACGCCTCTTAACCTGCACTACGGAAGCCCCCTTCCAAACCGATGCCGGTGCAATGGGTTCTCCCCTTGGAGTACTGTTTGCAAACATTTACATAAGAACAGGGAAAGAACGAGTTTTTTCAAGGTTACCTAAACCACATATTTACTGCAGATATATAGACGACATATACATAAATATAGAAACAAAAGAAGAAATGCCGCAACTACTACAAAAATTCAAAAACTGCTATACAAAATAGCCAAAATAACCAACTCCCATTTCTAGATACTCTTACCTTAACAAAAACGATAAAATAACTACCAAAGTTTACGTCAAAAATACAAATGCAGGTCTGTGCCTGAATGCAAATGCGAGTGTCTAGAATGTTACAAAAAAAGCGTCATAAATTCATACATCAACTGTGCCTTCACCCATTGCTCCATATGGAAAGATTCACACGAAGAACTCGAGCGTGCTACACAAGTACTCGCAAATAACGGTTTGACATACGGCAACATACACACCGCTATGCGTAAGAAGATGGAAAGATGGTATACGTCACCAACAGGCAGTACCAATCAGCAAGACGAAAGAAAAACTATAAAACTATACTACCAGAACATTATGAGCACAGCGTACAAAACGGATGAAAGAATAATGAAGGAAGTTATAAACAGAAGATTAAAACCAACACAAAATGAAAATAATGTATCACTCATAATCTACTACAATAGTAAACGAACATACAACCTTATCATGAAAAACAACCCAAAACCTCACCTAACACCTAAGAAGAGAAGTCATTTAATATATGAATATACTTGCAAAATGTAAGCTCCTACCTCTTTCATATATCGGAATAACCGAAACAAAGCTAACACAAAGAATGACCTATCATTTAAGCAATGGTGCCCCCAGAACATATACATAGGAAAAACATAGAAAACAACTGGACCAGAAGTCACTTGAAGAGAACACCGAAATCTTAGCACACGCTCCAAACCGACGATAGTTGCTTATATTAGAGGCCATATACATAAAGGAAAAACATCCGAAATTAAATATTCAAACAAAATGCACAATTCATCTTGCCTTCTTCCCGTCCACTTGCCCCTAATAATAATCCCTTCCCATCTTAATCATGTGACCATTATAGAACCTCAACCAATTGCATGTACCTTCACGTTTTTAAAGAAATTCCATTTCCTTAGCCTTTGAAAATGATATTTGTATATATCGAATCGCGTCAAGCCCAAAAAGAATTTCGTTTCGCTTAGTGAACCAGTTTTCTGTCCTCGTGTGTCAAGAATTTCTAATGAATTTTAGGGAACCAATCCACGGGTTAAGCCAATACCAAAAGCGGAATATAAGAAAAAAAGAGAGATTAGAAAAGGAAAAAATAACAAAAAGTTAGCAGTCGCCTTCAATAAAATATGTTACGAAGAAAATCTACCGCCCAACTACACGAATATATATAATAAAGGGTGTTTCATTAAGACGGATCGAAGTTAGAAGTAAATAAAACAGTGTTATTGGCGAAAATTTATTGATTTCACTTTTGGATCATGTTATTTGAGTCATGGCAATTATGTGTGAAAAATAATATCACCTAAATGTCCGCCAAGGCTTCGGCGGCACACCTCCACTCGATGGTCAAAATTTTTGATGACGTCTCTGCATAGGTGCTCCTCGATCTCACCAATATGCCTTATTATCTCATCCTTAAGCTGTTGAATTGTTGTTGGCTTGTTAGCATAGACCTTATTTTTGAGATGACCCCAAAGGAAGAAATCTAAAGGCGTCAAGTCACACGATCATGGTGGCCAATTGACCACGCTGTTTCGAGAGATGATGCGACCTGGAAACCTCTCATTCAATAAAGCCATTGTTGCATTGGCTGTGTGGCATGTGGCACCGTCCTGTTGAAACCACAAATCTTCGACATCCATAGAATTCAATTCAGGCCATAAAAAGTTGGTTATCATGGCACGGTATCGTTCGCCTGTCACCGTAACAGAATTCCCGGCATCATTATCGAAGAAATACGGCCCAATGATTCCGTCAGCAAAAAAGGCACAACAAACAGTGACCTTTTGTGGATGCAGTGACTTTTCAACAATCTTCCTGGGATTTTCATCAGCCCAAATGCGACAATTCTGCTTATTAACGAATCCACCAAGATGAAAATGGGCTTCATCACTAAAGAGGATTTTTTGCGAAAAATCATCATCGGCTTGTCTTTGCTCGTGCACCCAATTGACGAATGTACGGCGCTTCAAATGGTCAGCAGTCTTCAGTTCTTGTGTCAATTGAATTTTGTAAGCGTGTAGAGACAAATTTTTTGTCAAAATTCGATGTAACGTTGTTGTGGAGAGTTTCAATTCCTGGGCGCGATGACGAATAGAGGTGTCTGGATCTTCGGCCACATTCTCGCGCACTGCAGCAATGTTTTAGGCTGAACGGCGTAAACGAGCACGCAATGGCGTTTTCCTATCTGCCACCGACCCCATTTGTTTGAATTTACGAACAATTTTCCCAATTACACTCTCGGTTGGTCGATTATGTTGACCAAAAAAGTCGCGAAGTGCCCGAAATGCGTTTATGTTTGAATGTCCATTTTCGTAATAGGCTTCGATAACTTTAACACGTTGTTCGATTGTTAATGTTTCCATGTTTGAAATTGTCAAAAACTGAAGTTGTTAAATCTGAAAGAAAAATAAAAAAATCATTAGACGCTTAAACTTAACTCACATTTAAAATCGGTCCAAGTTATTGGAACACCCATTATATATATATATATATATATATATATATATATATATATATATATATATATATATATATATATATATATATATATATATATATATATATATATATATATCCATGCAATCTTGACGACTCTCTCCCCCTTTACGGGGAAATGGGTAAGTGATGAAATATTTGTTATTTTTTTTAGAAAAACGAAACTAACGAGAGTATTTTCCCTCGGTAGCTAATGTGGAAAAGAAAAAACACATGACAAATATGGGGAGAAAAGGAAGACGAAGAGTGAAAAAGGTTATGGTAGAAAAATATTGATAGCAAAGCTTAAAAGCTCTGAATAGGGATAACATGTTCAAAACTTACAAGAACGCACTCGAGCCCTTTTAGCTTGGGCCAAGGATGAATGAATTAGTTAAGTAGCCTACAAGGAACTACATCTATCTAAATTACAAGATTCTCAATTTCATCCTAGAGGTACACGTAACAATGAAGATAAAAACTTTAAAAGCACTACCTTAACTTTAAAAAAACCCGACCTAACATTTAAAAACAAGAATGTAACATTTAAAAGCCCTAAAGGTAACTGTTAAAAGCCCTAAACGTAATTTTAAAGGATCCAATCAAACTTTTAAAAAATAAACTAACTTAAAGCCCTACAATCTAATTAAAAATCCTAATGTATCTTCTAAAAACGCAAGTTTAAAAGACCCTAACTTAACTTAAAAGTCATCAACTAACTTTAAAACAATACCCTTAATTTAAAAGCCCCAGCTTTTGTTATCACTATTCTGAAGTTAGAAGACATAAGCTAAATTAATTTACCATAGATTGGTTTTAAAAATCAATTTTAGAAATCTCTAACCTAACTTTAAAAGCACTATCATAAAGTTTAAAAAAGAAGCCAAAACAGCTTAAACAAACTTTAAACCCTCTAAATTAATTTAGACCTAATTTAACTTAAACGGCCTAATCTAAGTTTAAAAGACTCGATCTATCTTAAAAAGCCCTAACCTAAGTTATAAAGAACCGACCAACTTGATATCCACCTAAAAACTCCAAGCTAACTTAAATAATTTAACCTAACTTTTAAAAACTAAGCTAACTTTAAAAATCTTAACCTAACTTAAAAAATATCTAACTTTAAATGCTCCGAACATACTTAAAAAGCACAACGTAACTTTAAAGCCGCAGCCTAACTTAAAACCGTCATCCTAATTTAAAAAACTAAGCCAACTTTAAAAGCCATGACCTATTTAAAAACACTAACCTAACTTAAAAAGCCGTGCACTAACTTAAAAACAATATCCTAACTTTTAAAACCTAAACTAACTTTAACAAACACAACCTAGCATTGTTATGCCTATTCTAACTTTAAACTAACAAAAATTAATAAACCTTACCACAACTTTAAAGACCTAAGCTGAATTAAAATTACCTATCCGCTCTACAAAGTCTTATTCATATTCAAAAGCTCTAACCTAACTCAAAACCTAGCCTAAGTTTAAGACCTAATAAAACTTAAAAAGTAACAAGTTAAAAAACACTCAACTAACTCAAAAAAGCTCAGGCTTAACTTAAAAAAACTATAACCTGACTTTAGAAGCCACAACTTAACTTAAAAGCAGACAAACTAAGCTAAAAGCTTATAATATAACTTAACAAGCCTAACCTAACTTAAAACCACGTACATAACTTAAAAATTCTACACTATTTTTTTTAAAGGCGTAAAAGGCCCTAACTGATATCTATAAACCCTATCATGAGGTTAAAACCCCCAAACAGCTTAAACAAACTTTAATACCCCTTAATTATTTTTACCTAATCTAACTTAAAAACCAAAATCTAAGTTTAAAAAACTAGATATAACAAAAAAACTTTCATAACTTAAAAAGCACCGACCGACTTAACTGCCACCCCCCACCTATAAAGTTCAAATTAACTTTAAAAAATAAGCTAACTTTAAAACTCCTAAATTACTAATCAAGCACTAACCTAACATAAAAAGCCCTGAACTAACATAAAAACCATAACCTAACTTAAAAAACTAAACTACCTTTAAAAGACCCAACCTAAATTTGTTATCCCTATTCTAACTTTAAAAGCCCTAAAGCCCTAAGCCAAATTAATAAACTCTAAAAACCTTAACCCGCATAAAAAGCTCTAGAGCCCTACATTTAACCTTATCGAGATTCAAAAAGATATAATCTGACTCAAAGCCCTAACTGTTTTTAAAAAGCAGACCAAATTTAAAAGCCTAACTTAAAAATCTTTAACTTAACTCTCAAAACTTAACCTAATTTTAAAAGCGACAACATAACTTTAAAACTTTAACCTAACCTAATCTAAAAGTGCCAATATAAATAAAAATAAGGGAGAATAAGCTGTCACAAAGAATATGTAAAAGTTAAAAGACAAAGGGTCACATAAAATACAAGCCATACCAGGCAATGGCTTCGCCACTCCACCCGTTTGCGCTTCGCTACTAAGATTAAAATTTAAAATCTAAAAAAAAGCAGCCATGATTAAATTTTTATAAATTTTCTGAACTTTGCCAATTATAATAATTTTAAAAAGGAACTCGAAACTAAATTCCCCCCCTTTCAAAATATCACGTTGCTAAAATATAGTTATAGAAGAAGATATATAAAAATAAATTTTCTGAACTTCACCATTTGTAATTCTTTGGGTTTTAAAAATTTCACAAAATTTCGATACTTATATTTATTTCTGAACTTCACCATTTTGTTTTTTGATATTATAAAAAAATATTTGAAATAACTGATAAAAAACATAAGTCATAACCAAACTAAGATGAAATTATTATTTAAATACTCAAAAAAATCCCCTTCTTAAATTATAGTTAGTGATTATGATGATGATGATGATGATGTGGAACATCCCGAATCCACAGAAGTATAGGACACATGAAAGGTAGCATTTTCAAATCTCTTTGCATGAACTGAACCTTCTGCGCCACCCACAGTTACTCGGACCGAAGCTTTGTAGAAAATCATTGACCTGGAAATACACATACCAAGGACACGTCCACTCCGCCTGAAACACACATGGGTGTACACGCCAATTATTCAGGTCATTTTTTTAATGCTTAACTATGCGCAAACTTTTAATTGTGACAATAACGATGCTGCTGAGGAGAAGCAAAAAGAAAAAGGTCGAGAGCGAAACAATTAACTCACAATCATCGAATGTTTCGGTGTTTCAGAGCCCCCCCCCCTCCCAAAATCGAACGTTTCAAGGTATAAATAACGATTACGCACATTTCCTTTTATTGCTAAATAATTAGCGGCACTGCGTTTCGTCATCCTTTTAAGTAGAGTTATTACGGGGAATGGAAGGGAGGTTAAGAATTAGCGGGCAACAGCGAATGCCGCTTCTCCTGCCTCGAATAGATTCACCGCCATGGCGTTTGCAGCGGACTGAAGAAACTGCTGACGAAGCGCGTTTCGTGGCCAGGTCGATGAACTTATCTAAATTCCATTTTCCAAATAGGAATTCAAAAGAGATTAAGGGAAGAGCGCGATTTAGGATCAGGGGCCCTTTCTGATCTCGTGTAGGAGTACTCAGTGTGCCTTTGCTGTCTCTGATGCCCTAATAACACGAGTCGGCAACTCGAGCCACTAACAGCAACAATAATAATAATAATCGAAAACCACCAGGGCAGTAGTACTTCCTGAAAGTTATTGTATTAATGTATCGTAAAGAAAATGGTAAGGTTTCACCCGTTTTATTAATGTCTCTACGATTGGATATTTACGGGCTTCACCCCGTAATAATAATAATATGGATATTTTGTATGGCGTTCTTCGAGAAAATGGGCCATTACATAGCGCCAGTCTATCAACTAAGGAGAAGAGGTGGGTCTTCGAGGCACGGTTAAAGGCACCTTATTGTCTCCAAACCCGCCTATCATACACTACTCTCCCAGCCTCCTCACGGGACATACACATTCCTCGCACTCATCTTTTTTTATCCACCCTTCTTCTGCCCTACAATACACATATGTACTTCCTGGATACTATCTTTAAAATAAATATTTACATCATTAATTTTCTTTTTCACTGCATAAATTTCTATTCAATCTTCTCATCACACCCACCCAACTTACAAAGTTATTAATTTCCACCGTTTTATTTGTTCATCCTTTTTTGTTCCAGGACCGAATCTCAATCCCATACATTAGAGCAGGGGTCTCCAAACTATGGCCCGTGAGGTCAGTTCATCTAGCCCACCGCTGCACCGTGGATGCAACAATTACAAAGCAAATATTGATGATACCTTAAAAGCTAAACGCCAGTTTCAGAAATCTCACTAACCTTTTTTGCTGCTGAGTTTGTGAGACTCGGATATGTGCGCTCTGGGTTTGATAATACTATCTTATCGCTAACGACGCGTTCTTTGATAACTTTTTGGTAAATAAATATGTTTGTTGTCTTTATTTTTCGTGCATTTTGTATTTTGTGTATTGTAGATAAATATATTGGTTGTCTTTATTTTTTGTGTCTTCACTATATTGTATTGAACGAAATGGTTAAGCGGCCCGCGTACGTCATTCTCTCAGTTATCTGGCCCGCTGTGAAAAAAGTTTGGCGACCCCTCCATTAGAGCATCGAGATAAAACTCACGTAGAATTCTAGCGCCTTTCATACTTCTCTGATAGATTCTTGTACTTCGCATGAACATCAGCTTCGTGCATTTTCGTACAATTTAGCATTATTGTAATATACCGAAATTCACTCACTCATTACAGTCTCAGATCATTTCTAGGTATATTATAGGACTCATTACATGTACCATAAACTATTAATACCTTCATCTTTGTAGCGTCACTTCCAAACCACTTACAACAAATACAAATTTTTCAACCAGCAAATTTAATTTACTCACATATTCAGATAGATATCACTATTTTCATTACATCATTTAAGAGCAAATTATAATGCTGAGATCATTTTACACACCTGTAGGGTACACCACGAAATTTCTCTTACACAGATCATACTACCAAGTATAACAAGTCACCTCTTCTAACAAACAACCAACAAAATCTTCGAAATATCCCCCCTCACACGCAGTTAGGTCAATAAGACCGGTCACCATACATCACACATTTCCTCTTAAACAAGTGAAGCGGAACAAAAGCGGAACACAACTTGCCCAGATGTTTTATCACCCTTCAGCTAGCAGGGAACCATTCATGACACAAGAGTGAACCCCGTTCCACGTCCTGGATGTGTGAATATGGAGGCCCCTTCAGCAGCTTCAGGACAGCTTACCCACTAGGCTAATGAAAGCTCCACCCATACATCCACTCTACCAGACTTTTATTTTCGTTAATATTGAAAAAAAGGGGCGCACGCGTTTTGGGCTACTAAAGCCTGCAGTATGTCTTCGTATCGTTGTAACAGTCTTCTAGGAAAAATATCTCGATGGCGGAGAATATCTATCAATCTTTATAAAGTTACTAAAAACAATATCTTAACCCGATTCTGCAAAGCAAGAATTCTCTTACGATGCCACCTTGAAATGCCTAAGTTACGCTCGCGCGTTTGTTTTTAATGTTAATATTAGTTGCCTTCTATTTTCTGAACAACGATGCAGAAGGTTAGGGGGAGTAAGGTATTTAAGCATGTTTAGTATAGGAAGTTAATAAATTTCAATTTATCTTCATACAAAAGTGTTAGATTGCGAACACAAAATTATATAGATAGAGGTTGCCTGGCATATGTGCAGGAGTGAATTTATTATTAATAAACAATTTCATTTGCATATTGACATAAACGTTATTTCCCCGAGTTAATTCGGGAAGCGAAAGTTCTTCTGAGCAACGATGTATATAGTTAGAAGTAGCAAGTTATATATATATATATATATATATATATATATATATATATATATATATATATATATATATATATATATATATATATATATATATATATATATATATATAAATAAATATGTTTAATTTAGGTAATTCTACTGATTAACGCCCCCCCAAAGTGTAGGCAGATCGTGTTACTAACATGCTTATATACCTTGCTAACCCCTAGCATTCTACATCTTCGTTCGGAAAATAAAAATTAATTAATATTAACATTAAAAACAATCGCGCGAACGTAAATTAGGCCGCCCCATGCCATTTCAAGATGGTGTCGTGGAAGAATTCTTGAGTTGCATAATCGGGTTGAAATATTGTCTTTTTGTGACTTTATAAATGGTGATAGACCCTTTCCGTCATTGAAATATTATTACTAGGAGACTATTACAACGATACGAAAAAGTATTACATACTCTCGTGCCTTAAAACGCGTGCGCCCCTCTTATTCAATATTATATATTTTTTTCCAAAAAACTTAATTTTCAGAATGATTTAGCCTCTATACAAACCTGTCATTTGCATCCCTTTAATATCGAGGAACAAATACTTTAAGTTATTTTTTGTTACTTCATATTTTCCTCATGCACTGATCAATTCTATCCTCATTTCCTTATGCAAGTCTAGATAAGCTTCATGCTTCGGCTGCTTCTTTCACTTTTTCCGTCTACCATTCGATACCAACTTAATTAATCTCCATTAATCCTAAGACTAATGAAGGAACGTGTGCAGCAAGGCGTTTATGACTGCAGCTGACAGACAGCAGCGAAATAACGAGTCAAAAATCCTACAGGGGGTTTCGTAAAAGAAAGAGTCATGCCTTGAGTGTGTTAGATGACATATGTGGATGAAACAGCATGTGCGCGTGTGTCAAAATGGACGGTCCGCTAACTGGCGGTAGCTCCCTACAAGCCATGAAATATTTCCTATGATCATTTACAGAATTTCTTAGCAAGCAGGCAAATACACTTGAAAAAAGCAAGATTTGACAACGATGAAACTTAAAACACTTATTTCGGGTAATGCAAAAGTCCTGTTTCACTCGTTACGATGATCTCAATTACACAATGATCATTTTGATGCAGTTAGACACGTTTTTATTTATTTAACATATAAATATATGTTTAAATTATAATATAAATCAATACGGTCGCCTTGGCGGCAAACACGCGCTCCAGGCGAGACCAGAAGGCCGTGCACTCGTTACCGACGACGAAGTCTGTACACATGCTGGCCCACACGCGGTTGACAAAGGGCTTCGCTCATCGACATTGATGTGGTGGACCTTGCAGCCTTGCCCTCGAAATACGCCCAAATGCTGTAGTCGAGGGGATTGAGATCAGGCAACTGCGGCGGTAAAAAGTACTTCGACTTAAAGTTTATGTTCAACACCAACCACTCTTTGCAAGGTATAAGCCGTGTGGGCCGGGACACCGTCATGTAGAAAGACTTAATCCGCCTTCTTCGTGATCTTTCTTACCCAGGAAAGGACTTTCGTGGCAAAGATGTTCCTTTCTTCGGTTCCGGTGAGCCTGTAACCGGGCACGAACCACACCGGCGGCATCTTCCAGCCATTCGAAGCCACGCCGCAGACCATCATCACGAATGACAGGTCCTTGGCCGTGGAGACGTAGCGGACCTCGGAGATGTCCTGGCTGAAACTTACCACGCGTCTTTATGCTTGGTGATGACCGGATCGACCGTGAAGGTTTTTTCATCAGAAAAATGAGAATTCGATTGCCATGACTCTTCAAGTTGTTAAGAAGGCAACGACAGCGCTCCCGACGTTGTTCTAGCATATGGTCGGTGAGCAGAGGCCTTTCCACGCACCACAAGCTCTTACTGCCCTCTTCCTTGACGGCTCTGGACACTGTGGCCATCGAGATGCTTTTCTTCACAAGCACAGACATTTTGAGCTTCGGAGCACATTCGAAGTTCTTTCTGACAACCAAAGGGTTGATAACTTGAGGTTTGTCTGAACGAGGTTAATCTTTGAGGTCTTCCCCGTTCTTCAGCTTTTCCACGACAATGTGGACTGTCATCTGGCTGACGTTGAGATGCTTGGCGATGTCGGACTTGTGGCCCGCGCGCAGGAGAGCAGAGATCTCGATTATTTTCACTTTCATCTCAACACACCTGCACAGAATTGAAAAGACGTTTTAATGACACATGCTGGAAAAGTATAACTTTAAGTTTGTTTGACAGAACTTCCTCTATCACACACCAAAACCTCTCAAAAGATTAAAAAAAGAGTGACAGAGCTTTCGCAAAACCCAGTATGAGGTGTTGAAGCCTTTGTTTTCTATTAGTTCGGTGCAATGACGACCACAGGAGCTCACCGGTTTCTTGCGAAAATTCGAGTGTTATTTTGTTCCATTCTTGCTTAATTTTCATCCATAAATCCTTGCAGTTGAAGGCTGCTGGTCTCGAACTTTGTCCCCAATGATCTTCCAGAGGTTCTCAATTGGGTTCAGGTCCTGAGCAAGCTATTTCATTATTTCAATATCTTCTTTTTCGAAATAGTATATTAGGTGCTTTGCAGTATGGCAAGGCGCGTTGTCTTGCATAAATACCGCTGATTGGTTCAGAGATGATTGAAGTGATGGTATAACATGTTGTTGTACGAAGTTTAGGTACACATTCGCATTTACCGTTCCAATTATTCGCAGTAACAGATCAACTGCTTCAGACGAAAACATCCTCCATACTGTGCTTCTATTCTTGGAGGACTTTTTAACACACTTATAGTTAAGTCTGTCACCTGCAGCGCGTCTGCGATCTGCGATCAGATCTGACTAAATTAAGTTTACTTTCGTAGTTGAAAAGAATTCTCTTCCACTTTTCCTCCTTCCGAACAACATGAGCTTCAGCATATTCTAGTCTCGCCTTCTGGTTCTTTTTACTGATGATTGGTTTAGTTCCTGGAGAACGATCATTTAAACCAGATGCATTGAGGCGACAGGACACTGTGAAATAGTTTACTTTTTTGCCACTATAGTTCTTAATTTTGCGAGAAATTCCTGTTTCGGCCTCGAAGGGATCCTTCATATAGAGCCCCTGGTTATTTGGGGTCGACCGAATTTTGCAGGAGATTTATAGGTTTTGTTTTCTTTGTATAACTTCAGAATGCGCGGAATCACACTCTTGGACATTCCTATCTCGCTTGAAATAGAAGAAAGAGTACCCCCCAAATCTTCAAGTGAATAATTCTCTGACAGAGCTCAAGAGTCATTTTCACGTGAGGTGGCATCTCTACAAAGTTACTACAACAACACCTAATGAGCAAAATGTTTCTAGATGATTTCAAGAAACTTCTAGAACGTTCCTGAAAAATCGTTCTCTTATTTTGCATGTGTCATTATTTTATTTAGTTAGTTTATTTAGTATAATTTCTTTAATCTACGATTTATCCTATAAATCTTCATAAGATAATATATTAAATGCATGTCTTTATGTACCATTGAAATTACATTTCACACTTTTGAAAATATTTTTATAAAGAAAAATTATTTTCTTATTTTACTCGGTAATGTGTATATATCCGTGCGTGCCGGGATTTCTTTATTTTCAAAATGGAATTTAGAAGTGGACCGTAGATTATGAGTAACATGACACGAACACACGAGATGCTAATCACAGGAGTTTAATAGGTGTGCAGTGTGCAAATAACAAAATATGGAAACAAACACACACACACAATTGTACATAACCCAAGGTGATGACCACACCCTTGATCGGAAGTGGCACTTGTAATGGCGATGGCGTAGCCCTGGAGGATACGAGGTCGGGAGGTGCATACATGATCACGCATTTTCACACCCATTTCATGTTGTAACAAATGCAGGGAAACATATATATATATATATATATATATATATATATATATATATATATATATATATATATATATATATATATATATATATATATATATATATATATATATATATATATATATATATATATATATATATATATATATATATATATATATATATATATATATATATATATATAATGCCGAGAAAAATAAGAGAACGACAACCTTGAATGTGTTAAAAAGCGTGCCAAGCATGGAGGAGCATGGCGGTATGTTTTCGCCTGAAGAAGTTGGTGTGCTAGAGCGAATAAGTGAAAGCGTAAATACGAATGTGTACCTAAACCTCTTACAACAACATGTTATACCTTCACTTCGAGCATCTCTGAACCAGCTAGCAGTACTTATGAAGAGCAATGCACCATGTCCTACTACAAAGCGAGTAAAATGCTGTTGCGAACAAGAAGATATCGAAGTAATGAAATGTCCTGGTCAGAGCCAATTGAGAACGTCTGGGAAAATGGTAGAGACCAAGTTCGAGACCAGCAGCCTTCAACTGCGACGGATTTATGCACGAAAATTGAGCAAGAATGGAACGAAATAACTCCAGAATTTTCGCAAGAAACCAGTGAGCTCCTGTGGTCGTCGTTGCGCCGAAATAATAGGAAAAAAAGGCTTCAACACCTCACATTAAGTGTTTTAACTTTCATCGATGGCAAATCTTGGTTAGTTTCTTGGGTATTTGATTGCTAAGCAATTCTGTGAATGATCGTTGTCTTATTTTTTGCACGTGTCAATATTTAAATTTTTTATCTTATTTAGTATATTTTTTTGAATATAAGATTGTATCACAAGAAATCTTCATAAAATATATTAAATGTTGCCTTTATGTACCATGGAAATTTCATTTACCTACTCATTATATTGTTGAAAATATTTTAATAAGGCAAAATCGTTTTATTATTTTGTTTGGTACTGTAAATCCACACAATATCCGCCTATTTTTTTCTACTATTGGGTAAACGTCTCCCTAAAAGGTCACGATCCTGCGCTGGACATTGCCACGTTACTCTTACCATTGACTGAATTTCACCCTCACACTAGTGAACTGTCTACTAGATTGTCCTCCGGATTTCTTTATATATAAAAGTGTCCGTTTAGGATTTCTTTCCTATAACCTTTTTCGTTTCTTCTACTATATCCATCACCAGTATTTGTTACGAGCTCGCGGCACGCTTCAAATAAAGACAAATTGCCACCATCAAGCAAGATTTTCACGTCTCAAAATATTCTTAATTTCTACTCTCGTAATGTCGACAAACTGTTCCCGATTCGGAATGGTTAGATTTAATATGCGATATGGCACAAAAAATTCCAAATTAGTTGAGTTAGCAAAGCCAAAGAGTCTGTAGCATTCAAAATGAGCAATTTTCAAGAATGACCAGAAACATCTAATGCTAGTAGTAGCACTTCAGATAGTCAGTTTGATTTTGAAAAATAATTGATAAACAGCAAAGTAAACAGAATGCTTCACTTGTTTCTTCCCTTAATAATTTCAAGTTAGAAGTATGAAAGTATTTTATTGAGGGTGAGAAATTTAACCGTCAGTCAAAGTTATCAGTACATGAAGCAGTACTAAAGTATCCTAAATTTATAAGAGATACTGCACAAGTGATTATTGCATTACCAATTAGTCAAGTTAGTGTGGAGCGTCTATAGATAGAAGCTATCTTATTTTCAAATTCAAATTCGTCAAATTTTTGCAACAATTAAAAGGTCAAATTTTTAAAAGGAATAAATCTCGTCTTAAATTTTGTTCTAATTTTTGGTGTCAAAACTCAAAATTGTATAAATATTATTATTTTCCTCTCATTTGTATATTAAATAAGTATGATTAAAAAGAGTATTGTAGACTTTACTGCAAGTCAAAATTGCCCCTGCATTCATTTATTTATTATTGAGTATTATCAATTATCACTTCGATTAAATTTGGATTTTGGAACTTTAATGGGGTCGGAGTCGGAGCCTTCCATTTTAAAAAGGTGGAGTCAGAGTCGGAGGCGGAGACATAAATATTTCTTCCGGCTCCACACCCCTGAAAAGGTTGGTCATTACAAAGTGGCCTCTAAATATCCAATTCGATCCAAGTCGGAGTATGCAAATGGCCGATTTTCCTCCCTCGTTCACAATCGTTGGCAATTAGCTAGAAGCTCGTTGGGTCCCGGAACAAACCAAACCGAGCGAGCGTTCATTCATTCTTCCATGATTTCACACCATCCTATCTACCGAGATCGGGGTGCCATTGCTACCTTATGGAACGAAATTGCTGCTGAAATGAAATGCGCAGGTGAGTTTTATTTTTATTTTTTTTCGCTACAATATTTTACATACTGAACAACAAAAGAAATGGTCGCGATGCAAGAGATAAGTTACCGCGGTAAAGATTCGCTTTAACACAAATGTGCACAATAATTTAAAAATGTGTTTTTCCTCAGCAGTTTTATATGTACTTTTCAGATCTGACACTCGTTTTTCCCGGAAATGCATACATTGCCCATAACGACCAAAGGTCCATGTATTTCCAGCGAAAACATAATTTCAGATCTAAAAACTACACATAAAAACTGCATAAGAGAAACACATTTTCAGTCATTTTAAAAATCCAGAACCAGACCAAACCTAACCTTGTAATTTAAGACGACGATAGCGCCGCCTATTTTAGGGTATTTCCGCCATTAATTTTTTAAAAATTAGGTACTTTCGAACACCCCCCGCAACTTTAAAAATAACTCGTAATATTCCTAACCTGAAAGCCTACTATCAGATTTGAATGCAAAAGTCGATTGTTAAATGTCGTTAGGCCTCTAGTTTGAGTCAAAGCTTGGCATAGAAAACTTCATAAATAAAAGGCTAGAACTAGTTCGAATATGAGCATTAGAAAGTCACGTACCCTTAAACGCACCAACGGAAAATTCGCACTGGTTAGATACCTAAAAGAAAAGAGAGCCGCGAATCGTCCGAAATATACGGCAATCTAAAACAAAATGCTATTGGATAATCAGCAAAAGACGCATGCGCAGATCGGCTGAAGATCTAAAAAAATCTAGTATTGGTGAACTAGTCAGGCAATCTACAACAAAATGCTATTGGATAATCGGCAAAAGACGCATGCGCAGATCGCCTGCAGATTTAAAAAGGCCTGGTATTGGTTAGATATTGCCAAAAGACGAAGGTCTGGGTGAACTAGTCAGGCCAAAAGTTGAAGGAACGAGGGCAAAAATGACGCAGAAAGATTCAAATTTAGCAAAATTAAAATATATTTTCGAAAAGTGAATAACTACGTTAATATTAAGTTCCGGAAGCTAAAAATAACATCGGTGAGCATCATTTTTAGAATTCAAAAAGTTTATGTCTTTGAAAATTACAAAATAGTATTTGTGTAAAAACAAACATTTTCCGTTAATGCTAACAATAATAACCTTTACTAATATATACTACTAGTAATAATCTAATAATATGACAAAATAATAATAACATAATAGAGCAGTATTTGTGTTATAATCTCCTTCATACTTTCTTCAGCTGTATATGATACTATGACCATAGCTGTTGCGCCGACAAAAAAATGAAATGAATTAACAAAAAATCCTTCATATTCTATACATGCTTAATAAAGAGTAGATGTGACATGCTAGCAACAGGTGCAGCCATTTCTTCTGTGGTGACTGTGTATAGCCTATCAACTGTGTATAGCCTATCAACTGTATATAGCCTATCAACTGTATATAGCCTATCAGTGGATCATTCAGGCCTGCCAACCACCAGCTCCTTTTAGTGATACAAAGTTCTCTCTCAGAGTGTCTCAAACTAACAATGATTGAGTTGTAGGCCTTCTACTTCTTGTTGGTGACATGCTCCTCATGTTTTGACGGTGTTCATCAATTGTATCATCATTATCACCACGAAAATTGATATTGTTTTGATGATGAATGAAATTATGAAGTAAAGGGATACTTTTAACTATTGCTTCAGATACCTCACTGTTTGGCTCCATTGTTGTTTTAAGCACAACAAATTTTTAGTCGCGTGCGAGTCTAGTCCCGGGCGACTCTACATCTCACTATGTCGGTCGGTCGGTCCACGTTTTGATTTTTTTTGTTTTTGTAATAACATTATAACTATTAGGCCGATTCTAACGAAATTTGAAACCCTTATGTTGTTTTACATTCTCTTTCGTATGATATTATTGACAAGATTCTCCCAAGATTAGCCGGGATCTATTTTGTTTTGGCAATAGCATCATAACTATCGGCCCATTCTAACAAGGTTTGAACCCCTTATGTTGTTTTACCTTCTCTTTCGAATAATATAATTGCCAAGGTCCTCTCAAAGTTAGCCCAGGAATTATTTTGTTTTGGCAATAACATCATAACTATTAGGCCGATTCTAACGAAATTCGAAACCCTTATATTGTTTTACGTTCTCTTTCGAATGATAGAATTGTAAAGGTTCTCCCAAAGTTAGTCCTGGAATTATTGAAAGTTTTGAAGGTTGTAAGGACATAAATCAGAATGAGTGACAGCACGCGCCTTTTTGGTCAGCAGACCTTGTTTAGTTAACATTCCGAAAGCACATTCTCCTTCCTCCTAGATCTGCTCATCCTATAGTTGAATACCTTTTTAGAGTAATCTAGGTCTCTTCGACGTTAAGGCGTCATTATATTGGGCTTCAAAGGAAAAGCTTCATGTCCAATGAGATAGAATGGTACTTTAATATCAGTATCTGGTATTCTACTAGGCTGTGGAACACCTAAATGTGCAGAGAGAAATGACCTACTATGCTTGAGTAACTGAAAGCTGTACTATCACTGTTTCGGCCATATTACCCTACACAAATCACAGTAAAACAACATTTGGCATCAGCAACAGCCAATAATACAATAGAGTGATCTTCTTTATAATTAAGGAAAAGTGAAACTGCACCAACTGCACATTTCAGCCGACAGTGCTTGCCATCGATACTTCCAATACAGTTTGGAGCATTTCATTTCTCAAAAAATGTTCTTGCTGTCTCTCTTTCCAGTGCTGATCATCAGGTACTGGCATATACTGTGGCTGCAGTACTTCTCAAATAGCATCGCTTGTTTCTTTGACAATGTTATGCACTGTACTCTTCCAAGTGCAAAACTGGGAAGGGTACAAATTTATAACAGTGTTGTATAACTTCTTGCATTTATTGAAATGAGAGTGAGAGAGAGAGAGAGAAAGAAAGAGAGATTGGATCATATGGGGACGAATGAGAGCCTGAGCGAATCCTCTATAAGTACCATAAACATTATTATTATTACGATTATTATTAACTTTTCTTACAGAAAATGAATGCAAAGAAAAGTGGCCTCAATTAAGGACCAACTTCATGAGTTACAAAGTTTCAATAACAAATGGGGATTTTTAAATGACCTAAAAGATCTGCCAGAGGAAAAAATATATACTCAAAGTAGCATGTCAAGGTTTGGAGAATAGGTTAAGGTACAAAGAAAATAGTGATATTAATGGATGTGATCCCTTGAGTGAACTAGATATAGCCAAAGAATTATTTCCTGATGATGTAAAGCTTAAAATAGAAGCCTCTAGGTTCATAAACACTAAGTTACAGGATGTGATGCCAAACCTGTGGGTTACATTAAAAATAATCTTTACAATACCTATTATTGTGGCTGCTGGCCGGAGAAGCTTTAGTAAAATAAAGCTTCTAAAAACATACAGTCATCGATGTCTCAAGACAAAATGAATTCTTTGGCAATTTTGTCTAGAGAAAATGATATTGCAAGAATATAAATATAGCAAGTTCCATGAAAAGATTTGCTGATCTAAAGGTGAGGAAAAAATGTTTCAGGTCATACTGTCCCAAATCCAGGTTGAGAAAAACAATATTATTGTTCATTGTTTGTTTAAACACAACCCAGGTAATTGAAAGGAGGGCCGAACACCTGCTTGCCCAGGACGCCAGGAACCATAGGGTCGGGCCCTGCGGCTGACAAGGGGTAATTTATTGATAAATGAAAGGAGGCTAAAAATCAAATAACTAGTAAAGATCGGGAAAAATGAGTAAGCGGAAGAAGACAATACATAATTTCGTCAGAAATCCCGATTCACATTAAAATTTCACTAAATTGAAGCTTTGTGCAAAGAAAAAACTACGCGAGCCTCATACGCGCTCATTTAGCAAGCCAATTTATCTTCTAGATAAGATAGAAATATGCTTAAATGTATATATTCTACTTTTACGAGAGTACAAATCAGGTCGCCTTCAAGAGCTCCCCCAAAGACCTTTTTCAAACGTTGTAATTTCTCTGGTCTATGAAGATACACAGAAACATTTTCCCTATAAACATTGCCAAAGTGGACTGATTTAAGGATATTGTTGGATATTTATGGCGAGACATTTCTCTTCTTGTACAGTGCTTTACGTCAGTGGATAAAATTTCGCAAATTTAAAAATATTTTAGCCTACGGACGTTTGATGTTCGAAAATGCTCGGGAGATCGTTTCAAAATAAAAAGGGCCGGCGTGTAACAAGCGCCATTTAACAATTATTACAGGTAAATCAAAGTTCTAAGAACGGAAACGTTATTTGGATTCCTTTCATCCTGAACGAAAATCTAATTAAACGAGGAGGGGGAATATTCGTTGATAAATTATTTATTTGCAAAAGGCATTCAGAAACTTTTAGATTTAGATCATAACGGAAACAAAGAACAAACCGAATGTCTCAAGATTCACTCGCTTCTGAATGTTTCTTCGCTCAAGGGAGAAGGAAAGGGGATAAACTCAATATCTATTTTAAAAGCTATTTCTATTTAATTAAACGCAAATATATTGCAGGAGTGATTTTCTGAAGCTTGTACTATTCATTCCATCTACGCTTCTTCGACAGCCAAGAGACTAGACTTAGATTTTACCCTTATATCGTATACTTGTTGCGTGAAAATGGTTTCGAATGTACATAAAATAAGTTTATTTGGACGAATCAAGCTTGCATATTACTTAAAACAAAGACTTCTCGAAGGGCGATAAAATAAGTCAATTAAAACCAGTATCCAACCATGCCAAAATGTCATATTGGCAGTGACTTCTCCCTCTTATTTCATTCGACTCTCATTGTACAATCAATCCATTAGACATCTTGTCATCCTTTCCACCCTAATCTTATCGACTGAGCGGTCGCCTTTCTTTGTATCATTTTTCGCCTTTCCAGCAAATCTTTTAATCTCCCTTCATAACCTGACTCCTCATTGGAGGTAAACAAAGGAAATGTAATAAACCGCATAATGAGGCAATTCTGAAACATTAATATTACCAAAATAATTGGATAAATGGGCTTTAAAATATGTTATTAGGACATAAAATTGTTAATAGGCCTCAAACATTAGGCAGCTAATTGGCAAACACCCTTTCACTTTCCGAAACTGCTAATGGGGTATCCTAAAATACAGAGGGCGGCAGAGTCAAGCCAAAGTGGCAAAAATAGATGAAAATCAAGCCATCATCTGGCTTAAATTACGCCGCTAATCAAAGAAGCAGAGGAAGGTGACATGAGGGCATTTCATGAGGTTAGGTTAGGGGAAAAGGTGTGGAAGGAAAGATAGAGAAAGATTGCCAGACCCCTCCCCTCCCTATTCAGGCACCCCTCCCTTACGACGAAGTCGCTCGAAGGTTGAAAGATGCAAAATTTTTGGGTGTGGACACGGGGTCCTTCGTGTCTGAATGTCCGTGTCCATGTGTACTGTAACTAATTCACGAAACGCCCAACAAGCAAGGCTGGGGTTTGTTGGTTTTTTTTCAAACTCTTAGCCACCCTGTAGAGCGAGAAGGGGATCGCAGTTGGGACCTCTCCCGGCCCCAACTCCCGCAGTTGCGTGCCCTCCTGGTTCAAAGCCTGCAGTTACGTGCCCTTCTGGCCCAACATGCAGGTGAATCTGAGGCGATATATCTTCCACACATTTTCGCTTCCTCCATATTCATACCATCGTTGGTTTCCGCCTTAAACTTAATAAGATACATGCAGGAAGACTGTATAGAGTGAGAATAAATATATCAATTACATCATAATAAAGTAAAATAATTAGGAATACTAAATTAATGCAAGAACTTAGTTCAGTATTAACATATATTAATGAAATGTGCCTACAAAATATGACGGTCAGAAATGCGAAATTATTAGTGAGTATAAATTATTATAATCTAAATATAAATTAGAAAGATTTGTATATTTCGAAGCAGCGTCCAGATATAAATTAAAGTTTAGGTGTTAGAGGGTTTTATGATAAAGAGGAACTACAAAGACACGAAAGCGAAGTCAGGTCAATAAATACAGTATAGTATAGAACGGTGCTGTTCAAAGGGGGAAGCCAAGCACGATTACCAACAAGTGGCAAAGTTCGGAACGTATCTGACTAGTTGAGCCTCGCAACTCTCCCTAAAGTACTTCTGTTCCTCAACAAAGGTCTCTGGGCGGGGGTCTTTAATGAGTAAAAATATACCTTACAACGTATGAAGAACCACTAATAACCGTAACTACCTATGTAAATAACAAAACATATAAAGTGTATTGTTGAGGTTTGAAAAAAAAACCCTTGGCTTATTATAATTGCCAAGGACGACATAGTAGTCCTTGGGGAAGCTGCCTGCAATTTTTCTATAATAAATATGTATTTTCGTATTTGGACGTGTACTTAAGTATTTCGTGGTTGTCGAAAGGGTAGTGAAAACATCTATTAAAACAATCTATTTCTTTCACGTATTCACTTCTACTCGTTTTTTTTATATTTATTATAAATTATTAATTTTAAATCTCTATTTTACAGACAAGGAATAATGGCTAGGATCTATAATATCGATAGAAATAGGTCCGAAGTTCACCTTTTAATGCAGAGAAACAAAGGAATGACACGTGAGAACGGGATAACAATTACTCGGAAAAGACCGGCTCCTCTTTATCTATGAGAGAGAAGGGCTGGTAGTACACGGCTGATGGGTTGTATGGTTTTATAAGCTCACTTCAATTTCGATTTTATTTATATTATCCATATAATGAGGTCACTTTTGTACTGTACTCTACAGGGTGGTCCGAAAGTCTTGTCACACCCTGTACATATTGTTTTAATTTTATATCTCAGATGACCGAAAGTCTTGTCACCCCCTGTTAATAGGCCACGGAGCCCCATCATTGTGTGCCACGAAAATGATGGTGTTCATCCAAACCTTCTTGATATGAATCTCAATGAAAGTGAATACACTAAAACCAGTACATGTGTCTGATATTATTAAATTGTTCATCTATTGTTCTTATTACTTTTGGAGAAAGGGATGAGAAGACATTCGGACCAACCTATATATACCAACTCGACCTGGGGGTTATCAAAATTTATCGTTCGAGCGGTTCATTTTGGAGTTATAACGGAATTATTTGCTATTCCTCATCGAAACCCATAATTTTTCTCTGAGTATCATACTTTCGTTTGATTATACAAATTTCCTTGCCATTTTTGATATTTGACTGTAATTGCCATTACAGAATAACAGATAATACCTACTAGGCGTATATTAGCTATAAAATTTCATTTAATTTCCATGATTGCGCGTTTAATGGCACTTCGGACCACAAATTGGTCACGGGATTTGGGGAAATATAATCAATAGTTAAATTGTCTTAATAGGAATCGTCAACTGCCACTTGTGGTCGGTTAAGTGTGCCAACTATCAACATCTCAGCTCTGGGAACTCCGTGATGGTGTTGTGGTCTTAAGTGCCATAATTACTCAACTCAAAATAACTTAGAAGAAACTTTATAGTCACTCTAGAATAATGCGAGTAAGTATCCTAAATTTTCGCTATTTTAGGGATTAATATTAAGATTAACGATCACCAAAACATGCCAAGAAAGCAGACGTCCGAAGAAGAGGGCATTGTTTACCCAAATAGGTAGGCAAAGAATGTATGATAAAGGGTGATTGCATTACTTTTTTTTTTACTCCCAATTTCTGTATGAATAAACAAATTTGCATGAAAGATTTTGGCTATTATTGAAGAATGCGAAAAATAACGTATTTTTACGTGGGGGTGGAGGATGGTTGACCAAAGAGTCGCGTTCTATCTTATTCTGATTTATGGCCTTACGACATTCAAAACTTTCAATAATTCCCGGACTAACCTTGGGAGAACCTTGGCAATTCAATCATTGGGAAGAGAACGTAAAACAACATAAAGGTTTCAAATTTCGTTGAATCGGCCGAATAGTTATGATGTTATTGCCAAAACAAAATAATTACCGGGATAACCTTGGGAGAATCGGCGAATAGTTACAATGTCATTACCCCCAAAAGAGCAAGACGGGGACCGACCGACATATTGAGATGTAGAGTCGCACGCAACTAAAAACAAGGTCTGCTGATCAAAAAGTCGCGTGCTCTCACTCATTCTGATTTATGACCTTACCACCTACAAAACTTTCAATAATTCCCAGACTAACCTTGGGAGGACCTTGGTTATTATATCATTCAAAAGAGAATGCAAAACAACATAAGGGTTTCGAATTTCGTTAGAATCGGCCGAATAGTTACGATGTTATTGCCAAAACAAAATAATTCCCGAGCTAACCTTGGGAGGACTTTGACAATTATATTATTCGAAAGAGAATGTGAAACAACATAAGGGTTTCGAATTTCGTTAGAATCGGCCGAATAGTTACGATGTTATTGCCAAAACTAAAAAAGCAAAACGGGGACCGAGCGACCGACATAGTGAGATGTTGAGTCGCACGCAAATAATAAAGGAAAATCAACGACGAGATTCTCCTCCGAAAAGATATTGAATTTAAAAAAACCCAACAAAGCGTCGGGCCCAAACAGATCAGAGTGAGCAAGGGGTTTCCATATACACCCCTACCCGTGTCTCAATCCATGTGGGATAAAGAAATAGTTGCATGATGACGTAGACCTTCATACTTAATCGGAATAAAAATTGCTTTCATACCCATCATTCGTAAATCGTTGGGTATGAACTCCTTCGCCTCGTTGTCTCCCAAACCATTGTTGCATCTGAATTTCCAAATTCATGGAGCTGTCCAGATCAGGTCATAATTTGAGATTTTTTACCATTCCACTACAAAAGTTTACAATTGAGACAGGGAATAGTGGGTGTTTTGGTCGTTTGTAGGCGTTGACACAGAGCAGTACACTAGGTTCTACATAAGGGTACTTCCACAGCCAAATTCACCCTTCGCAATAGAAAAAAACCTTTGTGGGAAAGGAGGGGGAGGGGGTAGAGCACAATTCAAATGACTACAATTTCCACCAACATATAACCGAATAAAGTTAACATTACGGTAATGATTGGGTAAAAAAAAAAATCGACAAAATTGCGCAAACCAGACAAATGGTGATGTTTATCTCTAGTCATCATAACGCAAGCCGCGCCCGCAAGCCCCACCCAAAAGTGATCCATTTCAAGTTTTCGTGACCCATTCCACCACTAGGTAAATCCCTCGTCATTTCTTTAAAGATAGGCAACATTTGGATCATAAATCATTCTAAAAATAAAGTCGATCGAAACTGGAGGAATGTAAGGCCATTTGATGAAACCATGACACATGGCTGTTAGAACGCGGTTTACATTCCATCGAAGCCAGATCATCCACACATCCAATCTTTGAGGAAATCTTGAAACCCCAAAAGACAAACGATATTCAGCTGACATCCTTTTTCCTACTTCGCTCCGGGTTTTGGGATGCGCTGTTCTACCCTACATGTCTGCGGGGGGTGGGGGGAGCTCCCATTTTCTCTTTAATTCACGTCAGCTGCCGGACACGCATTCGTCCTCCACCTTTCGTCGCACAAAATTAGCTTCATATTATGGTTCTAAAATGATTATAAGGGGCGCGGGAATCTGTTCTGCTGAAGATGGTCGGCACAGATGCCGCAAACATGACGACTTAAATAATCGGGCCCTTGCCTCAAGGTAATTCACGCTTCATTTAATGCAGCAGACGTGAATAAGGGTTAATTTATTCGGGACGTCTAATTCTAGATGATGACCGAGCATTATTCGCTGTTTTGAAATGGAGAAAAACGAAAGCTGACGATAAGAATTATGCTATCTGCCACCCGACGCAAATGTGCGTCAAGTATTTGCTGTGTGCAACCCATATCATTTTTATCTTTCGCCTTAAAATATTTGGCGGCGTTGAGGAAGAGCATCAAAATAACGGTGGCAGTGAAAGTATCAAAGTACTTTCTCAGTAACTTCTACATATCAATTAATTATGAGTCTGGAGGATTGTGTGTAGGTCGATCTGCGGCTATATATTTTCTACACATTTTCACCTCCTTCATCTTTATCACTTTGTTTACAAATCTCTTCTTACAATCTTTCTGGCAAAGATGCTATCGTTGGTTTTCGCTTCTTAGTTTTAATAATAATAAAAAGTCACGCATTAATGTCACGCGGTAAAAAATTACGGTAATGATAATAATAAAATTATTATTATTACCAATGTCGCAGCTCTTATCTGCATTCGTTTCTTTAGTTCAAATTTCTTATTCTTCCTTTTTTCTTCTTTTCCCCCATTCTCTTATTATTATTATTATTTTCAAATGTCCTTTGTGGCGCCCACAAGCGAGGCCTCGAGTCGAAAAACAAATTTACTCAAGAGATAACAGTTTATTTCACCTACTCCAGCTGGGCACACTGCAATATTTATACATATAAATATAACTACTCATATCAAACAAACAAGCACCTCGCAGGAAATGGAAGAGGCCCGTCTCTTCTAGAACTATCACAGTTTTGACTAAGGGGGTCAATTCCCATAGTTACTTCTATAGCACTATTAAGCGGCAATTGACGAGTTAATAACCCTATGAAATAATATTTACACAATACTTAACCTTCAACTTCCAACCGTGATGTTGTGATGACAAATGCGAGATTTTAGCCTTCCAAGAAGTGACGTAAAAGTTTGGGTGTTTCGCTGAATTATCTTAATCCCTTCGGTCTTTTATCATTATCTACTGCCTTCAAGACATCTTCGTTACGTGAGATTTGAAGGAAACAAGGACCATTCTGCATGGTTCTCGTATAGCAAACCACACCAACTCTACATCGTCTTTAGAATGGATAAAATCCTTTTTTGTGTATTCACGTACCACAATAATACTTTCAATTCCCTTGTTGAAAGATGGCTAGGCATTAGAATATTATTTTATTGAATCATTTAATTCCGAGGGAATGCAAATTCTTCATCAAACCTTTTTCATCTTCCAATTGCCGAAAGACAATCTTTCTCTCATAGGTGAACATTTTAACGGCTTTCCCAAATCTTTCCATACACGGCATTGAGCTAAAAACTTAAGTTGTATTATTTTTTTTTGGCTAAATTGGGTGACTTTGTTCCTGTCGTATGGAACAATTTATTCCAGAGGTGAATCGAGAACCGACAACTATTACGACAAAATTGAAGGTTAATGGACAGTTACAATACGAACGATCAAGTTTCCAAGGTTATATGAAGTTTATGCTTGATTTTAAAGCGTTTAATAAGTTGCTGTTTAACACAAAGCAACCATGCACACACAGACAAACACATATTCTTGTGTAGTACGCATGATCATGTCATACACAAACCTACACACTTTTGATAATTTCCAATGACTTACAGATTCTTAAGTTCAATTAGAGCAGTAATTTCCCAAGTTCATAGCAGGCCCCTCCCTTTTGCGGGGCTTTGAGGCATCGCGCCGACCATCTTAAAGTAAAAATGTTTTAACAAGCTAAATACCACATCCACAAAAGTTTAAGAGATATGATACACAAATAAAGGAATAATAAATAGCAATTTTAAGGAAAATTGGCAATCAAAACGTACTCACAACCATACAATTCGATAATTATTAAGTCAATAATATATAGCTCATTTGCTTAATGACAGTTATCACACTATTATTGTTTGTGAATAGGTTCGAACAAACTTCGGATGGAAGTTTTCGAACCCGTCTTTGAAAACATCCCCAAGTCATCGATGTTTTCGGGGTGTCTTGAATGGATGCCATAAATTTTCTATCGGGTTGAGGTATGGCACATGTGACGGTGATTTCAAAATGCACCTTTTAGTTTCTTTCAACTAAAATGTCGTGTTGAAATACATCTTCTTCCTTGGCTAAGCTTGCGAGCATCACTCTTGAGATAATCTTCAATAATCTTTTTGTAGTATTCTTTATTCAGCATTTTGTTGATTTAATGAATTGTACATACACCTGTTGCACCTAAACTACTCCATGACATAATAGATCCACCTCCATGTTTTACTGTGCAAAGTTTCTTTAGAAGACCAACCTCACCACTTTTAAGCCAAACACCTCTGACATCATGAATATGCTGAAGACCTTAATCTTCGTTTCATAGGACCATAGCACATAGCTTCAAAAAATTAAAATCTTTCTCCAAATAATCGTTGGTGTACTTCAGACGGGCTTTCGAATGAATCTTTTTCAATAAACGAGGCAATGGCTTCGCCACTTTCCTCTACGGGAAGGGGGGGCTTGCGCTTCGCTACTAAGATTAAAATTTAAAATCTAAAAAAGCAGCCATGGTTAAATTTTTCTAAATTTTCTGAATTTCGCCAATTATAATAATTTTAAGAAGGAACTCGAAACTAAATTTCCCCCCTTTCAAAATATCACATTGCTAAAATATAGTTATAGAAGATATAGAAAAATAAATTTTCTGAACTTCACTATTTGTAATTCTTTGGGTTTTAAAAAATTCACAAAATTTCGATACTTATATTTATTTCTGAACTTCCCCATTTTGTTTTTTGATATTATAAAAGAATTATTAGAAATAACTTTGATAAAAAAAACATAAGTCATAATCAAACTAAGAAGAAATTATTATTCGAATACTCAAAAAAATCCCCTTCTTAAATTAAAGTTAGTGATGATGATGATGATGATGATGTGTCTTCCGCGGGCGACGTCCATGGATTTCCGCTTTAGGCAACCTATTGGACACTGTGTTTAGACTATCATCGACGCCTTCCTCTCCTAACAGATAGTTCATCTTCCTTCTAGTCATCCTTGGGTAATTTTTAACATATCTAACGATCCGAGGAAGACCCAACGAGGAAGATTGGCAATTATCCCCAATTTCTTATCCTTTCTTATTACTGTCCGTACTTTTGATTTAAGTCCATGTATTTCTTCAGAAATCTTCTTGTAGCTCGTCTTAGATTTGAATTTGGTAATTATTCTCGGTTTGGTGTCGGAAGACAGTTCATTACCTTCCGCTATGATGATTGTCTGTAGAGTAAGACTGCGCAGGTTGCGATGCCGAAGAAAGGGTTCTTAGAACGTTTTAGACTGTTTCTGACTAGTTCAAATTATAAAGAGAAGAGGCAGAAACTAATTGTGAGTTCAAAACTGTCATAACTTAAACAGATGGATGCGAAAATGATATAGTATATTTTTTGGATTCGAATTTGTGTAAATAGGCGTTTTACCTATTTATTTGTCTATTAAACTTGTTGAAATTTTGCAGGTATGTCTATTAATACATGCGTCTCAATACCTCCCAATCCCATTACCCTGCAATAAACTTCATGAACTATATTGAAGAATTGTGGTATTAAGTATGGGTATAAACATTTTCTGAAGAAAATGTACTTCCCGACAGCTTTTCTCAAAAGAGGACTGGCTCCTGGTGCTCTCAGGTTCACCGGGAAATGTCATGCTAATCTTTATGTTGGTTTTATTATCCGACCGCGTTCTTTTGGCGACGGCCACTAAGGACATAAGTCGCCGCAATAAACATTTCAGCCTAGTGATAGGTTCTTTAAAATTACAAAAACAAACATAGAAAAACAAAACAAATAAAACAACGACAAACAAAAATGCCAAAAAACAGAAACAAAACAAAGGCAAGAAGGAACCACGCTCCGGAATCGGTGGAACCTCCCCTACCCTCGGTGCATGATCATGCGACCAACACCAAAGAGAGTAAAAAAATGAAGGAGGCTGGCATCCTCCAAAGAGTCAAAAGTTCACGTCTTTATGTACACTTCCGTCCCGAGTACAGGGGGCAAGGGGTAGCGACCCGGCTCCGGTAATTGAACAGTCAACTTGCGGGAAAATCACTCGGACTGGGACATTCAAAAAGAATGTGCCGAACAGTCTGGGGGACAACGCAGTCATCACAATAAGGCGCGGGCGAGCGCCCCATCAAATGGCGGTGCGTCCGCGAGTGCGTCCCGCGAGTGCGACCTGAAGCCATCGCGGTAAAGGAGGGTAGGTCCATGGGAACAGTCGCACCGCAATGGCACGAAACTTTAAGTTCCCCTCGACTGTCTCTCACCTTCTTTGCCAGCTCCAATCAGCCCCGTTTCTTGCCATTTAGTCGGTGAGGGGAAGAACGAAATGCTGGTCTGGTCGCCCAGTCCTCGCGGGCGGACTCTTTGGCGCCCTCTTAAACGCGCCCATTGCCCGCAATTCCCACATGTAAATAAACCCATCAGAAGATTATCTCAACATGGCGGGGATAGAAGAGACCCTAAGGATGCGAATATAAGCCTCACAGGTGTGAGGTCGGTCGAAAACTGGTCACCTTCGGCTCTCTACCAGTCAAATTAGCTAATGCTCTCCTCTGACGGAGCCACACGGGAGGGGGATCCTTCCTGGCCAATACACAAATTCTTGTATTTTATAGACCTAGGCACCTGTTCAAACTTTTTAACTATCTCCTATGACATCCAAATTTAGTTACGAATAAACTTTTAATCATTTAAAATGGTAATTTAAATAATCCATACAACTCTTACGATAAAAGATATCTATAGTAACAACCATCGACAGGAAAATACCAAACAAGAGCATTTGCACTGTTAAAAACAACCTAAAAAATCCAAGCTTTATTTATCGCCGTTCTAATAGGTTGTTTGTATCTCGTATAACGGCTATTGTGGTAGGAATGACGTCATGACGTCACTTTCAATATGCATTTTCCAAAATAAACTTTTCTCTTTACACTTAACTCCATTATATTTCCTAATGATGTTGTTATTGGTAATTTAACTTCAGCTTTGCCACTTTTCTTTCCACCAAATACCATTGGTTTTCGGTTTATTGCTCTCCCCCTCCCCCCAAAAGGTAATGACTAACTTACTACGTTCCATTGATTACAAGATGCCACTCTTAGTCAATACAAAATAATAATAAATCATCTCATTCTGTTCAGATATGTAACCAAGTAGACATTATCCTACCACTCAAAAGCAACAAAGGTTTGAATGAATTGAATGTTATCAAATGAAAACAAATTCACTTAACATTTCGATGATTCCTAGTTCTTCTAGAATTCTCCTGTCCTAATTTTAACATTTCCTTTCCAATCAACTGATACCAGCCGCAAGAAGTTCTGTATAACATTTTTTTTTTCAGATTCATTTTTTTTCTTCTTTTTTGATCCAATTTACCCAAACAAACCTTTTTTACAATTTATCTTGATCTGAACGAGGTTTCGATACATAGTGAAGTTAACGAGTATCTATGGATATTATCGCTCGAGGAATTCTTTTACTTCCGTTTGCATGAGTATTTAGTAGAAATTGGCGTCAAGCAAATATTAAGATGTAATAAGAATATTCTCAAATAATACAGTAGTTTATAGGCGCTTCGGGAAGAATAGAACGAGGATCTGGTAGTATGTTAAATATGTCACAATCTTAGTTCTAAAAAAAAGCGTTCTGTCTTGCTGTAGTTATTATATTAGCACGAGTCTTTTCCCCTGTTGCTCTAGAGAGCAATATACTGAAATCGATCAAAAAGATGGCGTTTGTTTTCATGTTATGTATTAAATTTACTCTTTGTAAGCTCAGGTAGTTCGGATATCATCCTCTCCATTTTGGAAATCCTATTTGCCCTAATTCTTTTTTTCCTATCCATTCATGTAACTTCAATCCAATTATGAGATAAATTCGCAGTTACTTCAAAGCCATAACTTATAATTGGACGACAAATTTCCTCCTAATCCTCTGCTCTAACTGAAAATCGCCTTCCAATCAAGCATTGAAATTAACAGCGAAGTCTCCCCAATTAACAATTTGTCTCTGATATATCTCTTCGTATTAAGCTAATCTCCTGACGCCGTTTCTAATGTAACTCGTTTTGAAGAGGAGCGAAAACTCATATTAGCTAGGCTCAAACCCCACACTTCTTCCGTTCATACAATGGCCATGGAACCGAGTACCATTAAAATGACACTTGCTCGGAAGAAATTGACAAAAGGTCATATTGAGAGAAATATTCCGAAAAAATATCAAAATTTTTTTCATCAAAGTAATATCTTCCGAAATATTATACTTGGACTCGCGCCGTTCTCATCAATAAAAACGTCTTTCGAAAGGATTTTCCCGGCCCCTCAACAGCAATCTGGAAGCTAATGCGAGGCAGACGAAACTCGTTTTGACCTATAAAGATGTTCCCCCTCCAGCTGTCATTCTCCATCTCCACTGCTCTTTTTCTCATCGTCTCTCTTTAAAACTGATAGACTACATAAAATAGGCTGTTAGCTCCTCAACCCACATGTGAATATTATTTATGGTCTACCATCATCAAATAAGTTCAAATCTTTTATGGGTTCTGATTCCAATATAGCGACGATAGCATTTTTTTCAGTTTTTTTTTAGGCTTCCTTTAGATATTCGTCTGGTCTGTTCCTGTGCGAGAGAGAAATGCAAAAGTAAATAGAAACGAAAGATTTTCATGAAACAAATTATTTAAAAATTTAGAATAAAAATTTTCCTTCACTCATAATTAATGGATTTTCCTTTAAATGCTTTAAAAGCAGCAACTCGTCTAGACAGAGTTCGATGAAGTTGGAAGGTATAATGGAGGTATTCCAGGTATTTGGCAATAAAGATAAAATATTTCTGGTAGTATTGTTTGTTTAGCTCATTTTTACATTGTCTCCTAGAGTGCTGCCCTCTTGCCGACGTGTTTTTTGAGGGGAGAGAGGGTTAGGCCAAGAAGCTGACCCGGTCAAGGAAGTCGTTCGATGCCATTTAATTTCTTCCATTCTTTCGTCTTTATTAATTCCACAATCTAAGAATAATGGTGAAAATCCTTCTTCAAAGAAAGGATGAATTTTTATTTCAAGAGAAGCCAGTTTTTTACCAAAAGCTCGGTTTTGTACTTCAAAAAAAATCATAAAACCAAAACGTATCGGCAGAAAAACCGAAACTAAATTGAAAATCCCCGGTGAATAAAAAAAAACCGCCCGAAATAAATTCTAACAATACAATATATTTTCATGACAGGTATTTTTTTGGACCATCTGGCGGCTGCCTACTAGGGCAAACGTCGCTGACCAATGCTTGGCTAGATTTAAAAAAATATCCAAAAGAACAAAAAACAAAAATGGAAAACAAAACAAAGGCAAAAAAACAAGAAACAAAAAAGGATGAAGAAGGAAGCACGCTCCGGCGCAGGAACACGCGACCTACAACGCAGTCAAATAAAATGGAGAAGGTCAGCCTCTTCCAAAAAGTCAGATAGTCCAAAAGTCTGTGTGCACGAATCCGTCCCGAGTACAAGGAACAAGCAGTAGCAACCCCGCTCGTCCCGATAAGGGGACAGGTTCGTGCGCAAAGACCACCCAGACTGGAACATTCAACAAGAATATGACGAACACTGTGGGGAGAACGCACTTCGGAATAAGGTGCGGGCATGCGCTCCATCAAATGGCGGTGCGTCCGGCGAGTGTGGCCAATTGGAAGAGGGCGGAAAGAGACCTGAAGCCGTCGCGGCAATGGATGGTAGGTTCATGGGAACAGTCGAGGCGCAATGGGAGGCAATTTTAATTTCCTCTCGGTTGTCTCCCATCTTCTTTGCCAAGCAGCCTAGACGGCTGCCGTGATTCCTGCCATGTAGTCGGTGTGAGGAAGAGTGAAACGTTAGTCTGGCCGCCCATTTCTCGCGGACTTTTTGGCGTCCTCATCGGTGCGCTCATTCGCCATAATTCCCACATGTCCATGAAGCCATCAAAATTCAATCTCGACATCCACCCGACTCGCGGCAGCTGTGCCGTCACGGATACCGTGAACCAGCGGATGTGAAGAATCCAATGCCCCGAGAGCAGTCAGGGTGATTTATGAGTCGCTAAAAATTCACAATCCGGTCTCTGAACCGGGCACGATGCGTTACCTATTGTACCGAGCAGTGCAGTGCAACCAGCTCAGCCCTGAAGAGAGACGCAGCACCCGGTAGAGCCCTGCTGACTTTAAACGGATGGATACGGCATGGAAACCGACATTCCCTCCGGGGACTTGGAGCCATCCGTATACACTTGCACGGTTCCAGCGTGACACAAAGTGTGCTTCAAAAAGGCCGAACGCAATACTCCCGGCGCTGTAGAAGCTTTGGGAGCAGAGGCGTGGCGACAAATAGTCAAAGGTGGTACCCTCCAGGGTGGCGTCTTGGGCAGAATCAGAGGCGTCAACGGCGCAAGAATAAATCCAAAGCGTTTAGAGTATGACTGGTGTCTCTCGGCGGCTTAATGACAAGTAAACAAACGAGACGGTCATGGAAATTGTTGATTTTCTAGCTAATTTATTACGTCTCCCCTATTGCAATCATCATTTCACAAGTTATAGAACGACTTCTACACAAGGCTAGAGACAATTTAACTTTTTATTTTCCACACTGGAATTAATGATAATTGATCAAATATATTATTTGATGGCCAAATAATCCAAGGATTCATGATGCTCTGCGCATTTTAGCTATTCAAATTGACCGTAAGGTGAGCCATCAACGATATAACCCATTAAAATAAATAAAGTCTGCTGACGAAAAAGTCGCGTGCTCTAACTTATTCTGATTTATGACCTTATAACCTTCAAAAGTTTGAATAATTGACGGACTAACCTTGCAAGGACCTTGACAATTATATCATCAGAAAGAGAATGTAAAACAACATAGGGCTTTCAAATTTCGTTAGAATCATCGGCTGAATAGTTATGATGTTATTGCCAAAACAAAATAATTCCCGTGCTAACCTCGGGAGGACCTTGTAAAACAACATAAGGGTTTCAATTTCTTTAGAATCAGACGAATAGTTATGATGTTATTGCCAAAACAAAATAATTCCCTGGCTAACCATGGGAGGACTTTGGCAATTATATCATTCGAAAGAGAATGTAAAATAACATAAGGGTTTCAGATTTCGTTAGAATTGGCTGAATAGTTACAAAACAAAACGGGGACCGACATAGCGAGATGTAGAGTAGCTCGCGACTAAAAATGATAAGGCAGAACAAAGAAATTAATACGAAAATAATGAGTTATTTTAGATTGTGAAGAAATCATTATTCTTTTAAAAATAAAAGTAAAAATCAAGAGTTTCATCTAAAAGTTGCAATTTTGAACAAATAGGTTAGTTTGGAGATACATAAAACAATATTCAATTGTAAACGTTGTCTTCAAACTTCATGTGGCATCCAACACCTTTTGCTAGCTTAAAAAAAATAGGAATATGCATTGCTAACTTTAAAAAAACGCCTAGCCATTCCTAGCTTTAAAAAAAGGAATATGTATTGCTAACCTTAAAAAAGCATAGGCATTGCTATAGCTTTAAAAAGAAAAAGGCTTTGCTAGCTTAAAAAAAATGACTAACCTTATTATTATTTAAAAAAAGGATTAGGCATTACTATAGCTTTAAAAAGGCTTGTGGATTACTACAGATATCTTTGGACAGCTTGCAGAATTTCATATAATCTTCTATAAACGACATTAATTTTTTAACAACTTAATATTACGAGGCGTAGCACCGCCACCAAGATGCAAAAATGAAGCACGAAAAAAAAATCAGAATTCGCTCCAATTTAAACCATGACCGTGGTTTCTACAAGACACGAAATGATTGTCATTACGAATGGAAGTTAGGTTGAGGAGAATTGCGCGATTTCTAGAGCTCTTGCATACCAAGTCGTCTCCTCTTATTAGTAGAAGTGCGTTGAATGTATCTTCCACATCTTTACAATTCTGTTATTTAATTGACAAACCTCCCTCGAACGACTTTCCTTCGTTTTTCGTTTTTATCGAGCAATCGAACGAATCCATTTGAGAGAGGAATTCTTCATGGTCGATAGGCGTATCCCCCGCAGGTATGTATTGTGGTCCGGGAAGCAAACTGATGGCGTTGGGGCCGGGAAGGCACACGAGCCTATGGATGTTAAATGGCATCGGCTTGCGGGTGCGTAAAAGGATAAGTAACGAAAATAAAGATGGGGCTTGGGGTTAGAAGTAAAAGAAGGTGGGAGGAATTCAGGCATGTTAAAACTCATCATCCTAGGTGGAGACCAAAAGGAGGGGGTGCCCCTGCCGCCGCCCCTGACTAAGGATGAATGGTCGAAAGATGATTGGCGACTAGCCTACGATACTAATCGCCGACCAAGAAATTAGGGGAGGCGGAAAAGGGGGTAAAGTGGAAATGTCTAGAAAGAATAACACCCAGATAGTCCCAATCTAGTTCGTGACTGTTGGGGGTAAAGAGACCTTTTAAGGCATACCACTCCTCCAGGTACCAGGCGTACACTCTTGTGGGAAACAACAACAATCGACGAACAACAATCAACTTCTTCTGCAGGTAAAAAAAACCCCGCCCCAATCGACGGACGTTACTCATTTCTGCGATGACGGAGAGACACGTGCGTGACCTTGAAAGGAGCCAATTTTGTCATGAAACTCGGCGCGTTCCAAAGTGTTTCGCAATACGAATTCGTTCGATCGAAGAAGTCGTTTACGCCTGGCAATGAGCGAAAGGCTGTTTTTTGGCGGGTTTTGTTTTTTGTTGTAGTTTTTTTAACAGATTACTGGGGCAGCTGCGGAACGGGGTTTGTTTTTTGTATTTTTTACAGATTTCTGGTGCAGCGGCAGATCGGAAAAAAATGTACTTAATTTGTATGTTTTAATGAGATAATTCGAGGGTATACTGATATTTGTGGGAATGCAGATAACTATAAAAAAAAACAAGAGCCATTTTTGGTCATGAGCGACTCATATCTCACTATCTCAGTTGGTTCCCATTTACTATTTTTTTGTTTTGGTAATAACATTGTAACTATTCGGCCAATTCTAACGAAATTTGAAACCTTTGTGTTGTTTTACATTCTCTTTCGAATGATATAATTGCCAAAGTCCTCCCAAGGTTAGTCCGGCAATTAATGAAAGTTTTGAAGGTCGTAAGGTCATAATTCAGAATAAGTGAGAGCACGCGACTTTGGTCAGCAGACCTTGTTTTAAAGAAATGAAGTTGAAGGTGAAAATGTGTTGAAAGTCACAGCGAGAGTAACAACACGGGATCACGAAAACTGCCTTGGTTTGGGGGCGAGGTCTTCCGATCGCACAATGAAATTCATATAAAGATCCGAATGGCAATCAATAGTGAGCCGTTGGGCACCAGGGGCAGGTCCTCGTTTTGACAAAAAAACATTGAGCAGAGAACCGTCCGTGGCCCGAGGGAAAGCCACCCATTCTGAGTCAGGGGAGTGTGGATATCAAACCCATTCGGTACGTTCTTGTGCGGAAGAGTGATGTGTTGTCTGTGCAAAGATGAGGGAAGAAAAGACAGCGGTGTCGTTATTGGATATATGTGTGGAGATATAGTGTAAGAAAAATGGACCATGTATTTGCCAGGCTCTCCCACGCCCACACGTGTGCTGACCTTGTTTCCCCCACCTCCCTCTTTTGGTTACCTGAGAGCCCCCAAACTCCATAGGACGCGGGGGAATGAAGTTTCCCTCCGCCTCCCTAGTTTTTCCCCTCTTTCGATATTATCCCAAAGATACAATCCTCCTTGATCTCGACGAGAAACACCCACTCTCAAGGCTCCCGACTCGTTCCGTTTTCTCCCCTTCAAAGTATGGTTCAGTGGTTTTCGACGGTAAATGTCTGTAGAGATATACTAGTTATCCAAGACAGTTAATAAATTGCGAGTGTATATATATCGAGTTCTTCCTCATGGCGAAGAAAAATAATGAAGGAAAAACAAAGCAACAAAGCCCACCTGGGTTTCTTTGAGCCCCTCAACCCTGTCTCCGGCAACATTCAAGAACGGAAAAATTGGTAAATTTACGAGACAGTTATTCCTGACCTCAGCTCAAAAGGCAGGCCCTTCGAGGGTGTACTTATAAACAATCCATTCAAAAAATGCAAACTGTCGATCTCGTATTACCCTCTTCCAGAGCTACAAGACGTCAAGCTCGGCTGAATTTATACCCACTTCTGTCGACTCAACAGGAGATCTATTTTTCCTAATTTCGAAATGTCGAGGAAGAGAAAGAACAGACGCCCAAAAGAGAGACCACCCTTGGGTCTCACCTTGCGAGTCCCCTCCGCCTCCCATTACCCTGCGGGAGTAATTCACGTATTAAACGGTTCGTCAGGAGAAAAAGGGGCTTTTTTCATTTTCGTCGAAGAGATAGAGAAGAACTTGCCGTGATAGAGTTCCCCTGCAAATTAAGAAAGACTTTCATTTTCTTGGGCAATACCAGATTGTTCCAAGTATCCTCGGCACAGTTCGAGTACCAAGGATCGTCAAGTGATCTAATCTACAAGTACTCTCGGCACAGTTCGAGTAACAAAGATCGTCAAGTGATCTTACTCTATCTGAGTTTGACAACCCCAAACTAGATAGATTTCTCACCCAAAAGAGAAACTCTATAAGCGAGACCCAAATCACTAGAAAAGCATACAAACATATTCCACCGTCGCCTGAAGAAAACTTTTTCAAGGTCATAAACTCGCGAACCATCGCCCTCCTCAATCATCGTTTGTTTTGATTCCTGATTCTCTTACGCCGACTCGAAATTCTGTGTGACGTCACTCGTCCACTCCTCATTCGAAATAACGCCATCTAGTGAGAAGCCATGTGACCTCGGACAAGATTCAAGTGAAGGTATTTCGTTGGGATTCGCTGGTTAAACCCCATTACATTATGTAAGTAATCAATCCTATTTTAATGTCCCCGTGCGCGTTTAAGGTAGATTATCTGTATATCTTAAATACGGTTGTTTAAAGTAAATTGTTCTCCAGTAAAGCCACCAAGCACTTAAAAACCATTTTTTATTTGTATCTTGTACGTGTATATAGTAATTTTGTTTGATTTGGTTAATGTCCAGTAAAAGTCTATTTTTGGTTGAAGTTTTTAAATTATCCTTGAACGAGTTGCGTTGGCAGTATTTGGTATATTAAAGAAAGAACTCCCCATTTATTCATTCAATAGAATAGAGATTAAGAAAAGCGCTCTTAGAGACCGATCCCGAAGCGATCACTGGAAGTACGAACGTACGACTCATTTTTATTAATCATAATAATAAATAATAATAATAATCTCGGTCAACCCACGACAGTGTCAATTCCAAAGCTGCTCAAGGTAAGTACACAATTTCTCATTCCCAGGAGAACGGACCTTGTCCTTCAAATTTTCCCTCTTTTCATCTCTTCCCCGTTTCATGTACCTTTCCAAATTGTGAACTAACGAGGAATCTCTGAGCTGACATCGCTTAGGGAATCTCCCCTGAAAAGACGCCCTGTATCTATTCTTAAACCTTACTCTCATTTATGGGTTCCTCCTTTTCTTGGCCTTCAGCTACTCCTCTCTTTTGTTAACAAACCTAATACGTTGGTTTCCGCGCCTTTCAAGATTAGGCATTGGGACCCACAATACATGACGGAGCTGTCTGCGCCTATGCCTTAGACCCGACGCTCCGATTGAATAGCGGTTGCCACCTGCGAATAACAAACTTCTTTTATGTCCGCTCGGTCCGGGAATCAACCCCGACACCTTGACGCGGCAATCCAACGCTTTTTCTAATAGACTAGCGCGAGTCCTATAGTATGGAGTCTATTGTACGACTGTACAAGAAACATGTAGTGTTAGTCTAAAGAGGATACTACTTGGTGCGGTCGAGACCTGGGACGTAGCTACTTTTAAGGACTTTCAAAATGAAGGCCAACTCACTTTGCCACAATAGAAAGTAACTTCAGGAGAAAAGGGCGCAAAAGTTAGTTAATGGTGTAGAGAGTGAAATTGCGTGGAAGGTGTATAAATCAGGAACGCGCGCAAAACATGGTTATTCCACACAATCAAGGCATAGGCTCTTACAGGCGTTGTGGCCGGAAGAGCACGCAATCATCCAAATGTCAGCTGCAACATGTTTGTCCCCCCTATACCTCACACCTCTTTGCAAGAGCCACAAAGTAAAGACTTCACTTCATGCGTCATCTATGCGTAACCCCACCACCCCAATCTTTTGTGGGACATCTATATTTATCCCCCCCACCCACACACCATGCCTAGACCCCGATCCATTTTAATTCTTGCTCAATAATCTCACGAAAGGTTTTCTGCTTATGCAAATCACGGAGTATTTGGAGAAAAATTGACAAAATTGTGTAAAAATTGCTCCAAATTAGGAATTCTATAGTGAAAATGCCACAAAGGAAGGGGGGGTAGGGCCTATAACCAATAATATTCGATCGCGAAATCCGGGAATTGGGTCTCAAAATCTCCTAAATAATCGAAGACGCCCCCACATTGGGGCAAACGAGTGGGGCTCATCCTATTAATGGCGCATATCCACTTATTAATAGGAAGATAATGAGTCCATTCTATGAAATAGGGAGGGGTGAGGCATTCCTCTGTGATAGGATTACGTGCATTATCAAAAGTGTGGAATTTTTGAGATTTCAATTGAGCGGCCATAATTATATCGACAAAAAGGAGGAGATTTTCGTGCAAAGTTCAGATAGCTAAGAAAAAGGAAAACTCCAGCAAGAAAAAGGAAAACTCCAGCAAGACTTCTTCATTATAATATTTTCTAATCAAATTTTTAATAGTTGGACTTTTTAAATAGCTGTAACTTAATGCAAACGGTTAAGAACAACTCGAAAAATAAATGCAATTTAAAATAAACGCGAATTTCTTCAATTAATTTCTCCGACGCCAAAAAATGGGATCCAATTATATGGGACGAAAATTCTTTCTCGTCATTCGTTTATGAATTTCGTTTGGCGCAAATGAAAAATAATGGCATTTTTTACTTTCGGCGCCGTCATAAATTGACGGCAAGATGCGAACCCGACATTGTGCGAAAGAGGAGCCCAGCCCCCTCCGGCCTTTGACAAGACTGGCCTTTTTAAAGGCAGGCAGGGCCCGTAAAGAGGTGTCAAGCGTACAGCTACAGCTGACATCTCGAGAATTACGTGTTCCCCTCCACAACAACCACATGGGGATTTGCCCTCATTGTTGATTTTAGGCATGTTTAGGATCATCTGCCGCCCTCAAGTTACGAGGGGCGGTCAATAAGTTTTGCAATTCGGATATAAGGAAACGAGATATGAGGAAAAGTGTTTTATTATTTTTCAATATAACCACCCTCGACTTCAATGCACTTGCGCCACTTGTCCCTGAGGCTTCGAATTCCCGACAACCAGAAATCGCCCGACTGCTGTTCAATCCACCCCTGGACGGCGAGCTGGACATCTTCATCGTCCCCAAACCGGCGTCCACGCAGTGCAGCCTTGAGCTGGTGGAATAAAAAGTAGTCGCTGGGGGCCAGATCTGGACTGTAGGGGTGATTGTTGAGCTCCTCGAATCCGCACTCGCGCAGGGCAGCTTGTGCAACTCTGGCCTTGTGGACTTTGACGACGTTGAAGTCGATCATGGGGCGTGAGGTTTCTAGGGACCCAACGGGCAGAGACCTTGGTCATGGCTAAATTGTCGTGGATGATGTTGATAACACTTCCATGTAATATTCCAAGGTCTCGCTCGATTTCGTCGACCTTCACCCGTCGATTTTCGAGGATCATCCTCTCCACACGGGCCACATCGGTCTCGTTGGTCACGTCGGACGGGCGTCCTGGACGGGGGTCATCTTCAAGGGACTCACGACCATGGCGGAACTTCCTATTCCAGCGGGCAATGGTTGTATAGGAAGGGGCGGTGTCGGTGTACACTGCAACCATGCGTCCATGGATCTCTTTTGCATTCTTGCCTTCCTTGGTCAAAGATTTGATCAGTGCGCGGTGCTCAACCTTCTCCATTGTTGAAAAATTTGTGACTGACGATCTGCGATCAGCTACTGCTTCTTAAATAGACGAGGCAGGAGCGTGCGGCTGCAGGTCCTGACTCGTCATAACTTGTCCTAACACCCCCGCAAACAGCCACCCCCCTTCGTCTGTTTTGCCCTACCGATTCGCAAAACTTATTGACCGCCCCTCGTATGTACCTTCCCAACATTTTCGAAGGGCCTATCTTCTCTTTCTTTACTTTTCTTAGTTAGCTTTATATCATAGATGCCCTCGTTGGTTTCGCTTCTTAGTCCAAAGTAATGATGAATGTCAAGCATCGAGGGCTCCACCGAGGGGCAAAGGGGAGCTGCCTCAAGCATCCATCTGCCTAAGGAAGGTATTGAAGGGAGTGGTCGCGCGGTCAGAGAGAGCAAGGTCTGGGTCGGATGGAAACGAGTATAAAGACGCCGACGGTGAACCCGAATTCTCAGTCTTGTGACCCCGTCCCAGACGACTCCAGCTCTTCTCTCCTCAGAACGCATTCGCCGCAGGCTCATTCGCAATGGCGCTTCGGCTCCAGGTACGAAGATAGTGCGCGGGATTCGAAGCTTGTCCCAAAGGTTTTACCACCCGAGTGAAAAAGTGAAACTTCATTTTATTTCTAAATATTCTCATATATATATATATATATATATATAATCGGAGGGTAAGGAGGTGGCTTATAGTGATGTGCTTAATGCTCAAAATCGGCAAATGATAAGAAAGCTTTATTTTGTGCCTGTATGTCCAGGATCAACGGGATGTTGTGTGCCGTACGATCTACCGTCAAGGTTTGTCATGCAATAGACGTAAAACAACAAAAAAATTTAAACTGAATCATTTCATTACACATCAATGTATGGCGGGAAAATTTATCCGATTTCCGAAAACAAATAATCTTTTACTAAAGTTTATCCACTATGAATAAATGAATCATGTGAGGGGGAAGGGAAGTTTCCCTTTTCTGTCTCTCAACTGTCCAAAGCAGACTAACTTTCTACCTGTCTGTTCAACTCGAGAAGAAACCAGTCTGAAACGAGGATTTGTAACTTTAGAAACTTTAAAAAATCGTTCATATTTCTCACGTGACGAAAACTGATGACGGACTTGATTTTTATTTTTTTAAGCTCATCTGGCGACTGCCTACTACGGTAGGACTTAGGAAAAAGACGTTGAGATCTTGAATAGAACCCATGTCCGGGAAGATGGAAATAAGGGGCTGGATATATGCGACATTTATCTCCCTGGCGCCCTCTCTAAGCGGAGCTATTCCAATATTTCCATATTGAAAGACTCAAAAAGCTGCCTCTGGAGCCATCAACCAAGATTTATTTTTTCCCCTTAAAGGCACCCATCTGGCGACTCAACCTATAGATGCTTCAACAGCATCCATAGCTCTATGGAGAGGTACTTAATAGAGACTTATAGAGGAGAACACTCATAAAAAACTAATAGATGAGCAAAAAATAACAAGACGTTGCAGACAACGCTTTTAGGGGGGGGGGGTCTCACCACTATTGAGGCATGGATCCATATACGATATTCCCCAGGGACATTCTTAGTCGAGAAAGAAAAGGAACTGAAAAATATGAGATCGAAAACCACAAAACATAACCGCGAGAGTATAGCATTTATATATCAAAATAAACAAATTGAATATTCATAAGGATTAAGGACGTTATACAAGACATTACTGAAAATAAAATTAGAAATACGGTTTAAAAATAAAATACCGGATCATGCGAAGAATAGTAAACCTAATATAAATATTATAGAATAGAACGAATTAAACATATTCAATGTTAATTTTAATGATGAAAGAAGAGCTAGCTTAGCTGGATCAGTTTAACATATTCCCTTCTATTGTAGCCATGTTACCCCCCCCCCTTAAAGTTTTATTATATAAACATCATCCCTTTAAAGCTTTGGTTTAGGTTGGTTATACTAACCTAACCGAAAATCCCACTTGGTATTCTTAATCCCAATTTTCACATCCCAACGACACACAACATAAATCCGATGCTTTAATTGAGGGTTTGATTTGGCTACAAAAGATTCAGTTCTTATTGGAAGTTGTGTTCTTAAACCATTTGCAATTTTTGTTTGGGAATTTCCAAGAAAGCTAAAAGCGATAATTATGATCTAAACAATCTAAATTGGCACATTCAATCTCTAAATGAAATGGAATAATGGTATTTTAATATTTTTTATCGGGGAAAATCAAATACAAGTAGTTAGAGTATAGCTTTCATTTTTTTTAATCTGTAGTACTTTCAACGTGACGACGACCTACTTATTTATTTTTTTAATATTACGGTTTGAAGAATAACCAACGACCTCTCAAAGAAGTGGAAGCATCATGTGTGAACAAGACCATGTACGCTTCCCTTCTGCTTCTCGGCACACGGGAGAACAACTAATCGGAGGAGCCGAACAGACACCAAATAGGAGAGTGATGCTAAATATGAAGTTGCCAATAGAAAGGAAACTGATGCAATGCGAGGAAGGGTGTGTCAGGTGGAGCATGGAGCAATCATGCTTGAGAATTGGTGCCCTCCGGACCCCAATGCTCGAAATAGGAACTGCGGCTATATGAATATCTTCACTATTTTGCTTTGCTGATTCCGCTTACAAAGATTCTGAGGGAGACGCCCATCGTTGGTTTTCTCTTTAAATTAAACGGATCCATTAAATAATCCAATCTTGAAAGAAAGAGGCATATAAAATAAATGGTTAGGAGCCATTCGTTCATAACATCTGTCGAAGGGTCATTTCAAAACACCACTTCGTAAAAAAAAAATAATAATACAAATTTTAAATTAGCCTCAATCGAATTATTATAGCTAATATTTACTTCAACCCATGGTGCTCCTCTCGCTAGCCTCGGGGATAGGGCGCTGGACTTCCAGCGTCGAGGCACGCGAGCGTGGACAAAAAACGTCCAGCGGCGTCATAAGACGGCCTCCCATTGACGGACTCGATGAGCCTACCCCCGAGGGAGTAAAGAGCTCCGCATGCATTATCATCATGCACATGGACAACTGCGACATCTTTATTATTTTCCCTGCCCGCATTCGCAACTCAACATACCTATTCTCTCTACTCTGTTTCGGGACCCCACCGATGAAGTACTATCGTGCTCATGGGGGCGCGCATACCCACATACCCCTCATACTCCTAATGCAGAACAACGCACCCCTTCAGGAATTGTAATTCTGATCTTTATGTGCAGAAGTCCAGTCGGGAGATCTCGTCCAATATGCGACGACGTATGACGCAACTATAGAGGAAAAGGCAACGAGGGCATCTCCGCCAAAAGGTGTGCGAAGAGAACCTCAAAATTGATGAATGTATAGAAGTAAAAATGAGCGAAAAGGATATAGCCTGAAGGTCTTAAAAATGTCACGACTTTGTGACCTCCGGAGTAGATGGGCACCCCCCTCCCCTCTCCCAAACATACCCAATCTACAGCGTAAAAGCCCTCTCACCCTGCGGGCCTTGGGGCCAGGAGGGTTCACAATCCTACTGGGGTAAGGTTGCCTGCTCATGCTACATACACCTGACATCCTCTTCCTGTGACCTGAATCGATATAACCGATAAGAAAGATGATGCCAGGAGTGAAGCCTAAATAAATACACAGGACCCATAGTTTGAAGGCAACCGCATTTTTATGGAACATCGCTTCAAACGATATTCCGTAATTAAGGCAAATCGCTCGTACCTTAATAGGAAACAAACAAATTTTGTTTTATATACAAAGTTAGAAATTATAATATAACATAACATAATTGAACAGGTGAGGAAAGCCGCAAGGGCCTATGAGAGGTCATCCGAGTCAACAACACCCACCCCATAAACTGCATTCACAAGATTGCAACTAAATCCCTGCTTAAAAAGGTATCACCATCATGGCGATGCCATTTAACTATCTGTGCACCGTATGGCTGGAATGCCCATTTCAAAACCCTACAAAATCAGATGCCAAACAATAGCGATTCCAGTTATATTAATTTAGCTCCCTGCCTTCCCCTCGTTGACGAATAAAGAAGGAATCATTTGAATTAATTAATGGAAAAAAGTGTAAATGGTTTATTGCATTAAGCATTACTATTTAATATATTACGTGTATTGATTCCCAAGGTAGAGTAATATATAGGCGATGCAATCTATTCCTTTGGGAGAGTTTTACCCTTGATTTTCGTTCGTACGAGGCTCAGTATCAACCATTAATGTGGCTTCAGTACTTACAACTAAATGAACGATTCAATAAGTTATTAATGAGTTATTTTTATATTTTTGTCTTTGGTCAGTAATTCTTTAACATCTGTAAATTACGAAAGATTCAAATTAGATTTGATGAGAGGATGCGAATGATCATTTCAATTAAATATTAAAAGGCAACTAAGGGAATAAATTAAACTCCTATTTAATCTTCATGTATGATCATTAATTGCTCATTCTCTTCTTTCAGGTCACGATCTTTTTGGTCTACTGGGTTTCTGCATGGTCAGAGAGTGCACCCGATACACCGGATAATGTTCTACCTATTTACAAGGCACTTCCTACATCACACGAACCCATTTATTCCCATCATAGCAATCTTCCATCTGGTTATACACCTCCCAAAGCAACAGCCACCCACTCCCATTACCCTAGCCCAACCGTGATTCACAAGACTCAACCGTTATCAATCATTATTGACTCCTCGACCCCTATCTACAAACCAAAACCACCCCGGGTATACAATTTTGACCTCCACAAGCCGACTGATTCCTATGACACCCTTAGTCATGAAGTCAAAATTAATGACAATGTTTATCGAGTAGAACCAGAAGTAAGGCACTTTCACGTAGTGAAAGAAACCAGTGCGTCGTATCATCAGCCCAAACACGAGATCAAACCAAAAACCAAGCCTTATCATGCCCCTAAACATCAGGTCACGCCAAAAAAACAGGCGTACCACGAACCCAAGCACAATTTTAAGTCGGAAGTTAAGCCGCATCACGAACCCAAACACAATTTTAAGTCGGAAGTTAAGCCGTATCACGAACCCAAACACAATTTTAAGTCGGAAGTTAAGCCGTATCACGAACCCAAGCACAATTTTAAGTCGGAAGTTAAGCCGTATCACGAACCCAAACACAATTTTAAGTCGGAAGTTAAGCCGTATCACGAACCCAAGCACAATTTTAAGTCGGAAGTTAAGCCGTATCACGAACCCAAGCACAATTTTAAGTCGGAAGTTAAGCCGTATCACGAACCCAAGAACGAATTTAAAAAGCCAGAAAGCAATTCATATCATGAAGTAAAGCACGATTTTAAAAAGCTTGAGACTAAATCTTATCACGAGCCCAAACAAGTATTCAAGGCAGAACACAAGGCCTACCACGAGCCCAAGCAAGTATTCAAGCCGTACCACGAGCCTAAACATGTGTTTAAGCCAGAGCACAAACCTAAACACGTGTTTAAACCAGATCACAAGCCGTACCACGAACCTAAACACCTGCTTAAGCCAGAACACAAGCATTATCACGAGCCTAAAGACGTATTCAAGCCAGAGCACAAGCCGTACCACGAGCCTAAACACGTGTTCAAGTCAGAGCACGAGCCGTACCACGAGCCTAAACTCTCATTCAAGCCAGAACACAAGCCTTACCATCAACCCAAACACGTGATTAAGCCAGAACACAAGCCGTACCGCGAACCAAAACCCGTGATCAAGCCAGAACATAAGCCGTATCACGAACCGAAACATGCATTCAAGCCGGAAGGAAAGACCTATCACCCACCAAAGCATGGATTTAAGCCCCATTACGAAACTAGTCACGAATCAAAGCCCGAAATAAAATCACATCACAAGGCGAAGCATCACTCAAAAATAAATTCAAATTATCATCCGCCGAGATACGAATCAAAACCGGAGACAAAGGTTTATCACGAACCCAAGCACGAGATAAAAGCGGAGAGTAGGATCTATCACCATCACGACCTGAAGCCGATAAACAAGCCCAAACATATACCTAAATCCGAAAAGAAGCCATTGTACGAATTGGATCCCTATCATGAAGTGAGTTTCATAATGTATCTCCCCTAACTCTTTTTTTTTATTTGCAGTCCTACAACTTGTTCTCTTTGGGGGAGGGGGATCCAAAAGTATGTTAACATTTTTTTTCCTAGGCGGATGATCCATATTGCGTCAAAAAAATATTCAGATATTCCCGAAATATAAATAAGTTCAGCATTTAGAAAGCGATTTATGACACGTGCACGAATAGCTCCACCCACTTCGGGTGTAAAAGTGAGGCGCAAACTCTGCCCGCGAGTGTTAGTTAATACCTTCCAAGTGAAGGGTGTAACTAATTTAATAACCTTGCTTCTGTTTCCTCAACCAGGAAGCAAAACCATATGCATTCGACTACGGGGTCACCGATGAGTATTCAGGGGCCAATTTTGGACATACTGAGACGTCGGACGGAAAGGAAGTGAAAGGTTCCTACACGGTGGCCCTCCCTGACGGTCGCATCCAGAAGGTAACTTATACCGCTGACGACTACAATGGTTTTCAAGCACAAGTAACATATGAGGGTGAAGCCAAATACCCCAAACATGTCCCTCATCATAATGTGGATGTAATTCATTCTCACCGTGAATACACCACTCCGAGACACCACAAACCACAGACAGAGTACAGGGCCAGAGAAACCGAAGTGAAGTCTTCTCAGCATAACCGCATCATTGGATCGCATTCAATCGGCAGACATTTACAACACCAAATTTCACCTTTTAAACCTTCGCCTACGCAAGGAGTGTACACAGCTCCCCATCTGTAGGAAATTCTTAATGTTTAAAGTTATTTAAAATGCTTTTAGCATCGTTATAGTAGTAGTTGTTAATATGCCAAAAATATAGTCCTGGAGGGGGTGGGGACTGAATAAGGACAAAGCATTTTCCAGGCACTCATTTAAACAAATTTGGTGTTATATTTAGTAGCTAAATGGTAAAAACGATAGTTATTCAAACTCGTCTCTTTTCTCGCCTTGGTCTGGAGACGAAATTTCCAAATTAAATTTAAAAAATAAAATTTCGCGAAATACACATCGGTGGATGTTTCTTCAACACTGTATCTTTGTTAACGAACGCCTCTCTTTGCTTTGATTTAAAAAAAAACCAACAAACAATTGCTCTCCATTCATCAGTATGACATTTTCAATTAAGTGAATAATTGAAGGATGAAAGTCCTGGAACCTCGTGTTTTTGCAGTTCGACGCCATGGAAAAAGTCTCTCATTCCCTAATGAGCGAACTGTTGCAAAAGCGTAATTTCAATTAAATAAATTAAAACATGAACGTCTCATTTTAATTCCCGGGGAGAAATGGCTAAAGATATGTTGGATCAAACATATACAACTATAGGAAATCATATTTTTCGGGGGAGGGGGATTGGTTTACAGTGTCCCCTTTCAGATAGTTTCTCCCAAAGGTGAGATAAAGAGAAGGGTTGCGATGATGTAGTGCGCCAGACGACGTACTGAAGAGGTCAGTTAGTGTGAAAGAGCCTTATAGGAGGAGGAGGAGAAAAAGATAGATAAGGTGTTAATTGATAGAGTTATAACGCAGAGAAGAAAAGAGATTCTTTTATCTTAAAAACAACAACAACAGGGTCACATCAACCATAAGATCTTTGGAGGATTTAAAAAAAAGGTAATGAAATTTGGGAAAAGAAAAATGTAAGAAAGGTACATAAGGCAACCAACGAGGGTAAGGTCCCTAGGGGATAACATAGAACCATAGACCTCCAGGTATAACCAGAGGAGAAATCCTTGGGGATAATGACCCACATCACGAGAGCGACTCAAAAATACAAGGTAAGATTTTGCCGACAGGAGTAAATGGAAGGGTAAACACTGACCAGTATAAGTAGGGCTTCTCTCGCTCGATGTTGACAGAATTAATGGGGTCCAGTCGAAACCAACTGGCGAACGTCCACCCATTTTCGTAAGGCCACCGGGCCAAGGGGGGCAGCACCATCGCCTGGAGATGAAAAAAAAAAGGTTTGCATTAAGTGATGAGGCACCCAAAAAAGTCAATTTTGTCGGGGAAATTTCCGTCACACATAATACATACGAGTCACTCAGTATTTATACACACCAAAACAATTAAATAAGTGCAGATCGGTAGTAAAATCCATACCATTAAAAAAACAACCGACTTTAAAATGCGACAATCAACGAGTGTATCCCCTCCCCCCACTCTGGATTTTTTATTTAAGGGTTCATAATGTTTGGCCAAATTAGAGGAAGTGTAAATGTTTAGAAGGTATGCAAGTCAAGTAACCAAGTCTTCCTCCCATACTAATAACTCACTTTAAATCCTTTGTTTTGTCCATAACAGAGATGGTTCTACAGGATTCTATACAAAGTTTTGTCCAATGAATAACAAAAAAAAAAACCATTTCATTAATCTTCAGTAGTGAAAACTCCATATATACATACAGTGTCTAGCCAATGCATAGCGTTATATAAATCAACCCAATTTCGCTATCCATAGAGAACATTCCCAATAAGCGTTAAATTAATAACCGAATCTCCGTAACCATGGGGACAACATAGCCTAGACATAGGGTTGAATTAATCAAACGAATTCCCGTAACTATAATGGCCTCATAGCCTACATTTGAGGAAATATAACTAGAATCCGTAAAATAGCTAAGAAAGAACAAAGGAGCCGTAAAACAATATAAGAGTAGCTCTCAGCAATCAACTGGCTGAATGCCACATGACGGAGAGTATCAATGGCGCGGGTACAAGAGACCCTAAGGATGCTCCTCCCAGTGAGACATCGCTCGAAAACAAGACCAATTAAATGATGGGACTCTACCCATTCAGGTGAGCACCATTTAGGAAGAGGTCCGGGTTGGGGGGAAGCCGTGGAAGGCAACAGATGTACACTACCTTAGTTTTATTTATGCAAATAAAACCGAAACTCTTACACTTTGGCATAACGAAAAGTATGTTCAGAACCTGTTGCAGTCAGCGCTCCAAAGTAGGGATCTGGGCTGCACTAAGAGTGATCGAAAGGTCGTCTAGAGCGAAATGCTAAAATTTTCAGCCAGCAGTGAGGTGGTATGTTGGATGCTTATGGCAGAGTATGGCGCTGATGACACTTACTGCCTTATTGAATTGAGCATCTCGCATGAACTCACACAAAAATATTGAGAGGGATTCCCTCATCCTCATAGTATGCAGTGTTTTCATGATGCCGTATCGCCGCCAGGTATCATGGGCCTTCTTCAAATCGAAGAATAACGTGGCGAAGTGCTGTCCACGGGTGAAGGCTTCACAGATCATCCGACGTGGAGAACTTGCGAAAGAGCCACACTGTGCAGGAGACAAGTGAACTCCTCTATCCGAAGAATGAGCTAACCTAACATTAACCAGTTTCTCTATCACTTTGCATACGTTGGAATTTAGAGAAATTGGCCGAAAACCGGAGAGGGTAGAGTAATATCTCCCTTGCTTGCGAAAATCCAGAATGTTAGCTATTCGCCAAGAGTCTGGGCAGATATCCTCTGTCGAGATCTGTTGAACAAAGCTAACAAACTGCCATGCTTCGCTCACCCATGTGCCCTAGCATGGGTTACTGGATGCTGTCTGGACCAGAGGCGGTACCCACGCACGAAGCGATGGCGGAACGCAACTCGCTTAGCAATAACTGGTTGTTGAAGAGTTCTGGAGGTGAAGTCCCGTTGGCGGATCTCAGCGGCCGTGAGACGTGCATTAGGTACTAATGAAGTAGCATCACGACTGTAAAATGCGGTTGCAAAGAACTTCTCCATGGGCGAAAGATCTGAGAAAGCGGCCTCGCCTTTTTGGAGGATGTGGGGGGTCTCATAGAGGACTTGGCTCAGATCCTTTTGACAGGTTTCGATTTCTATGCTAAAGGAGTCATCCTAATGTGTGAAGACACATATGTCCACAAAGAAGAACGGAGAGCGTGCTTCAAACAGAAACACAATCTGGTCTTCACCCGACGAAATTCACACATGACGAAATCCTTCTCACGACGGTTGTAGCGCATATAAGCATTATCGCTTCTCTCTGAGCACCGTCTAACATTCAGGAGGCCACGTGAGTAGCGGAAGGCGTGTACAAGCGCCAGGTATTAGAGAAATAGTAGCCAGGCTCGTGGTAATGAGGATACAGAAGAACTCAATGGCCTCATCAACCGACCTACTTTCTTCAACTGAAATAGGAAAGTCAGTCAGTTCCTCGAATGCGGGCAACCGTGCCCGATCCAAGCACCGCCAAGGTGGCATCTCAGACGGCAAAAGATATTTAAATGAGGTCCGAAACTACTGAGGAGACTCGGTAACCTACTACACTCCCCACTATGTATCATCACTAGTCATCTGGCTTCCGGCCTTCGCAACAGGTAGGCACCTCGTGGTATAACCTACTACTGGCCTAACTTCAAATACGAAGCTGGAATTGCCCCCCAGTCACTAGATCCTCTCTAAAAAGGTGGGTGGGTAATCACCTTTCTATTACCATACCCGGCATTAGGGCCGAGAGGAGTGCCTGTCCTCAGGCTTCAGTCGTAGTAGGGACGTTACCCATACTACAGTAGCCACCTCCTTGCGAGCAGAAAGTTAACAAGGACAGATCTATAAAGAAAGTGGTGAAGGTAGACAAAGTGAAAATGTGTGGAAGATATAAAGTCGCGGCTCCTGTAAGCACTGAGGCCAGAAGGGCGTTGCCGGGGAAGGCGCAAACTGAATGATCCCGGTGACCGAAAATGAAATTAGGGGGGAAATAACTAAGAAAAGGGGGGGGGGATCCACCGCAGAGATGTGAAACAAGGGCAAGGTTGGATAATTCAATGAAGGTAAAAATCAAACAGGCCCAAAAATTAAGTATAATCCAACGAAGGAGAATAAAAATTAAATTAATTAGTTTAAAATGAAAGAATGTATAATCCAACGAAAGTAGGTGGAAAAAATAAATTAGCTAGGTTGCAAAATCCAACGAATGAAGGTAAAAATGAAAAAAGATCGAAGGTTGTATAAGCTAACGAGAGTAAAATGAAAAAAATGTATAATTCAATGATAGAGGGTAAAAATAAAAAAGGATAAACGAAGGAAGATGGAAGGTAAAAGTGAAAAAAACTGGAGGGCTATATTTACAACAAAGTCCTTCCCCCCTTCGTCCAATATAGGGAAGATGAGAAGAAACAATAATAAATTAATGGAACCAATGGCATTTAAGGATCGAAAATGCAAAGTTCACGAAAGAACCGATGAGCTCCATTTGAGACTTAAAGGGTCCTTAAAAAATGCACCTTATATGAGAGGTGTGTACGAGCTCTGGCAAGCCTCGTGGATACGGCGTTGGATTTCTGACGTCTAGGCAATGGGTTCGATCCCACTGGGCGGATACGCTGATACTACCGCGGAGGTAAGTATAGTTCCACACGATTCATCACGCACATTAGTGATCGCAACATATCTCTCATTTCTCTCCACGCAACATGCCCACTCTCTCCTAGGCTTCGGAAGCCTGTTGATGGAGTACTAGTGTCCACTATTAAAGTCCTCACATCCACATAACCTGGACGCGGAATCGCCAACCCTCCATATGTGGTCAAGGGTTCTACCATGGTTGGTTGGTGTCATAAACACACAATACCCCCCTTTCCCGAGGACTGACCCATTGTGCCTTTGAGCTTACTATTTGAGTCTTTCTTATTTTTATGTGCATTTCATTATATGGTTGGAGCTTTGTCCACGATGTGAGTGAGGTACGAATGTCAAGACCTACCTACTTCAAGGGTAAAAAAAATGCGAAATCGAGGGCGATGCGCACGCATCAATAGCGCTGGTCAGAACAAATTTTGAGCAAGAGTCAGCGGAAAATAGATCAACTTTCCCATTCCCAGGATTCAGGTCCCTTTATATTCTGCCATGTTCCAAGCTGCTCTTATGGGCGCAAGCGGGTTTATTTATGGATAAACACAACTCAACACGTCTATAACTTGACTTCTTGAATTTTCATGTCATTAAGTGGTTTTTTTTCTATACTCAAAAGCGTCCTTGGGCGATATTTCTCCGTCGGTCGGTCTTCAGATCTATTCTTTCTTTCTCTGCATGTTGTCCCGGTCATCACGCAGGGTCGATGTTCCTGATGCGTCTCCGCTATAAGTTTTCAGATCTACTGAAAGACCCATTAATGGACACGCGAAACCTCAATTCTTCAAAATAACCATTTCTGTCAAAATTCAAACCCCCGCCATTAATCCTTCAACCTGTCCAGCATTTGGGGTTCTCAACTCGTGTAAGCCGAGGAAACCACGAAATATTGTCATCGTAAATAACAATGGACGAGGCAAAAATCATCGTCAGATCTCCACTGCAGCGTCTCTCAACCCCTGTTCCTCGAAACCCCACTGTTCCGCGAGAGGTGGTTAGGTGCTCCTCAATAGGCTTATCATATGCGAATGCATTTTCCCATTTTTTTAGGTTTATTATTCGTAATTTTATTATACAGGTAGGGCAAATGGTTATTAACAAAAATAGTTTTGATGTCGTGCTAGCCTAAGAAATAAAAATTAGGTCAGGAAGTCCGAAAGGGTAAAAAGTTTGAGAAACGCTGGTCTAGTGCTGTTTCTGAAAATGGGCTCCGTAGAACCCGGCAAAATAATTAGAGGAGTAAACAGTCAAATGACAGGAGTCAGAGAGACGGAGGTTAGCTTTCTAAAATATTTCAGGGGGGGAGGGAGGAAGTATTAAAAACTGAGAATATTTTAAAAAAAATAATAGTTAATGGTGGGTAAAACGAAATACCATCAGAATTTTATTCACATTAAATATTGCTCACTGAATTTCTTGAAGAGGGCAACATGACAGAGTTTAGATATTCTTGCCTGGATACAATTTAGAATATAATAAATTTTCTATAAATGAGAATCAATATTAAAATAGTGAAATTTACAGGATGATTATATTCAAAATTGTATTCAAACTGGAATATCTGAACTTTTCCTTGTGATCAACTTTAATTTTATGTACCTTTTTCTTCGCTACGACTTCGTACCCTTCTCTCTAGAGTTCATGCTAGCCGAGTGGATACGGCGTTGGCCTCCCAACGTCGCGGTGCGGAGTTCGATTCCGAATCCCGGAATGAGCGGACACAAACGTCAGATCTGGCTACCGATTGGTGGACGCGCTGTGCTCACCCCGTTATCGAGTGAGTAGATCTTACACCTCTCACCCCACACAAAGACAATCACAACACTGCTTTCTTTCCTCTCCCGCCTTCACAGCACAACACACACACTCTCTCTGTTCCAACGAAACCTGCCGATGGGTATCTATATTGACGTACCTCTGACGCGGAACAGGCCCCTCTTCCCCGAGGTGACGAAGGCTTCCACCTGAACGCAGTTTGGTGTCAAAAACATAATACTTCCTGGCACTCCTCCCCAAAGAGGACCGGCCCCTGGGGCCCTCGGGCCGACCAGCGATTGTCATACTGACCTTAAATAAAAATTTCATTATCTGGTCGGGGATCCTCCCAGTATCATGGAAGGATTAGCGCTAACTAACCCTTCTCTCTCGCTCTCCCGGTCGGTGACTGTAGGTGTGCACCCTCCCGGCGCCAATATCTACAGGAAAATCTACAGCGATATCTCTTCTACTATTTTTATTCCGTCTACCTTTACTATTTTCATCAAAGATTTCTCCGTAATGTCTGCATGATATGGCCTCGATGCTATTGCGTTTTTAAAAAAAAATCTTTCCTTCCTTTTTATTTTAGGCGCTATTTTTGCGCTACAACAAATCTTAGTATATTAAAAATGTGTTTACTTTCCTTTAAGAAAACCTGAATTTCCTGACAATCTAATGGGTGTATATATATATATATATATATATATATATATATATATATATATATATATATATATGCAAAAAATCCCACAGGAAAATGAAAGGCGGATTCCAAGTTCGAACGTACTTGGAATCCGCCTTTCATTTTCCTGAGGGATTATGTGCATTTATTGCTCTACTCACGCGCTACTTGGTGGGTTTCTCATATATATATATATATATATATATATATATATATATATATATATATATATATATATATATATATATATATATCTTTCTCTCTCCAGTTCTCCCGTTACCTGTGATCATTCTGATCGAACGAAGTTGCATTTGCATTGGTTTAGGTCCAATTCACGTCGATGGTGTTATTCTATGGTTGATTTAGATTCAGGGTTTTTCTTGGGTGTTACGTGGTGGGTTCTCGACGGTTTTGGTCCACGGTCTCTTATTCAGTATATTCGAGACAGCCCCGATTTATCAGGGTTCCCCATCCGCCACCCGGGAGACGCGCCTGGTAGGAGTTTTCTCCCCCTCAGAGTCGTACTGTCGTTGTTTCTGAATTTTAGGTCTCTTCGAACTTTCAGGTTAACAGATCGGATCATTTTTACGACTTGGAAGTAAATAATCATCGATGGGAAAAAGACCAAGAGTAAATTATTATTTGCTTCATCTCCATCTTTGTTTTCATCTTCATGTTTGTTTACATTCATCTTCATCTTTGTTTTCATCTTCATCTTCATATTCTTCTTGATATTTTTAACTATTTCAATCCTTTGAATTTCCAAAACACCCGAAGTCATTTGTCAACTAAGCAAAAAAAAAAAACATTTATAAATTTTCAAAAAATCCCCATCTTAAATTATGGAGTTATGGATACAAGAGGAGAGGCTGTGAGACTCTTCCTTAAAGCCTCACAACCTCATAAAAAAAGAGGAGTGGCGAACTTGCTCTAGTTTTTTTTTATATTCTTTCGAATATACGAAAAAGTGAAATACTATAAAGCAGCCATGCCTAAATTTTAATAAATTTTCTGAACTTCACCATTCTTTTTATTTGTTTGGTTGTTGTTTTTTTTTAATTCCCAAACATTCGATAATCCTATTCATTTTTTCTGAACTTAACCATTTTGTTTTGTCCAAATGAACTCTTATAAAGAAGTTGGAAAAACCCTTAAAATATAACTAGGTGAACCAAACTAAGAGAAAACAAGGTCTTCTGACCGAAAAGTCGCGTGCCCTCACTTATTCTCAATAGACTAGCATAGTATAGCGTAGTATTGTCTATCATAGCCTAAACTTACCTAGTATAGCATAGCATATCAGAGCCAAGCATAGCATAGTATAACCTACCATGTTTTAGTCTAGTATAGCCAAGCCTAGCCAAACATAGGATAGCCTAACCTAAAATAGAATAGCCTAGCTGTACCGGGTCTAACTTAGCCTAGCTTAGTATAACCTAGCATAGTATAGCCTACTTTATCCTACCTTAGCTTAGTAGATCATAGTCTAACCTAGCCTAGCTTAGTAAACCCTAGTCTAACCTAGCATATTATAGTATAGCCTTGCCAGGGCGTAGCATTGCCTAGTGTAGACTAGCCTAACCAGGTATGGCTTGCATTACATGCCAGAGCCTAGCCTAGCCTCACCTAGAATAGCCTAACCTAGTATAGCCAAGCTAGAATAGGCTACTATAGCTTAGCCAATATATCCTTGTATACGATAGCCTAGCATAACATACTAGGAGCTAGCTTGGTATAGCCTATCCTAGCATAACCATTAAAATAACATACCATACCCTAGACTAGAATGACCTTGCATAGCTTAGCCTATTATAGCTTTGGTTAGCTAGCCTATCGTAGCTAGGCTTGCCTAGCAGAGTATAGCATATTATAGCCTAGTCTAGTCTAGTTTATCAGAGTATCGGCCGAATAGTTATGATGTTATTGCCAAAACAAAAGAATTCCCGGGCTAACCTTAGGAAGACTGGCAATTATATCCTTCGAAAAAGAATGTAAAACAACATAAGGGTTTCAAATTTCGTTATAATCGGCCGAATAATTATGATGTTATTGCCCCCAAAAATAATTCCGGGCTAAACTTGGGAGGAATTTGGCAATTATATCATCCGAGAGAGAATGTAAAAGAACATAAAGGTTTGAAAATTTGTTAGAATCGGCCGAATAGTTATGATGTTATTAATAGAATTGTAGAAATTTGCTTGGTTCGCGGAAACCTTAATCTTAGTAGAAAAATGAAGACCCACGAGTAGATTGAAAAGGACATTTATTTCCTCTCAGACGTTTCGTTCCAAACATTGGAACATCTTCAATGATTCTATAAAAGTAAAGTAAAGTCACTCAATTTAGGAATGTACATCAAAAAACAAAACAAAGAGGAATAATAAAAACAACAAAATTAATTTTCTAGATGTAACTGTACGCAGGAAGGAGGGAAAATTAAAAAATAACGACCACACTTCTAGGGACTAATTATTTCAGTTCCACGCAACATATATTTAAAATAGTAAGTATTAAAACAAAAATATTTAGAGCTTTCAGAATTTATTCAGGTTGGACGGACTTTCACAAATAAATCAGTTTTCTGAGAACGTATTTTTCATTTAACATGTTTCCTATACACCTATTCGACAAGTATACAAAACTTTCTTAAGTAAATTATATCTTCAAATCCCCATAGTTACCGCTGTTTCAAAACACCGTATTTTTATTAAGCTCCCATTTATTGGTCGCTCCACTTCTTCTTTGGATGGTTCTCTTAAGAAAATTTTGCAAAGCCTTCTACCGCAATGCCAGTTTAACTTGATATATATTAATCATAATTCTTTGGGTTCTTTCTTCAACTATAAAGATCGTATTGATCTGATGTTGAAATCTTCTGTTGTATATCAATTCAAGTGTTTCGACTGCAATGCTTAATACGTAGGCCAGACTAGCCTACATCTTAAACAGAGGGTCAATAAACATTTTGGATTATTCCAGAGAATTCAAAGACCCTTAACTACACCCGAATTCTCCAGCATACGAAATCACGCAGAAAACACTGTCCACCTCATTTCACCGGAACATTTTTTCATTCTTTCTGGGGCTCCTTCAGTCCATTTATTAAAAATACTCGAGTCCCTCTCTATTAAAAAAACAACAATCAACGAGTCTGATTCCTCCTTTCCTGTACGTATCCCATAACCCTACAACCTACCAAGTGGTTTTCATGCTCCTTTCTCGTTCACCTTTTCATTCTTGTCCTGGAACGACAGCTGTCTAAGGTAATGTGTATATCATTCACACATTCGGTTCTTTTAATATTTTAATTTTGTAATTTTATACTTTGTCATATTTTAGCTTTAGTCTCGCTTCTTTGGCTTTATTTGATTTGCCCTAAGCTTGTTTTTTCAGTTGTTTTTTTAGTGTTTTTATTATTGCTGTTTGTTTTGTTTTTTATGTACATTCCTAAATTGAGTGAAGATGTTCCAATGTTTGGAGCGAGATATATATATATATATATATATATATATATATATATATATATATATATATATATATATATACCAGGCAATGGCTTCGCCACTCCGCAATACAGGGGGAGCTTGCGCTTCGCTACTAAGATTAATTTGAAACTTTAAGGAACTCTAAACTAAATTTCCCCCCTTTCAAAATATCAAGTTGCTAAAATATAGAGTTATAGAAGAATAGAAGAAGATAAATAACAATATATTTTCTGAACTTCACCATTTGTAATTCTTTGGGCTTTAAAAAATTCACAAAATTTAGATACTTATATTTATTTCTGAACTTCAACATTTTGTTTTTTGATATTATAAAAGAATTATTAGAAATAACTTTGATAAAAAAACATAAGTCATAACCAAACTAAGATGAAATTATTATTCAAATACTCAAAAATCCCCTTCTTAAATTATATAGTTAGTGATGATATATATATATATATATATATATATATATATATATATATATATATATATATATATATATATATATATATATATATATATATATATATATAATTTCACGGTGAAGGTAAGGACACATGGGAGGCTGAGGTACATGTGATTTATTTATGGAACAACGTTTCGGGCGTATCACCCATCTTCAGGTTCTAAAACATAAATTAATCTAATACAGTTAAAGAATATTAAAAATAATTAGGTTATGACTATGTAGGTAAATAAAAAATTAGAAAATTACTCAGGAATTTAAAAGTCAAGAGAATCAAATTATCAATCTAATATTTCACTATTGAAACGAAAAAACCCCACAAAAAACAAAAGTAAATAATTACAGTATAATATTGCTTACTGATAATTCAGGAATTTAAAAGGCAAGAGAATCAAATTATTAATCTAATGTAATCACTATTGACAAGAAAAAAAGAAGCAAAAACACAGAAGTAAAAAATTACAGTGAAATATTGCTTACCGATGAAGTTCAGGAGAAATCACAAAGTGAAGAAATTATAAAGGATGTGGCTTAAAGAAGGATAGGAATTTGATTGGTTGGTGGTTAAATAAGAGAAGGTTGGTTGGTTGTTGAATGAGGTAATTAAAATTAAGAAATAAGAAGTGTCGTAGAATGACTCCCGACGATACCATATATCACTATTCGTTGAGGGAACTTCCTTAATTATCTTTAGAGTGCGTTACTGTCTGGCGGTCGATATTATGTATCTTCGATATGCTTAAGAAGTGGAACTGAGCTCAAGGATAATAATATTGCTATCATTAATAAAATAGAGTTTTATTAATAATAACTATCAATAAACACAAGACGGAAAATATTGACATAAACAGAGAATGAAAAGGGTCGTGGGGGCTCGGCTAATCCGAGGATTTAAAGGATTTAAAAAAGGTAAAACAAATATCGAGTTAAAGAGATGGGATGGTTCGATAAACCATTTAAAGCACAGGATAGAATTGACAAAAGGGATCAATACTCAAAGGTGACGTTTGGCTTACGTAACTTTTGCACTAGTGGTGCAGTGGAAGGTGGCGCAAAGGAGTTTCGGTCCGCTGGCGAGTTCCAGCCGAAGGGGGGGGATAAAAGGATCCTGACGAGGCGTCTTGGGAAGGAGAACCGTTTCTCGACGAACGGCTTGAAGAACAATGGCTGTTCTAGGTTGTTCTCTTCTGAACAAAGGGGGGATGAGAACCGTCTCTTGTCTACGGGCTCAAGAACAATGGCTGTTCTAATGCTGTTCTCCTTTGAACAACAGGGGGGGGGATGAGAACCGTTTCTTGGCGAAGGGCTCAAAACGAACAATGGCTGTTCTAATGCTGTTCTCCTTTGAACAACAGGGGGGGGGGGGATGAGAACCGTTTCTTGGCGAAGGGCTCAAAACGAACAATGGCTGTTCTAATGCTGTTCTCCTTTGAACAACAGGGGGGGAAGGATGAGAACCGTTTCTTGGCGAAGGCCTCAAAAGAACAATGGCTGTTCTAGTGCTGTTCTCATCTGAACAACAAGGGGAAAGCCTTGGGGACTTGGCGTCACAGAAGGCTCGAACCTTTGGCACTCAAGGAATATTGTCCTCCTTCTGGACAAGTGATGGTGAATCTCGAGGTCGAGGTCCCTTGGCGCACAAAGGGAGAGAGGGTCGTGGTGATGTTTCGCGACGAAAATCTGGATCTCCAATCTGATCTTAGTGGTAAAGTTTCCATATAAATAGCCAGGACATCTCCTTGGCGTGGGGGAAAATGGAGTGAAAGCTTGGAGGGAACGCACAGCCGGGCCGGAGAACAATGCCTTATCTGCTCATAAGCCTAACTCAATCTGGCGAGGTCGGCGTATGGGGGCGAACGGGGGGGACGATAACCTCCTTGTTTAAACATTGACATCCGGTAGCTGCGATAAGGCTCCAAGCTTCGAGTCGAAGATGCACGTGGGCAGCATCGTGGTTTTAAATAATATGGGATAGGAGTTGAAATTAACGCAGCTTCAACTCGTTCTATCACACCCCTCCATTCCAGGGGAAGTTGTCACTTCGAAAAAAAAAGAGAGAGAAGGGACAACGATAGAGCTCCGTTGTAAGGAACTCATTTTCTTGTACCAACCGTACCTTCCTGCACCTAACTAGTATTACCTCAATACATATGATTATTTTGATCTTTAGATTACAAGGGAAAATAACCTTTAATACAACTTAATCAAAGAAAAAAAAAGGGCATGGAACAATGAAATGATATAAAATTAGTACATACGGGACAAAATAATTTATACGTAAATTAATGGGTACAAATATATATACATACAAAAAAATTAGACATTGAGCGTTACAAAAATCAGACATATACATTAATTAATTATATTATAAGAGAATCTTAATTTAAGTCGTACAAGACGGTATATACCTACATGGAGATACTAATCCTATGAATACAATTATTCTACGCTATTCGGTAACGCATTCCTACTGAGTGCGTCAGCGACCTGGTTATCGGAACTTTTTATCTAATTTATTTTAAACTGATACTCTTGCAAGAGTAAACTCCAGCGCATGATGCGGCCGTTTGAGTGTCTCACATTCCTAATATAGGCTAACGGACGGTGGTCGGTTCCTATTTGAAATTCTTTACATATCAAGTACAGCTTGAATTTGTCTATGACCCAGATAATTGATAGAGCTTTCTTTTCTCTAGTGGCATATCTCTTTTCGCGTGGTAATAATTGACGACTAGCATATGCAACTGGATGACTCGTTCCGTCATCCACGTATTGAAGGAGTACACCTCCAATGCCCTCGTTGATCACGTCGGTCTTAACCCCAAAGGATTTTTCCGGGTTGGGCAACTTTAAAATGGGGGCAGAAATGAACTTACTCTTGAGCTGATTAAAATGGGAAACAGCGACATCATTCCAACGTAAACGATCGGGAAAATTCTTTTTTTGAAGGGGGCATAGGGGGGCCGAAATTGCAGCGAAATTCGGAACAAATCGCTGATAGGGAGAAGCTGATCCTAGGAACGATCTTAATGGCTTCTTTGTAATCAGGAGGGGCATGTCGGCGATTGCCTTAATCTTGTTCTCGTGGGGACCTAACTTGCTTTGTCCTATTTTGAAACCCAAATATTTGATGGTTTCGTGGGCAAAATGGCATTTGCTGGGGCCAATGGTGAGGCCATTTTCACGCAGTCGCTCAAAAAGAGCTAATAGGGCGGGTAAATGGTGACTCCATTTAATTAGTTCTTGTAGCTGACTCTTCTGACGTGGTGTCAGCTGCGCGTCACTATCCAGGTAAGAGGGTTCCAAAGACTCGCCTGGTAGGGAAGGAGGAGGGTAATCGGCATCAGGTTGGATGCACACTGTCTGGATTACATTAAGGGACTCCGCGGGGTAATCTTCTTCAAGCGCCGATGCTTCGTCCAGTTCTACGAAGGTATCTCCATGGGCGCGTTGGGGGTTCTTTTTTTCTTGGGGTCCAGGGACAGTCTCCGTGTCCTTGTCTGGGGCCTTATCACCTAAGGGTGTTAGTGATTCACACTCCTTTTGTGCCGTCCTAAAGTCCTGGATAGGGGTCTCCGAGAAATCGGACGGTATCGGGGTTCTGATGGGGACGGGTTCCTGGGTTTCTTTCTTATCTCGGCCTCGAGGAAGGGCGGCCTGAAACACAGGGTCGAAACTTACTTGGGGGCTCTGTCCTATAAGTACGGAACAGAATTGTATGGGTGCTACAATGACTTCAGCCCAGCCATTATAATATTGACACTGCAGGTAACATCTAACGACGGGGAATCGGTTCGCCCGCCCAAGGTGGTCATGTACCACCGCAAATTTTTCGTGGTAAGAGGCCACTGGGAGGAGTTCGTCGGACACGATGAAACACGTACATCCTGTGTCCCTGACGAGAGTCGATACTCGACAGCCGTCCACGCTGCCCTCCTCATATTTCAAAGTTCCCGATGAACTTTTATCAAAACCAAAATTTACCTGGTGGCCTGACGGAGGGGGAGAAGTTTCTGCTTGGGTCTGCACCACCGGGGGAGCCGGGGTTGCATTAATCTGGTGAACTTGGTGGGCTGGTCCGCTTTTAAGCCTAGAATTTTGGGGGCAGTTCCAGCTCATGTGGTTTTCTACACCACAGGTGAAGCATATTATTGGTCGCTTCGGGAAGAGAGATGGAGGAGAAATCTTAACGGGAGGTTTGGAGTCCCGTTGTTGGTTTTGGGGAAAGAAGTTTTGGGGTTTTACGGGGCTCGGAAACTTTGTCAGCTTTCCTGGGAAGGAGCGCGAATCCGTCCTTCTTTCTTCTCGTTGGATTTCTTTTTCTCGTTCTTCTCGTTGTATTTTTCCTTCTCGTTCTTCTCGTTGTATTTCTCTTTCTCGTTCCTCTTGTCGGATTACTCTTTCCCTTTCTCTTTCTACCTTTTTTCTTTGAAATTCTGCTCTAATCCGAGCTAATTCAATCTGATGGTGAAGCTCAGCTTGTCTTATCCATGCCTCTCTTTCTCTTTCTTTTTCTTTGCTCCTCTTGAATGTACTCAGTTAGTTCTTTTCCGGAAAGTCCACAGGACTCTCCTTGCGCTTTAAAGATTTCAAACTGAGTCATCTTTGCACTTGGGGGTGCACTAGTCAACCAACTAAAATTCCTTGCAACAAGAATTATGCCTCTATAGAATTAGCCTACCTAAATATGGGCACTGACCTATTCGTACTTGGTTTCTTACTTTAAATAACAACTGACTAAAATCACACAAACAAATTATTATAACAGTTCCTTGAGCTACTCCAGCTTCTTAAGTTTAAAAAAAAGGGGATAGCAATCTTTAAAACAAAAGGGAACTACTATATTCTATTATTATAACGAATAACACTATGCTTCACTTGACTGAGACCAGTGTTTGCAAAGATATAGCGTTAAACCTTACACACCTGATACCAAATTTAAATAGTATATATATATATATATATATATATATATATATATATGTCGTAGAATGACTCCCGACGATACCATATATCACTATTCGTTGAGGGAACTTCCTTAATTATCTTTAGAGTGCGTTACTGTCTGGCGGCCGATATTATGTATCTTCGATATGCTTAAGAAGTGGAACTGAGCTCAAGGATAATAATATTGTTATCATTAATAAAATAGAGTTTTATTAATAATAACTATCAATAAACACAAGACGGAAAATATTGACATAAACAGAGAATGAAAAGGGTCGTGGGGGCTCGGCTAATCCGAGGATTTAAAGGATTTAAAAAAGGTAAAACAAATATCGAGTTAAAGAGATGGGATGGTTCGATAAACCATTTAAAGCACAGGATAGAATTGACAAAAGGGATCAATACTCAAAGGTGACGTTTGGCTTACGTAACTTTTGCACTAGTGGTGCAGTGGAAGGTGGCGCAAAGGAGTTTCGGTCCGCTGGCGAGTTCCAGCCGAAGGGGGGGGATAAAAGGATCCTGACGAGGCGTCTTGGGAAGGAGAACCGTTTCTCGACGAACGGCTTGAAGAACAATGGCTGTTCTAGGTTGTTCTCTTCTGAACAAAGGGGGGATGAGAACCGTCTCTTGTCTACGGGCTCAAGAACAATGGCTGTTCTAATGTTGTTCTCCTCTGAACAACAGGGGGGGCGGGGGGGGGTGAGAACCGTTTCTTGGCGAAGGGCTCAAAACGAACAATGGCTGTTCTAATGCTGTTCTCCTTTGAACAACAGGGGGGGGGATGAGAACCGTTTCTTGGCGAAGGGCTCAAAACGAACAATGGCTGTTCTCCTTTGAACAACTGGGGGGGGGGGGGATGAGAACCGTTTCTTGGCGAAGGGCTCAAAACGAACAATGGCTGTTCTAATGCTGTTCTTCTTTGAACAACAGGGGGGGAAGGATGAGAACCGTTTCTTGGCGAAGGCCTCAAAAGAACAATGGCTGTTCTAGTGCTGTTCTCATCTGAACAACAAGGGGAAAGCCTTGGGGACTTGGCGTCACAGAAGGCTCGAACCTTTGGCACTCAAGGAATATTGTCCTCCTTCTGGACAAGTGATGGTGAATCTCGAGGTCGAGGTCCCTTGGCGCACAAAGGGAGAGAGGGTCGTGGTGATGTTTCGCGACGAAAATCTGGATCTCCAATCTGATCTTAGTGGTAAAGTTTCCATATAAATAGCCAGGACATCTCCTTGGCGTGGGGGAAAATGGAGTGAAAGCTTGGAGGGAACGCACAGCCGGGCCGGAGAACAATGCCTTATCTGCTCATAAGCCTAACTCAATCTGGCGAGGTCGGCGTATGGGGGCGAACGGGGGGGACGATAACCTCCTTGTTTAAACATTGACATCCGGTAGCTGCGATAAGGCTCCAAGCTTCGAGTCGAAGATGCACGTGGGCAGCATCGTGGTTTTAAATAATATGGGATAGGAGTTGAAATTAACGCAGCTTCAACTCGTTCTATCACAAAGAGGAACAGCGGTATTATCTATGTTGAGTGTTAGAGATTTTGTACGTATTAGTAGGGATTCCAAAATTCTTAGACTATATTCATTGTTATTATGACCAATTATTTTGAAGTTATCTATGGAACATTCTGTCTTGCATTGTATAATATGATTTCTAATTACAGAAGCTTCCTTCTTAGACAATATTTTTTCAGTGCAATGGCTTATTCCCATGTGAGAACAAAACCTCTCTTTCAATGAGCGAACCGTACTACCAATATAGGTTTCTTGCAAACAACAAGGACAAGTAAAAGCGTAAACAACACGGCTTCTCATTTCTAGAGGAAGTTTGTCTTTTGACGAGAAGAAACTTCCTATGGAAAGTGGGTTGACAAAAGTAATTTTGAAGTTGGTATGAAAGAAGTATTTTTTGAGTAATTTGTTGCATTTTCTAGTGAATAATTTATTGTAAGGTCCCATTTCAGGTAATACGAAATTTTTTTCATTTTGGGGAACATTATATGAGAGAAAGGATGGAGAGTAAATTTTGGTAAGAAAATTATTGATTAGTGGGTCAACCAAAGGTGGGCGGGTAACAATTATTTTTAAAAATAAGACTTTAGAGTCTGAAATTCATTGTGCATTAGGGAATAATTGGAGGAGAGATGGTAACCTCTATATATTAGAGATTTAATTGCACTGAGTTTGTGTGACAAGTCACAATGGCTGAAAAAATTGATTCCTAGGCCACTAAAGGTAGGCTTTCTGTATATTGAGGTAGTTAGTTTGTCGGTTTTTTCTATAATGACGTCTAGAAAAGGAAGTTGATAGTTACTCTCTAATTCAATGGTATATTTAATGTTGGGATGATAGGAGTTTATAAAATTAAAAAAATAGTGGGCATGTTCTATATTATTGATAATAGCAAAGGAGTCATCAACATACCTACGATAAAATATGGGTTTGAAATCTAAAGGGCAATGTTTCATAAAGTTTTTTTCAAGATGAATCATGAAAATATTAGTTTGGTTTTTACCAAACACATTGTTACCAAACACATTTTACCAAACACACATATATATATAAGGCTCTGAAGATGATCGAAAGCTTAGCAATTTTAGTTTGGTTTTTACCAAACACATTCCTTTAACAAAGAGATGAATACTGGACAAGTAATCCACCATCTACAAGATGGAATAAAAAAAAAGTTGCCAAAGGAAATAATTAAGGCAAAATACACAATGGTCTTCAACAAAATTTGCATTTATATATATATATATATATATATATATATATATATATATATATATATATATATATATATATATATATATATATATATATATCAGAAAGAATCTGCTTTACGTATATCCGCAAATCCCTCTTCCAAACGTTTTATAATGACAGCCAAATATTTTGTCTCCCCATCTAAGCCTGCAGACAACGCAGCTCATTAACGCGAAGCCAGTATGCAGCCGAATTTACCTTTGTATATATATAAACAATTAGCGCTACACATATTACTAATTTTCGAAGTACCCCAGATGTTTACTGTGAGACCTGCTTCGTATATTTACATAATAACTAAGATCAGGGGCTACATTAGCTCTTTAACCAATGAAAGGACAAAAAGGACATTAAAGAATTACTCCGTCCTTTTTTATAAACTGCACAATTCATCTTCTGTTCCCATGGTAACCATTCTCTGTTAATTTATGACTGCTTGATTTTGTGAAACGATTGTTAATGTCACATTTTACTCTATTGAAAAAAGAGATTCTTTGATATTCATTAATTCATTATTATTTATTAATTCACTCTTCCTTCATTCATGCTTAACTCAGTTTTTTAGTAAACCATAAACGTTTCTCAAAGCCATTTTTTTTGTTACAAGTAATTTTAGTTTATAATTAAAGTTTAATGTTCTAAGAAATTACGACATTATCCAAAAAAAGACAAATATAAGAGTGGAAATAGAGTACCGTGTTAAAAAAATCAGAAAGCCTGTTGTATTTCTATCACAATATCGTCCATAATTTTTGCCAGAGAAAATCCAAGGTTTCCAAAATTGTTGTAAATTACAAGTATAAACTACGTATTAGCAGAGGTTATGTAAATTTGGATGAATAAAACAAAAGTTATCGGCAGATAAGCAATTTACTAGAAAAGGGACTAAACAATCTAATTTAGGTAAAGTTCAAAGAAACAAGCTGTAAAATTAAAACAAGTAAACAAAAGGAGAAAACTATGCAAATTCTATTACACCCCACCTAAGGACAATACCTGCACATGTATACATTTCGCCAAACATTTTGCCTTAATCATTTTACGACCATTTCTCGTTTTAGCGGCGGAAATTGCTTGTTAATGGCGAAATTAATTGCTCCGGTTTACTTGGTCCCTCAGAGTCACAAAAAGCGAGAAAGGTACTTAAATTTCGCGCCTATTTTCCTCTTTTAAAGCGTATTTTGCCCAAGGTAACGAACGACCCTGTCTCGACGCAAATTGAGGCCGATCAAAACCAAAGACAAGCCCAACAGTAAAATGAAACTCTGTAATTAATCTGGAGTTCGGTAATTATTCCAGAGTTAACGTCATCAATCAGTGATGAAAATAGGAAAAATGGCGAAGGAAGGTTTTGTGTTGAGATGTGTGGTTGAGCTTGTAATTATAAAGACCTCTCGATTTATATAGATCGGGTTTCGCAAAACATTTAGTTCAAGGGTGCAATAGATTTATTAAAAAAAATTCCTGCCATGGTAGTAGATGTTAAGCCTAGCGTGTGCTGAAATATTAAATATGTTGTGAATGCAAACCGGATGTTTCATTTATAAGAGTCCCTCTCGGTGTCCCCCATTTTTTTTTATCCTATCATTTTTTTTAAGCCATCAGGGGGTAGGGGGCAAATACTGCGCCTGACATCTGGAGGATTTGCCAGCCCTCCCGGAATCCACATTCCCAAAGGAAAATTTGCGTCTATATATCTTCCACACATTTTTACTTACTCTACCTTCATCGTTTTCCTTACATATCTCCTCTTACCAACTTTTCACTTCAAATAAAAACAATATTGCACCTTCAGAAAGGAGATCTGAGAACATTGATCAGAGTAAGCAACAGTCGCACAGATAAGCCAATTCAAACTAAGTTTCAGATGTTTTGATCATTAACAAATAATTATAACATTAAATATATTTCCATTAAAAAGGGTTTAGGAGAAAAATGACAATTACAAAGTTAGTTGTGAGTCATCACGTACAGAGTGTACCAACCAGTTTGGTCACAACTGGGCCTTACAGGATTGGATTTAAACCAGAACTCTGTAGGAATTAAATGAAAATGCATTTTTCGACCTGAATATCTGATATATTAACTAATCCTTTCCAAAACACTATATTTTAGGAATACAATCTTTTTAAACAGTTTGAATTTTAGTTTGTGAGTCAATTTTGAATCAATTTAGGTATATTTGAAGATTTTATCCATGTTCTTTCTAAGATTTTATTTACAGTACCCAAAAACAGGACGCAATGTTGTTTTTTTCGTATATTTGAAGCTTTTATCAAAGAAGCTCTTTTTAAAAGTTGAGAACAAATAAATATGATTATCAAATGCTTTGGATTAATAAAAATATTTAAAAATCGTGGGACGTTAAGAAAATGGTTTAAAATTAAGGCATGGCTGTTTTTTTTGTGTATTTTTTCGTATATAAAAGCAAATTTAGATGAAAAAAAAAATGGCTCTGGGGAGTGTCTTATTCGTATATCAAAATAATTTCGATAACAGTTTTTCTTGTATTTAAACGTAGAAAAAAAATCATGGATTTAGATGGAAGATCTGCGACTATCTTCCACTATTTTCACCACTTTCTTTACGGATCTCTCTTTGCAAACTTTCTGCGTGATATGGCTTCGTTGCTATTGTGATTTAAATTCGAAAAAAAAAGAAAAATACTCTGTATTTACTTTTGAAATCGTGTTCATTTGATGTTTTCAATAAGGGCGCTGGTCTCGGGCGTGTAACGATCTCGTTAACCTAGTGGATAAGGTATTGGATTTCTAACGCCTAGGTACCGAGTTCACTAGCGGACACAAGTCCTTAGCGTTTGTCTGAGACTGACCGTCTATTGGCGGATGCGATGTGTGCAACCCCGGGGGGAGGGGGAGTAGTTCCTAAGCCCGTCACCACGCACATAACTGATCTTTCCCTTCCCGTTTTCCATTCTCTCCAATGTTACGGAAACTGCCGTTAGGGGTCTTCTATCGACATTTACCCTTGACGCGGAACGGGTCCCGTACCCCCCCCCCCTCCAACCCGAGGATCAGTCAGCCACGTCGCTTAGCAGCGATTGTAAATCTGATCATAATGCAAATTCCATTATCTGGTCGGGGGATCTCGTGTAAGGTTGTGTCTTTAGTGAGACGGAATAACACACTTTAGTTACTTTAATTACCTAAAATTCCTCAGTTGTCTCCCCAAAAGTGAATCCGAGCTGAGGGCGAATGAAGGAACAGCGAGATTTTTCTTTTTTTTTAAGGGGCTATCTGGCGACTGTCCACTTAGGCATAAGTCGCCGTAAACAAACAGCCTAGTTCTAGGCTACTTTAAAAAAAATTGAACAGAAAACAACAATAAAAAGAAATAACAATTAGGAAACAATAACAAAAACAACAACTAAACCTAGTTAAATGAAAGGGAGAAGGCCGGCCTCCCCCCAAAAGTCAACGAGTCCACCAGTCAATGTGCACGCACTCGTCCCGAGTACAAAGGACAGGCGGTAGCGACCCCGACATCCCGGTACCGGGACAGGTATCGTGCGCGAAGATCACCCAGACTGGGACATTCGACAAGAATGTGCCGAACAGTCTGGGGGACGACGCAGTCGTCACAATAGGGCGCAGGCGAGCGCTCCATCAAATAGCGATGCGTCACACGAGTGTGTCCGATTCGGAGATGACAGAAAGCGACCTGAAGCCGTTGCGGCATTGGGGGATAGGTCCATGGGAACAGTCACGGCGCAATGGCACGCAACTTTAAGTTCCCTTCGACCGTCTCCCATCTTCTTTGCCAAGCAATCCGAAGAGCTGCCCGTATTCCTGCCATGTAGTCTGTGTGAGGAGGAACAGCGAGAAATCCAATTGTCATAACCCAAAATACAGATGACCAAGAGAGAACATAAAATGATAACAAAAAAAGGACAATTGAGTACCAAAACTAAGGTTTAAAGAAAGAGAGGAGTAAGGATGATGCTGTCTTAACTCTAAATAACTAGTGCATAAACACTTGCACACCACTAAGTAGTTTTCGCAACCCTGATCTCATTCTGGTTGGAATTTACATTTATGTTTTACAAGCTTCATATATTTGGAAACTCATTTATAATGGAATTTCATCATCAAAGTCAGAAAACAAATATATAGAATTTCTCTTCCAAATCTCAAAGATTAACGATCTTTGAAGGCAACATCGCGCACCCCTACCGGACGCGTTTTGTACCGCAGGTTGGGAACCACTGCTCTGAATGAAAGCTCGCACCAGAGAACACATTATTCCAACGGACATACGAGTATTCCAAAGGTCTTCAGAATTTGGCCTGATGCAGTATGAAGATGGCTAAATAATATCAATTCGTGTTAATGTCTCTGTTCAAACTCAACGACACTAAAAAAACAAAACAAAAACACGGTCAAAATATGCAGGTCGAAAAATATATCAACCTCACTTTATGACCTCACCATCTACCCTGTCTTTAGAATAATCACAATCCGTTTGTTGCACAAACGGCAGCTAATTTGTCAGGATAGTCGACGACCAGCTTTTTTCCATTCAGCCCCTCCCTCTTTTGTGTCTGGTGGTGGGGTGATGTTTTTTAACATGCCTGCCGATAGGCACTCGTCTTTAGGTTTTATTTCTTACTCAACAGCCCTCAACAGAGATTATACACATATCACACAAAAATTAAATACATCTCGAAATGAAACAAGTGGAGACTGAGAAGTAATCTGAATAGTGTATATTAATTATACAATTCAAGTGAATTGGAAAGATAAATAATTGTTCGCAGACTTAAAATATGCAAAGAAAAATGAATCAACTAAAGTCAAGATGGAGTAGAAAGTAGATCATAGTTGAAGCACGTGAGAAAGTAGCCCCTTCTGCTGCAGTTAGTGAGAGCGATTCCGATTCTATAGAACCAAATTTCACCAAATATTTTTAATATGGTAAATCAAATTGAAACGAAAGTATTCGTTAATTTGTCGGTTCAAAATATGGATTGCGTTAAACATTAATGGAGACGGGTTTTAATCAAATTTCTTCTTGTTGATATAAATTCCGATCACATCAAAAGAGGCAAACGGCAGGAACTTTGAAAACGAAGAATTCTGACATAAATTCATAGTTACGAGATCTGGAGACAATTGCAAAGCCAACTAAAATCAGTTGTACGAATTTTGATACTCATTTGATCAGTGGGAAACAAAATACTGATTAAATAACCCGAAACAACCGAATACAAAGAAACCAGCAAAAAAGTGTTAAATTTCTAAAGGTTTTTAATCGTTTTGAATCAAAAAAGAAATAAAAGCAAATGATCTTTTGTTTCAAGAGATTCAGCACAATTTGAATGTACTGAATGCTAAGAAGAGCATTTAATTTTTTTTTTAAAATACCTATATGCAGGAATATTTTTTAGTCATCCATCTGGGTACAGCTAAGCTACACTACATTTGGTTAATCATCGGACGGGGCAAGATTTGAGTCGGATCGACATTGCAGCGACTGTTATATGCTTCAGCGATCCGTGGATCGAATCGCACACCTAACTGTAGGTCATCCTTGAGATAAACATCAAAGGGTGCGATTCAGGGGAACACCCGTACCAAAACAATATTTTATCCTTAAAAAACACGCTGACCAATACTCTCTCTGAATGAGGACAATTATAGGGGTGTTCGGAACCAGAGGGCACGCAACTCTTCAAAACCTGGCAAAACTATACAGGGAGAAAAAGGAAGATAGAAAACAAAGAGGAAAAAATGACAAAAGACGACAAAAGATATGATAGGGAAACGGATGAAAGAGAGAAAAAGAGGGGAAAGATAGAGATTAATAACATATTGTAATAAGAACGTAAAAATAGAAGAAGTCTGCATAAGGCTAATCAATGGCCTATACGAGGCAGCTCATGTTCCCATCACCCAGTACAACCTCACCGTGCATCATCATCCATAAATCTATTTATAAACCTGCAGGGAGTTTGCTTCTAACATATGACTAATGAACCTATTCCATTTATCTACTAATCTCTTCCCTAAACCCAAACTTGTCCAGCTTAAACCCATTGCTACGTGTCCTATCCTGTTCACTAAAATAAGAACCTTACCTGCCTCACCAATTATAATCGTTTACTTTCTCAAAGACGTCAATCAAGTCCCCTCAAACTCTTCTCCTTTTTAATGTAGGAAGATTTAGTCTCCTAAGCTTTTTGCCATAAGGTAAACTCCTCAATCGACCGATCATCTTAGTCATCCTTCTTTGCACATACTCAAACAAAGCAATATCCATCCTATAATTTAGTGACCAAAATTGCAACGCATAGTCAAGATGAGGCCTAACTAATGCCAGGCACAGTTTAGTAATGACATCATCACTACTATTTCTCACACCCCTCCCAATATACCTCAATACCCTATTAGCTTTAATTTCTACTCTGGAGGTCGGAACATTCGCATCCTGACCTTTCTAAAGCTCTCCCATTCAATATATAATTATTCAACGGATTATTCCTACCTATACTAAGTACTGTACACTACACTTGCTTATGCTAAATTCTATTTGTCACTTCTGCGATCAATGGAATAGTTCAGGCAATTCCTCTTGCAATACCTCAGAATCGGAGTCATACCTTATAATCCTAACTTACTGTCATCGGAAAACTTATTCAGGGCGCTACCTATACATATGTGGCCAGATCATTAATAGAAATAAAGAACAAGGGCCCCAATACCGACTCTTGAAGAACACCACTGGTAACATTCCCCCAATCGGATTTAATCCCATCTATACCACTAACTCTTTGCTGCCTGTCACTAAGATACGACTAAATCCACCGAAAAACCCTTCCATCCATCCCATGCGCTTTCACTTTAGTCAAAAGTCGCGGGTGAGGCCACTGTCGAAAGTCTTACTAAAATCCAAATACACAATATCGTAATTCCCATCTCAAAATGCACAAACCAAAATCTTCTTTTTTTTCGCAACAAAGAATATGTAAACAAAGAATCGATCCCGAGAGAGGGGATCGAGGGACCAACTTCGGCCAGAAGAGAAACCGAGGCCAAAAAGACCTAAAAGAAGCACAGAAAGACCAACATTACTGAAACAGCGGAAAAAAAGTACTACGTTCTCACTCTCTCTGTTTATTCCTCTCGCCTCGGAACACATTTTTCAAAGAAGAAACGACAAAAACCAAACAAACATCTTAGCGAGAACTGATTTTGTCTTATTTTGAGTCAAAGCGAAAACCAACGAGAGCATCTCCGACAGAAAGTTTTTAAGTGATGAAGAGAGAAGTGAAAATATGCGGAAAATACATAGCCTCAGATCCTCCTACAGACATCGGGGCCGGGAATGCACACAACTCTCAAGCGTTGGGGCCAGGAGGGAGCGCAATCCTCGAATTGTCAGCTGCAACATGGTTGCTCATACTGCATCTGGCACCCATTTGCAGAGCCTAAAACTACAAAGGATTGCTTTGAAAAGGTATTCGTAGAAAAAAAGTGGTGAGTTAGGAGAGGTGAAAATGTATGAAAGATCCATTATTATTGTAGCCAAATGAGTCTGCACCGGTAGGAAAGAGGCACGCAACTCTCCGAGAAATTATTGTGATTTTATTCCTCACGAATAAATACTTCCATAAAATGCCATTGACATCCTTCATTAATTTTCTTCCTCTCTTCCCCATTCTTGCTCCCAAATTTCGGCTTTATTTTCACATTTTACATAATCTCTCACTAAATCCCTTTAGCTAAAACAAGGTCTGAGAAAAATCCTCCCTTCTTAATTAATCCATTAATTACGACCTTTTAAACTATTATACAAGAGTTGTTACTCCTGGCATGAAGAGCCTTTTAGGCTGAAATCTTCTCTCTTAATTCCTTACTTTTTAAACCCATTTTATTCTCTCATTTTGATCTTTGGAGTTCATTTATTTATTAAAATCGACGAGGAAATTTCCGCCATTGGAGTCGGAGGGAGAAAAGTGGTAGACTTAGGTTGGAAGATTGTGTGAAAGGTACCACCTCCTCCGCGGGTAAGTTTGTTTTTTTTTAAGCGGCTAAACTGGCGACTGTGATCAAGGGCATAGCCACCAAAATTTCTCACTAGCCTATTATTAGGTTATATAAAAAGTTATATATAAATAAAGGCAAAATGTAAGCGACAGCAAACTACTAAACCAAAAGCCTACACAAAAACAAAATCCAACTAAGACTACAAAAAAAGAGAGATGCATGATCGAGTGCCGGGAGGAGGCTCGAACATACAGCAAACTGCCCCCAAAACTAAATACTATGGAGGAGGTCCGCCTTCTCCAGAAAATCGAAAATGCAACAGTCGGGTGTGCATGAACTCGTCCCGAGCACGAAGGAGAAGCGGTAGAGACCCAGCTCATCCCGGCACCGGAACAAGTAACATGCACAAAGTTCCCTCAGACTGGGACATTCTACAGGAAAGTGCCACACAGTCTGTGGTGCCAAGCGAGTGCGCTCGATTCGGGGGCGACACAAAACGATCTGACGTCGTCGAGTCATTGAGGGATAGACCTATGGGAAGAGTCGCGGCACAACGGCGTGCGACCTTGGATTCCGGTCAGCCGTCTCCCATCTTCTTTGCCATGTAGCTTGAAGGGCTGGCTTTATTATTGCGAAGTAGGCAGAGTGGGAAAGAGCAAAACGCTTGTTAAGGAAGACAACTTGGTGGTCCGGTGCTTCGGATCTACAAATTTACCTGTAGATCTTTACTAAAAGGAACATCAAAGGACATAGAATGGTGTTGCAACCATAACAAAACAATATTTCATCTTTAACACAAACATGGTATCCACAATACGCTCTGAGAATTTGGACGATACTCTAGAACAATTACTCGGGCGCTTGAGGCCGGAGAGGTACGCAATTCTCATGAACTTGGCAAATCTCCGTAGATAGATAGAGAGAGAGAGAGAGAGAGAGAGAGAGAGAGAGAGAGAGAGAGAGAGAGAGAGAGAGAGAGAGAGAGAGAGAGAGAGAGAGAGACAGAGAGAGAACAAGAATGAGTGAGGTACGGTATTAACTTTAAGAAGTGATATAGTGTTTGTAATGTACTGTGTTTGTTATAATGGTTTCTTTGTTAGTGTTTATTAGTGTTTGTAATCTAATGTGTTTGTTATGATGTACAGCATAATAAAGATAATCAGTTGTTGAAATAAGGTTGCAAGATATTTTTTTGAAAACAATTTGAGTGAAAGTGTTGACATTATGCTTACAAATCATTGGCAGCAGAACCCTTAACCTTCCACTAATCTTCCCTTAAACATGACCACACAGTTCAAGAAAAAGGTCTGCTGACCAAAAGGTCGCGTGGCTCTCACTTATTCTGATTTATGACCTTACGACCTTCAAAACTTTCAATAATTCCCGGACTAACCTTGGGAGGACCTTGGCAATTATAGCATTCGAAAGAGAATCTAAAACAACATAAGGGTATCAAACCTCGTTAGAATCGGCCGAATATTTATGATGGTATTGCTAAAACAAAAAAGTTCATTGGCAAACCTTGGGAGGACCTTGGCAATTATATCATTCGAAAGAGAATGTAAAACAACATAAGGGTTTCAAATTTCGTTAGAATCAGCTGAATAGTTACAATGTCATTAAAAAAAAAGCAAAATAGGACCGACCGACATAGTGAGATGGAGAAGTCTTCGCGACTAAATATTAACTTTCAAGCGAAAATTGTTTTGGGGACACGGTTTTTCCCCCTCTCTTTTTTGCCGAAAATGTAGTTCTGCCTCAATGCCACACCTCAGAAAACTTCGCCCCAAATTGCACATCGAATACATCATAACGCTTAGGTGAGAATATCGATTACAAACATTATTTAGCTTTAGTCAGATCTAAAAATCTCGTTTCAGTATTTCGACTTATTTTTCGTTCGAGCGCGTTAAGCAATGCGTGTTTCAAACTTGTTTTTTATCTTGATCTCCTCATTTTATTCACACGCGCACACATAATATATTCAATACACATACACGTCCATACAAATCTTACCCAACTGACGAGGTAAAGGAAAGGGAATTTAGGACCGCTTTCGTCTTTATTCTTAAAGGTCTCTTCAAAGTATTTCACTTTAAAGACGAAAGCGCTCGGAATCTTCATTTCCTTCTCTGTGTCGAGCGGTTAAGATCTTTTGAACTCAAGTGATAATTTGTGAACTTATAAACGTTCATAGCTTAGCGACCACATCCCGTGTAAGAAAGTGAATGAATGTCACCCATAACAGAGAGTAAGAAAGGAGAGAAAGTTTCGAATGAAAGTAAACGAAAAAAAAATTTGGTGGGGTTTTTAGTACCGATTTTTGTTTATTTGAGATACCTTTTAATTCTCAGTGGGGACCTATAATTTAAGGTTGGACCCGAACCACGGGTCTCTACAGTGCATGGCAGCCGCCTGGAAGTCGACCTGAATCGGGCTACACCCAGCGACTAACCACAGCCGATGTGGTTTAACCTCATTAAAACTGGAAGCGGTGTTTCTTTCCACTCGGCTAAACCCTCCAAGTAAATGAATAGCAGACATAATTGAGAAACAAAAGAGGGAAAAGAATGTTTCGAATGAAAGTAAATGAGTTGAGAGCAAACAATAAGAAGGGACGCTATACCTTTATTTGGACCCAAAGTCCGAACCTTCATGTGGATAAGCCCGGGGTGATAACCAGCAATGCCTTAGAGATTCTCCGGATAATTGATAACTAACATAGCAAATGTTTTAGCTCTAGACGAAAAGGTTTTCTGCGTTTTGTTTTGTTTTTTATAATTAGGTGATCCCTTCTGGCGTCTTCCCTTCTGCGGAAATAACAACCACAAACATCAAACACGATCCTTTAAAATAAAAATAACAAAAACAAACAAACAAAGAACGAAATGCTCCAGTTGATTTTCGCGGTTTAGCTCCTCGAACCCCATAAAAAAAAGAGCACCAGCAGAAACGGATTGACGCAAAGGTTCTAATTTTATATTTCGAGTACCTGGGCCACTCAAGGTGGCGACAGAGAATGGGGCACTATGCTGTAGCTGACAGGACTACGTGCCCGTCATGCCCCAACACCAGCAGGGGGATCTACGGCTATAGATATATTCTATACATTTTTACTCACACCATCTTCACCACTTTCTTTCCAAATCTTTCCTACTCCCTTTCTGTTGGAGATGCCCTCGTTGGTTTTCGTTTCTTAGGTTCAAATTGTAATAAATATGACAATAATAATCAAAGATAATTGTGAGAGGGACAATTTTCAATTCAAGTGAATGAGCGCGGTTCTAACAGAGTCTTCTTCTTTTTTTTAGGCTCAGAGATAGCTGAGTGGATTAGGCTTCCCGTCCACTTATCTCAGCGACGCGGAGTCAGTGTTCCGATTTTTTCCTCCGCTTCTATGAGTCTTTCCGTTTCTTAACACCTTCCTGCTTCAAACTTAATTGACTTAGACATATAAAGTGAGGAATATAGTAGTAGGAGATTTAGTAGGAGAAATAATGGGCAAATTTGGGGAAAAAAGATAGGAAAGCGAAAATGAAAAATAGAATGAAAGACAGGTCCCTGGTAATGGGGCATCTCTGGCTTTCCCTGCGTTTTGATATATATATATATATATATATATATATATATATATATATATATATATATATATATATATATATATATATATATATATATATATATATATATATATATATATATATATATATATATATATATATAGCTACGTGACCCATATCCACGAGTCGTAACCCTTGAGTCCCAGAACCGTGCCACCCGTGCGGTATTGGATGCGAGCACCTCCTACACGGATGTCTGCGAAGGTCCGTCGGAATAGTGGAATGACCCGGAACGTTTGGGCATTGGTAGATATCTTTCATCTACTCTCGAAGAAGTTGATGTTTTCGATTTCTACCGACGTACTCTGTCATATACATAATTCACATTCCGATAAGGTGTCGTGCAGATCATCGTTAATCGTCCGCAAATTGGACGTATAACGAGCCTTCAGTCAGAGGTTGGGGAAGGTCGATGATGTATATGTTGTAAAGTAAGGGACTTATACACCGCCTTGTGGCACTCCCGCCTCGAGCTCGAACTCGGGGCCATTGAAACCTTTAATTTTCACAAACGCTCTCCTCTCCATTACGTAATCGCATAGAATCCTTTCAAGATTGGGATCGAGGCCCAGTTGTAAGATTTTGTATTGCAGGCCTCTCCTCCATACTTTGTCAAAGGCCTTTTTGGCGTCGCGGAGTACCAGATTTGCAAAGCGTCCTTCTGCTTTTACTTTTGCCAACTTCTCGATGATCACGGCTAGCGCCGTGTCCGTTCCTCGCTTCCTTCGGAAGCCATGTTGTTGGTTGTTGTGAGAAATATTTTCCTCGAGGAACGTATTAGCTCTGTTGGCCAATATTTTCTCTAAGACTTTCCCTGCAAATTCTAAGAGAGATATTAGCCTGAAGTTAGCTGGACTGTCCGGTGGCTTACCAGCTTTGAGAATGAATATCATTTTTGCTACCTTCAGTGGTCAGGGAAATAACCGACGTTCAGGCACGCATTCATGATATTCATGAGCCACAAAAGGATGTTAGGCTGGGCTCGAATAAAATAGTCCCTTGTCATTCCTGTACGCCCTGGTGCTCGTTGACGAAAGGATTTTAAGGTTTAGGAGAGTTCTTCGGCAGTAATTGTACCGCCGAGTCCCTCCATATCCCTTTTCTGCCATACATAATGGTGAGGATGAGTTCTGTGTATCTGGTAGTTCAAATCATTTATTGTTCTGTCTTCGAAGTCTAAATCAAAGTTATCATTCTATTCCGGGGATATCTTAAATATAGATGGCCAGAAGAGTCTGAATTCCTCTTAGATTTCTTCCGCGTCCGTAATGTCGGAATTGCACGTGTAAGTTTCATAGTATTTTGTGTCTGTCCGCCTCTTATTCTTTTTACTGTCTGCCAGAATGTACGTGAGTCGTTTTCTATATTCAGTGCGTCTATCAAATCGTTCCAAAGTACATTCTGTTGGTCCCTAATAAGAGTCATTAATTCGTCGCGTATCTGTCGTGTTCGTCTGTGCGTAGTGATGTTGGGGCCAGTCAGGTTTATTTCATTGATCAGTTCCCCGTATTTTCTCGCGAGGGATTTCATTCTAGGGGTCCATGAAGGGACAGGAAGAGTTTTATATTTAATTCGGGGAATGGCTTTCTTATCGGCTTTTAATAAATGATCATTAATTTTATTCAATTCCTCGTCAATCTCTTCTAGAGTGGCATTAATTAAGGGGTCAGGGTTGTAATTTTCGAGGAGTCGTTTATAAGTATCCCAGTTGACGCGTGCGTAGCTCTTGCGCTCTGCGATAGGGACTTGAATGGGGGAGATTGAGATTTTAATGATAGCCTGGTGGTCGCTGGGAATAGGAGGGCCTGGTTCAATAAAGTGCTAGTGAGCACTATGTGTGGTTTTGTGGCTGATCTATGCCTAATGAATGTCGGGAAATTTGGTCTAATTCTTGTCATAATTTGCCTGTCAATAAGTGTGTCAAGATTCATACCTGCTGGGTTGGTCGACGTGTAATCTGAGGCAGTACTCCTCGCATTGAGGGCGCCGGCAAAAATAACGGTTCTGCCGTGACCACAAAGTTGCAGGAAGTTGTGAAGGGGGAAGTACCCTCTCCTTGGGGGCTGGTATCCTGTTGCCAGGACCAGGAGGCCCACTGCCATACGGACCTCAATAAGTGGACTCATCGAGCCCACTTATTGATCTGAAGTCAAGACCTCTTTTCACAGCTATCGCGAATCCGTCGAAAAGTTCTTCGCTGTGATTTTTGGTAAAAAAAATCGTAGGGAAATATTTTTATCCTGTCTGTGTCATTTATCCCATGTTTAGAGATAAATATTACGTATGGGGGTCACATTGTCGTATTACGTTACCGTATAGAATTTTTTTGTTCGTCCAACCGTCCGAGTTAAAATGTAATATTTTTAATGTCTCCATTGTCTTGTTCACTAAAGATTCCTGTGTGTGTTCGTGTTTTTGGGGGGACTTATTCTCTTGCAAGCTTAGGTCCTTGTGGAGTGTTGGGTGGCGTGATGGTCTTTCAGGAACGTTTATTTCTGTATTCGCCGTCCGTTAGAATAATAAAGGTTTCAGATGCCAGTTTTATTAAGCCTTGGAGTAAAGCCTCCTCGACTTTTTTTCGCTGCAGTCGTCCGAGGTGAATTCCCATTTGTATCTTCTGATACATCAAGGGCATCCATCTCCTTAGGAAAAGGGGACCTTTCAGCAGCGAATACCTTCAAGTTATTTTTCCTCGAATGGTATTCGTGCCTAGATTCCCTCGTACAAGAGGACGATCTCGGACGTCTTTGAGGCTGTGGGGTTTTCCTTGAGCGGGGTGAGCGTGCCCCCCTCCTCTCAGTTCTCGCTGTGTCAGTCGCCGTAACCTCATTATCCTTCTGTGTGTGTGTGATTTAGTTTGTTTGTTGAGCAATTTGTGTGTTGTTCTGCTTCTTAGTGAGTGTCTTTGCTTCCTTTGCTGCCTGAGCTTGGATCTTAGGATCCCTGGAGAGAGCTGGGGCGCTGCTGGGGGGTGGGAAACGTCTGGCAACTAGTCTCGTACTGGGGGGTGGGAAGCGTCTGGCAACTAGTCTCGTACTGGGGTTTGAGACTAATCTTAAGAATCTCCTCCGACCGGGGGTTTGGGGGAAACCACATCTTCTCTATTCCATTATGCGTCAGCATTCTATTAAGTTCATCCGCAAAGCACCCCGTAGAGATATATTGGATTTCCCTTAGACTCCGCAACAGCAGCTTTAGCAACCTTGGCGTAGGTACTGTTCACTTGGTTTTCTTCTCCCTGTCTCTTTTTGTTAGCTTTTTTCTTCAAAAGTTCTTTCTTGACCGGGCAAGCCATGGAGAGCGTCTTATGTTCTCCTGCACAGTCCAGTCACTTCATAGAGGTGTTATTACAACTCCTCCATGGATGTGCAACTGACGAGCAAATAGAGCACAAAAAAACTTCCCCCTGGGACAGCTGGCCGTGATGTGCTTCTCGTACTTATAACACTTGTAACACATCTGGCAGTCGATAAACTCCTCACGTTCGATCTGCTCAGGGTAGACACGGACGTTAAAGAGGATTATACCTCTCTCCGTAGCCTTGACCACCATTGCCGTATCTCAAAATACTATTTTGAATACGTGTGTGTAATTAAATTTTATAATCTCAGTTACCTTCGCCCAGGTGTGTCTTTTTTCCACCTCCGCATGAATTTCATCAACAGTGTGCCCCCCAACCCATGGATCGAGGGGGTGAAGGATGATGCTTCTAGGTGTCTTTATTTGTGGTGGTGTGCGAGGTTTTAGGTTAAGTGTCTTTAGGCATTCTGCTGCTTTAGGAGAGGTGAGTGCTTCGCAATCACTCTCTTTTGAGCAAATAGCCGCGTATCCATAATGAGTGCCGATTAGTCTCACTCCTTGCCACGGGCGCGCGAAAGCGAGTGAAAGATTTCACAATTTTAATTGTGGTATGGTAGATTATGACAGGATAAGGTAAACTACGCATGGTATGAAAAACTATGATATGGTATTGCATTTTATTATTTCCTTCACCTGTCTGTCGTTGCCATTCTCGAGGGAGGATGAATAGTTTCATTCCCACTTTTGAGATTTCCGATCCTAATTAAAATTCCATCCCGATTTCCATCCTGGAAACCAAAGTGCCTCCCTTTTGGAAATTACTGGTTTTAGATGCACTACTCACTGGAGTGAGATGCGATGTACTGAAATGTATTCTTTTAAACAAAGGAAGTTTAATAAATACATACGTTCACGAAGCCATTATTAAGGACTATCGTATTCTTCCCCTTTCATGATTACTGTTTCTCTATGCTTATCCCTTTTATTATTAGACTTTTCTTTCCTGGTCATGTTCTATAATAACATTACCCTCGTTAAGTTTCTCTCGATCAGTTATTTATTTCCATTACTTCCCATTTATTCAATCACTCCTTTAATTAATCCCGCTCTGGCCGTACCGATTACTTCCGCCGATGATTCCTGCTGTCAGTTTCCTGTGAAATCCATTACCTCTTCTTCAATGAATAAATCGAGCACGTTGTACTCATTGAAAAGTGTGGCATAGAGTACCAGTCAATTCGTTAGAGCAATATCATAGGTCTGAGCCGCGCTTTTAATTACCCTTACTTGTCCCTTGAAGAGAGTTTCGTGATTAACGATGATGGCCTTGGTTATTCTTTCATCTCTCAAAGAACCGAATGTTTAGTTCATTAAAACTGGAGCGTCCTTAATAGCCTAAAAAATAGGGTTTAATGACGTCCGATCGTAGGATAAAAAGTGAAACAAAACATGTTTAAAAGAAACCCAACAAAGAGAATTAAAGTAGAATCAGCAATGAGAGTAAGAATCACGAAATCCTCAAGTAGCAGAAATTTCTGTAGACACCGTTTTAATTGCCGAGGATGAGAAAAGTCTCGCTTCGTGTCAAGGGGCGGTTTAACAAGAGAAGATTTGCCAAAAGGATTTAGCAGCAAGAATTCGCTAGAAAAAAGTAGCGAAATCTCCCAAGAAGAGTGATCCTACATAGTTAGGCTGGCGCGCATAAATGCCTAGCAAGCAATTTAAAACTATAATCTTATTTTTATTTACTAAAACAACCGAACCCCTCCCAACGCACATACACGGTCTTGTAAAGGAATTAGTCCTGTTCAGTCGAACCCGACAGCGTTTAGGATGGCCACAGCATATGTATGGTCTTTGCCAGATCTCCTAAAGAGGTTATATTGAAAGTGGTTCTGAGATGATTGGGTGGAGGGGGGGGCGAGGTCAAGGATTCCTTGAATTATCCAAATGGGATGTCTGTGGGTATTCGCAGTGTGTTCAATTTTATATTAGATTCATTTGTGGCGTTAGTTATTTTGAGATAATTCCTAAATTTCAAGTATGATCCTATAAGAACTTGGCGAATGGTTAAAATAATTTTGCGCGGTCAATTCTATTTATGAGATACTCTGAGAATTTTTTACTAAGACAAACGACCATTCTCGCATTGATATGAATAGTTTTTAAAGTTATAAATAATCAGAAAAACTAACAATGTTAGTCAGGTTGAAGCCGTCGCAGTTTCTAACAAAACTGGTTCTCCTAGCTGTACAATGTGTACACACTAGTATACACATGTGTAGTCTTATTACCATGATTTGGGAACCAAGAACAGAAATAGTGCCTCGATTTACAGATCTCTTGACCCCCGCTGTCAGAATACGAAAAATGCACACATAACTGCATTGTAAAGGGCTTGTCTGAAGCGCTGGTACGACGCGACAAAAAGACAGCTGAGGGATGAGAGACGTGGAGATAGAAGGTGGCGAAGAGATTGTGCCAAGAGCTCCAGGTCGAAGAGAACAAAGAGTTGAGGTGAATAAAAGAAGGCGTGAATGGGCTGCATCATTCGAGAGTCTAAGGAGGGAGAGAACGAGATAAAATACGCCAGGACGCACGAAGCCCGCCGGCAAATTCGAGAAAATCGGGCGCTCGGAAGTGATAAGACATAAAAACCACGTTCATTAATTTGGTATCATTAGGGGGAGAAATTAAAGCGATGAAATAGGACGCGTTTTGATCTTCCAAAACTTAGATTTTTCTCAATGTAAACAACTTTTTTGACGCCTCAAAAAATCTCACCTCAAATGTACTATCCGTTATTGATCCTAACCCTTATGTGCACGATAGGCTGCAATTTCCGTCACAAGCTTTATTCCAATGGGTTTAGGATCCTGCCTCTAGTACGGCCGCCTCTCGACTCCGCTAGTCGGACGGAGTTCTCCAGGAGATACAACACTCGACGTATCTACTTTTTTTAGGCTTTACGAGTGATGGTATGTTGTAAATAAGTGTCGAGCCGTGTCAAGTTCCTGGTGACACCGAGTACATATGTCTGTATTGGGCAAGATGATGCCGCGTTGGTATGCGGTGACTGCATTAGAGCCTTGCCTTGGCGACCCGTGTGTGGCGTGACTGAGTGGCTGGGTGTCTCTTTCGTGTTGATGGCTAGTATGATGGTAATTAGGAGATGGTTTGGCTCCAGAGATTGTATGGTTGGCCATGTTATGCGCGCGTGGAATGTCTTTCTTGTGTGTGATTTGGGGAATTTGTTTTAGGGTGGTGGAATAACGTAGAATATCTCGGTGAAGTAATGGAGTGGTGAATTTGTATCAAGAGGATGATACGGTGCTCGGATGCCGTGGCAGAGATCCCTCGGGTTTCGAATGACGTTGAGACGCTGCAATACCCCGGGGATAGAGGTGTTAATTTATAGGCAGGTTTTTTCTTCGTCTCTCGCCTCCCTCAGTCATTGCACATCATCTCCATCCCTTCTCCTGTCTACACCCCGCCTTCCACAGCCCCCCATCCTTCCTCTCCACTGTCTCCGACCCTCCTCCCACTGTGCTCATCCCCTCCTAGTAGTTCCTCAACACCCAATAACACGAAACCCACACAATCCGCCTCCACCAAACCTTAAACGCCACAGACACGTGTGAATTTAGCCGCCCTTGTCCACACTCTCTTGGTACAATGTCAAGAGATCAATGAGAGGAAAGCGCCTATAGTTAAAACAGCTTGAAGCGCACTTCACTCGTGACCATAGGTCGACTTAGTGCCGTCCAACTAAACGTATTCAATACTGTTGGCACGGTATTCGCCATACAGTCACCAACTGGGTACTTAACACCCAAAGACCAGACATCATCTTACTGAACTTTACCAGTCTACACGTTCCCAATAACATACATGGCATTGCAGGCTACCACACCTACCTAACCCCATAGGTGTCGCAAACAAACAAGATGACCTATTTCTAGCCTGCAAAATATACAAGAGCTCTGGCCCTATCTTAGCGGCCGCTCACAACAGACCATCACGACAATAACTACACATAGACATCCCCTTTGGGCTATATCCAACCACAACCTCCCTCTCTTCTTTGCGGGGGACCGAAACGCTTTCCATCCCACACTACCTTTGAACACTACTAATGATACGGGAAAGTATCTGACCGGTGCCTTAGAGCGATATCGCTATGAGCACATCGGCCAGGCCTTCTCCACATTCTACGGGCATTACGGAGGGACTAAGTCCCGGACGTGTTCTTCCGCAATGACCAACCTACACGGTTTCTCACTCACATTGTCACAAGCCCCCCCCTCCCATGTACTATTTGACCACATCCCTATATGTATGATGATTTCATCATCGCCAATACTTATACCTACACACACACACATATACATACACACTCTCTCTCTCTCTCTCTGCTACTGAGAAGTTCCCAGCACGGCTTCCGAAGGGTGCGGTCATGCCTGACGAACCTTGTGGAATTCTTCCACGTCGTCTTCAGTGAGCATGATCGGGACAAGGCGGTGGATGTGGTCCACTTAGACTTTCAGAAAGCCTTTGATAAGGTACCACACCGCCGCCTTTTCCGGAAAGTGCGAGCGCTTGGCATAGACGGAAAGGTAGCCGGCTGGATCGAGAACTGGCTAAGTGGCAGACGGCAACGGGTTGTGCTGAATGGACAGCCTTCTGAGTGGGTGCCCGTTACTAGCGGAGTGCCTTAAGGTTCTGTCCTGAGACCACTACTATTCATCATCTACGTCAACGACATGGACGGTGACATGGTTGCCAAGATTTCGAAATTTGCCGACGATACCAAGCTTGGCATGAACGTTGCAAAGGATGGAAATACTGCCCGCCTGCAAGATGATCTTCGAAAGATTGGGGAGTGGTCGGATACGTGGCAAATGCCTTTCAACGTGAGCAAATGCAAAGTGATGCATATCGGCCACCGAAACCCCCAATCACCCTATATCCTTAAGGGAACTGCTCTCGAATCCACCGACACTGAGAAGGACTTGGGTGTAACTATCACCAGTGACCTCAAGTTCTCGAAACAATGTATTGAGGTGGAGAAGAAAGCCAAAAGGATGTTAGGGTATATAAAGCGACAGTTTGGATATCGGAACAAGGAGATAGTACTGAGTCTGTACAACTCCCTCGTCCGACCGCACCTGGAATATGCCGTACAATTTTGGAGTCCTTCGTTTCGAAAAAACATCGCGAGATTTGAACGCGTCCAAGCCAGGGCAACCAAACTGATTCCCTCCATCAGGCATATGAGTTATAATGATAGACTAAGGATATGTTCTCGCTGGAGACCCGGAGACACCGTGGTCAGCTTATCGAAGTGTTTAAAATACTTAGAGGCTTTGACAGACTGGATTACGGGGATATTTTCGAGCTCAGCGAGGGGAGAGCAAGAAATCACGGCTACAAGCTTGAACTGAAGCTATACCACCGTGATATGTGTGGGAAATTCTTCACATACAGTATCTGTGGTAGTTGGAACGCACTTGCGACGGAAGTTGTGAACAGTGAATCTGTTGACCAGTTCAAGTCAAGACTAGATAAAGTCTTGCGAAATCACCGTTAAGATCCTCACGAGTGATCTTCGATGTTGCCAACGGACACCTTCGAGGATTGCGCCAAAAGTACCCTCCTTATATGGACCGTAAGGTCTTCTAGGGTACTTATTTTCCTTGTAGCTTCTTGTAGCTCTCTTCGACTACAGTAACACGAACTGGGAGGGATTCAAAAGATACATAACTGAAAACACACCACACTATGTTAACTTCCAGAACACCGAGCCAGGTGGTGTTCGTTATATTTCCTTTACTAAATCAAGAAACGCCTCATCCCCGCAGAAAAGTTGCTGTGTAGGATCCAAAGCCGCGAAAATGACCATTGAATTTGAAATGAGACAAAAGCAAATTTAGAAACGGCCCAATGAATTACCATTATTGAGGGGCAAACGATACTACCGTCAGCAGTTAAAATTTGAATCACGATTCTACCGAAGCAAACTCCATGATTCACGATTTACTAGTACGCTTTTAACGAGATGTCACACATTTCTCTCCAGTGCGACGCGTCATTCTCTTCGAAATTTTACATTTCAGGACTGAAAAGATCAAGACTAGAGATGGTCCGGATATCCGTATCCGCATGATTTTTCATATCCGCATCTGCATCCTCATCCGCAATTTTAAATACGGATGTCAGACAGATTTTTTAAATAATGTATGTAATATTAGTAATTTAGTATAAACGATATACATGAACGCATTTCATAGAAAATTAGAAATAAATTAATTGAAATTAATTCTGCGTTAGGTAAATAACTCCGGTAGAGTTGCGTAATGCATGTGATAAGGTTGAGAACTAGCATGTGTTACGTACGCCTCATGTTTGTTTTTTGTTAGTCACGGATGTGTAAACACAGCAGGAAGGAACATGTAACGTGATGCTGCTGCTAGGCCAGATGTTTAAGGTATTGGCGAGCATCTACAGTTCTGCGTGTGCGTACGTACGTGTGGTGTTCATGTGTCATGACAAAAATGAGTAGAATGACTGCCAGTAGCATTGCAGTGTTTGTCCTGTGAGTGCTTTTTCTGAACTGCTCGCGTTTTTCCATTTACCTTTTAATGACGGCTTGTGCTCCGAATTCAAGTGAATGTTTTCCAGTAATATTTACTTTATTTAGTATTGAACTATTGATTTTGAATTGGAAATGCTTTTGTATTAACCATTAATTTTAATAATTTATATAATGGCTCCTTGAACAAGCTCAGTGTGGAAGTATTTTGGAAACATTTCTAAGGAGGTTGCAAAATGTAAACTCTGTACCTCAAACTATTCCCGTAAAGGTAGAAGAAGAATATCCTTACGCAAACACTTGAGAGCTAAACATCCTATAGAGTTCAAAGAATTAAAAGAAAAAGAAGAATGTTCTGAAAACCTAAAAAAAATGCACAGTTACTTGTGCCGTCGACTAGTAAGGAAGTATATAAAAAACAAACGCTATTGACCTGTTTTGAGAAAAATAAATCATGGGACATAAATGACGACCATCAAAATTACCGGATACTAAAGTGGATAAAATGATAGCATTAGACGATTTTTCCTTCAGTCATGTTGAAGACTGTGGATTTAAACGTCTCATCGAAACATCGTCTCCACGATATGAGCTAAAAAAAAGAAAGATTGGTCGAGATAAGTTATGTGAAGACATTTACCCCTCAGTTAAAGATAAGATAGTGTCAATTATCGCTAACTTGACTGAATCATCTAAACTGTCTTTCACCACAGACGCATGGTCTGACAACATATCGGGAGTGTCTCTTTTATCTCTCACGTATCATGCTGTTGACGACAATTTTCAGAGACAGCACTTTGTACTGTGTGCAGAACCTCTGACGGAGCTTCACACTGGTGAGTACTTAAGTGCAACGTTTCTTAAAATGCTGGACAAATGGAAGATTGCGCCTGAGAGGGTTCACTGTGTGATGCGAGATGCAGGTGCTAATATGGAAAAAAGCTCTGTTTCTGTCAGAAGTAAGTAATCTTGATTGCTTTTCACATCAACTGCAACTGGTGGCCAAGGCTGAGGTTACAACTCAGAATAGAGTAAGTGATTTGCTGTCAAAATGCAGAGCCATTGCAAGACATTTCAAACATTCAGCAGTTGCTCAAGAAGAATTGAAAAAAATTCAAGAACCGCTAAATGTGCAGCAACTTACTGCTATTCAAGACGTTGCAACGCGCTGGAACAGCGGCTTGCATATGTTGGAGCGAATGTCTGAAATAAAAGAAGCTGTCTGCTTGTACGCTGCCAGTAATAATAAAGTATTTTCACTTATTTTTATTCATTATCTGTCGCTAAAACTCACTTTTCTTAGCTAAATATATAAAAATATAGAACATCCGCATCCGCCGATATTGAAAGTAAAAATCCGCATCCGCAAATATACAAAAACTCACATCCGGACGACCTCTAATCAAGACACACACGAGATGGCTACCACACACACACGTGTGTACAGAGAAACGCGTTCGTGGTTAGTCTTAAAGCAGGTGTATAAACCATCTATCCAGGTTCAATTATTAGTTAAACTGCGATGTACGCAGTGGTGGCATGTGCTTAGAAATCCTTCGCCACTTTCGCACTTTATCGTGTATTCCTGGGGGACGCTCCGGATCCACGCGGTCAGTTAGATTGGTACTTGGATAAAGTCTCTTGCTTGGCGTGGATGAGGAGCGTCCACCAGGTATGCTCGATGCAGTGCGGAGGTCGTTAATCATTGCTGCACTAACCGATAACCAGATTAAAAAGGCATAGCTGGTGCATATTTGATTTACAATAAAATTTCCTTCCATTGCAAAATTTCGCCATTTTATCCTCGGCCCCTCTTATTATGAATGGTGTGTTTTGGCGCTCAAGACAACATAGGTTGGGATGAATCGTTTAAATTTTGAACGAGGGGAAACCATTACTTGGGAATAAGGTATTTAATTCATATTGTATTTACTTTCCACACGATAGGCCAACACTTCGATGAGTCATGTCAACAAGAGAGGCTTAGATCGACCTGTGTGTTTGTCACATTTGTACCTGGTTCCTCAGTGGTGAAGAGAATTGACACAAAGTAGCTGTCGTGGTATACGGCCGAGTATGTATGTAGGTTTGTTCCGTACATGAATAACTCCGTTCTACTTTTCTATAAGAATGCTTTATTTTTTTATTTTTGATTCTTTAACCAGGGAGGATTCGTGATCTTATATATCTATTGCCATTTTCAGCGTTTCGAGTATCTAATTAAACAACTAAGGCAAAAATATACTTTTAATTACATAATAAATTGAAATCTTAAAACTTTAAATATAATAATGTTATAATAAGAGGACCTAAATAAAAATAAATACTACCAATGAGTACTACGCGATGGTTGACGCAAAAACTCACTTTAGTACGGAATGGTAACTAACGAACATGAATAAGTTTTGGATTCCTTTTACCTTTAACTAAGAGGGAGTCTGGAGTTGGACGACCTTGAACGAGAACCTCTTTGATGCGATGATTTGAGACGAGTTGTACGAGAGCCTTCTCGCAGACTTGAGGCTGACTCGGAAAAACAGCTGGCAGTCTCTCTGAGCGAGGGAGACGCTGGTTGAGGCTATTCAGGAATAACAGCTGATGCTTATCCCGAGGTAAGTGGGGCGCGTGGCGATGCTTCTCGACTTGAAGATATAAGCAAGGAGATTGTGGATGTACGATTATTCCAATCCCTGGGTTACACTTGCGGGCTTCTCGATGATGAGACTTAACCAAGAGGTAAATCTTTTCTCGAGTGGAACTTCACATTGGTATTCTTCAATGGTGAATGAAACTGGTATGAGAGTGATTTTCGATACCGCTGATCTACTCTTCGATGTGACCAAAGGAACAGCCTCGGGAGGGAAAATCCCACTCGGTTCCACTGTCTTCTTTATTCTTGGTTTGCCTACGGGAATCGTCTTCTTCTCCTGATTGCTACTCCGATTCTCCTTTACATTTCTCCAGATCGAACTATATATACGTCGATTATCCCCTTGGGGGAGGGAAGGGGAGATGAGGGCCCACCTTCAAGCCTCTCTCCTAGGGCATCAGTTTTGAACGTTGTGACCATTAACCCTTCTGGTTTACGTCGGAGAAAGTGAAATTTCGTCTATTTGTCGAAAATAGACATATAAATTCGGATAGTGAGGCTGTTCATAGATTTTTATTCTAAAAGCTATTCCACCCTCCTGTGTTTATATTGACGGACTACGAAATCTGATGGTAATCCTTCTTTGCGAGCGATCTCGAGGGCCTTTGGGACAGCGAGACAAGGTGGAGGGGGGAAGGGGGTAAAGTATCTGACAATATGGAACGTAACTGTTGACGCTGTGTAAACAAACTAGCGAATGTTTGTCCTCGTGATATTGATTTTCTCACAGTAGCTTTTACTAATAAGTGACCCTCAAGGGCCAAGGTTCTCAGAAACAATTAAAATTGGATTTTATCTGCGGTTAATTTAGAAGTAGACTGTAAAGCGCTCCAAAGCTCTCCTAGAACACACGTTTTACATATAATTATTAGCTTTAGACATATAAGGTACTGGATATATTATCCCCCCCCCCCTAAATTTTGCATACTTTGAATTTCAAGTTACTACATTCCACTATTACCACAGCCGACTGTACTAAATTAACTAGAACCAGCCAGCTACGAAGTGGAACATTAAATTAGTAGAAAATTTAGTTGCCACCAATGGAGAATTAATCTTTAACGAAGATCGTCTATCTGACCACGATGATGACGTCACTGTGACTATGTACAGCAAGGGATTTGCTCCGATTTTCTTATTTTCAACGGAGAAATAATGAATGGAGTAGGCATGGGAAGAACAAAGATGGGAAAGAATAAAATGGAAAAACTGACAAAGGTTTAATATTACAAACCCGCAGGAATGAATTTCGTTTGAGGTGATGATGAGGAAAAGAACATATAGGGTGTTCTAGTTAAATTTGACGATTTTTAATATCTCTTTTTTCAGAAACATCTTGATGAGAAAATGTTGGCTGACATGGAGGATTAGAAGCTATCTGAATATTGGAAAAGAGTTACCTGCATCATGGTGATTCGCAACTGGTATCAAAATGCCGACATCATGACTGGTGCTCAATGCTCTATTAACACTGTAAAGGCTGTAAGACGTGACATTGGCAGTTACGACGGAGACTACGAAGCCGTGGCCATCAGAAAGGAGAAAGTACACAACAGGCGTTCTGACTGCGACCGCACACCATAATTCATCCAAACAACCGCAGAAGAAAGCGATGGAAGATCCGAGCAAGGGAATCCGGGCTTTGGCGAGAGATATGGATGTTGAAGTTACTACCATGAAGCTGGCCCTGAATGAGGAAGGACCTTCAATACCACTCGTAAAGAGGCGAAAAGGACAAATTCTGACAGCCATGGTCAAGGATATGTGCTTGACGAAGACAAAGTAGCTCCTGAGCAAACTAAAGCATTGTAATCCCATGGATTACTGTGTGAGGCGCAGATGAGAGAGATACCAATCGCTCACCTCCAACTCCAAGGCCGAGATGGTGGCCAAGATCAAGGAGGCGTTCGAAGATCTTCCCAGGAACACAGGAACGTATGCGCCAGGTTCCGGAGCGGTCTTGAGGCCGTGGTGGAAACTGAGGGCGGCTATTTATGTTATCTCCCAGCCATAATTTAGTTGATATTTTTTTTAATTTTTACAATGCATTTGGGGGGGTGGGGCTGAGATATTACAGAGGTTTTTATTTTTTTTAGGCATACCGTCAAATTTAGCTCGAACACCCTGTATGTTACAACACATGACCAAGAAAGATGATAGTTAAGTTATTAATAAAAGCAGTGATTTGCTATGCTAAAATCTTTTGAAAATAGGAGTTATAACATCTAACTACTAACCTAATAAGGCAAGAATCATCATTCGTTGACTTTTTTCGTTTTTGACACAATGGCAAACATTGAATTATAGCCCAAAGTTTGACGTAAAAGTACTTGGACGTCGCTAATACATCGACAACCCTCACGATTTACGCTTCTTAGAATTGTTTAAATTGGTCCAAAATTACGGTAAGCTTTTTAAAACTATCTGTACTAATAACTAAGCCTGTATTTCATGCCTAGGCCCTTTTTTAAAATAGCAATGCCTATATTTTTTTTAAGCTAGTAATGCTTAGGCCTTTTTTAAGCTATAAAAATGGCGTTTGGATACCATATGAACTGTTTTAAAGACAACGTTTACAACATGCGAATATTGCTTCATCTCTAACTATTAAATGAAGCTTTTGACCAAAAACGTCCTTCTGGTCAACCGAAACGGTGTCCCCCATGACAATGCGCGCCCACACTCGTAATGTTTGACCCAAGAACAAATGATTGCGTTACGTTGTGAGGTTCTTCCTCCTCCTCTATATTCATGGAACCATGTACCTATTTGAGTCATTACAACCTCAATTAAATGGGAAAGTTTACTCCGACATGAAAGAGGTGGAAAACGATATCAAATCATGTCTTTGATCAAAACCATACGAATTCTTCAAGAAAAGTATCGATTTGTATCAATAATGATGGAAACTACTTTGTTAAATAAATGCAGTTTTGGTATATTAAAATTATTTTACTTTCATTTAAAAAAACAACTAATTTCTTGAAAACCTTATACATGTATGCCATTCTTGTTTGAAGCACCAAAAGTACGAACTTTAGAGCAAAATGAAAGTGAATCACTCGAAGCTATCGTGGGGTGGCTTATCTTTAGGTGATTAATTTAATTCGCCCATCTGGCAACTGCCTTCAAGGGCAAGAGTTACCGTAATTACAATTCTAGCCTAGTTTTAGCCTATTCTAAAATATAAAAAAACAAGCATAAAAATACTCAAAAGAAAGAAACACAAAAAAAAAACAAGAAGGAAGAACCTTCCGGTGTCGGGGGGAAGCCCGCCTCCCCCCGGCGAGGGGACATGCGACCTACAACAGAGTCCGATAAAATGGAGGAAGCGAACCTGCTCCAAAAGGTCAGATAGTCCATGAGTCTGTGTACACGAACCTGTCGCGAGTACAAGGGACAGGGGGTAGCGACCCCTATCACCCGATACCGGGACAAGTAACGCACGCGAAGATCGCCCAGACTGGGACATTCAACAAGAATGTGCCGAACAGTCTGGGGGACAACGCAGTCGTCGCAATTAGGTACCGGCGAGCGCTCTATTATCTCTAGGTGAGAGAGGTTTGACTAACCTATCTTCACGTGTAGGTTTCGAGCGCTGAACGGAGAGCAGAGTTACAGGGAAAGGTGGGCTGGTTTTAGGTTAGGTGAATTAACCAAAACCACCTGGCCTAACCTAGAAAAACCATAAAAGCATTCTTTATTTTTTATTAACAACAATAAATCCTAACAACTTGACTAAACCTCGAAAACAATAGACACCTTGGGTGAGAACATTTTGGACTGCTCATTTTCAGATGAAAATTGTTAAGGAGGCTCAAGTGTAGGTTTCGAGGTGACTTATTTTTATGTGATCCCGAACTTTAAAACTTTATGGGGCAAAAATTATATTTAATTGATTTTTCCAAACTCGTGTATTATTGAAGGACGAGGGGGTTCCGAGCGATCTGACTAATAAATTCTTAATCGACCACTCTTTCAAGAAGTCCTCGAAACTTTGGCCTACCAATCAATTGTGCAAAGGAAAATGAGTAGGAGGGGTTTACATTCACATCCATTCTTACAGCACAACCTAGCAACTGTTAGGTTGTAGGACATACATGAAAAAAAGAATGTATTTGTAGACCACACAATAAAGGAGCACACATATCTTTGTAGGTTACCAAAACTCAGGTTATCAGTATTTCCCAAGTTAATTCTAATGTAACCAATAGGAGCCTCTCTTTTGCGGGCAGATTTGGAAGTTCATATATGTAATTAAAAGTTGTTTTATAATGGTGGTTAGTGGTATTAGAGAGCATTTATCTCTACATGAATTAGGTGTTCGGAGATTGTGTTGCTGGTATGGAGGACAGTATAAATCCTTCCGTTCGTATAAGTTGCTACTTACGACACCTTAATAACATTTAGCCCCGGTTTTTGCGTGGTCGATCTTATTTGATAACCCGTGGCAAAAGTAGAGTAGACTCGGTACTATCAGACCTTTGAGGAAAAGTCTCCGCACAAAATCCAAGGTAACATTATGTATTCACCTAACACATGCGTGACTCAAACCACCATCCAAATATTATACTACAAAATGCCGTATACCACTACATAAAACACAATATCAGGCCTCACGTATGATACATACATAACATTCACACAGGTCACAAATATCTATATCAACCCAACAAAATCCCGCATGCCACAAAATAAAACTCCTAAAATATCAGGCCTTTGATTCTACAAAACCAACGGGAAACTAGGTGCTCTAAGACCACCCATGGACAAATTTCCGTCTTTTTCGATGCCACTAAATTTGAAAGCGAACTCTTAAGCCAACGCAATCCCAAGGTCGAGAGCTTTCAGGCAAATCGTAATTTGATTTTTGCGTCAAATGAAGAAAAAGCTCTTAAACTTACCGATCCCTTTTTGCCCGGAAATGAGAAGAAAATATCAGGACCATTCCGGTGAGGCATTTGTCGAAGGACCCCCAGGAGCTTTGCAGAGTGTCTGGGCTGTAAGGAAGAAAAAGAGTAGATTAAATTGGGGCTTCAGCTATCAGAAAAAGGACTAGTGTAGAGGAAAACGAAATAAAATTCGAAAAGGAGGTATAACAGTAAAGAAACGCTACACTCACTCCCATTCCTTTGATCCAACTGGAAGTGAGTGAAAACTTCCTGGATTACCATATCAAAGGGCTTAAAGTTTGAGAGATGAAAGGGACAAAAAAGTTCCATAGCATCGTACTAACAAATATATTACGCTGAAATACGCGTTATCGAGTTTTTTCCTGAATGGTCAAGCAGTTATCTTCTATTTTAGCACTCTCTTCGACGTGTTTCGTTCGGTTCACTTCTCTATCCTGCATCAAGCGTATTTGCAACTTATGACTGCTTCTGAAAACGACGGAACTAATATGAGATTGCGATGGGTTACGCCATTCTGTTTCTTTGTGTTCCTAATCATAAGAGTGGATACGGTGTATCACTTATAATTTGAACTTAAACGAATATCTTTTTAGGGCTTTTTTTATGACTTCCCTGAGAAATTGGCCTTATATATAGATCGCCAAGCAGCTCCCTTCTTTGAAGTTGCGTAGCCCTTAAACAATCAATAATCAATCAATCAGTTCCCTTCTTCCAGCAACCTTAAATAAGCTCACCGGACAGAAAATTAGTCACCTAGGGAGAAAAAACATAACTTATCACCTGAAGCGTGTAAGAACCTTAGGCAGCCGAGAGGCGTTGCTTAGTTTAAGGCGAATCGTAAGTTAGGCTTTATTTGTGTTGCGGACGGCGTGAAGATGTGTAGATAGCAAATCAATTCGACTTAAGATGGGCCGGAAAAGCGACGTCATGGAATGTCAAAAAGGTGTGATTGCATTTGGCCGCACCAAAGGTCATCATCTGAAGGAGGTGGCAGAATTTGGCAGTGTTTCAACGAGTACGGTCATCTGGATTTACAAGCAATGGCAGAACTCCCAAAATGTGAAAAACTCTCGCCAGAATTGCGGACGGAAGAATGTGTTGACAGACAGGGGCCGTCGTAGAATCTCCAGGCTTGGAATTGCAAACCGATTTGCTTCGAGGCAGGAATTGCTACAAAACGTCACTTCTGGTCCTTCACCACCCATTTCACAAAGAACATTACACAAGGAATTCCATGGCATGAACATATGGAGAAAAGTTTAAACAAGTAATATATGTGCAGACATATTATTTCAGGACAACAAATAACGACACGCAGTTAAAACAAAAACGTGCTAGCACATAGCGAAATGAACATACTCTTTATGTTAGATGTAACACATCTTAGCAATTATATGGAAGTTTATTCTTTTGGACTATTCTTTTATTATTACTGTCAATAAAAGCCTTCAACCGGCTCGTCTCGATGCTGTGCTCGCTGTTGCTCAAGGTAGCGAATCTCTAGACTCGATTAAAAGCAGCCTTGTTCCTGGTGAGTCTCTTTTTTCCCTCTCCCTTCCCTGTGTTACTTTATATGTATATCTCTTGTGAAATATCATGGAGCCATTTAGCTCTCCCTTAGGAAGCCGTAATATAAAACAGTTTTCCTGTCCCTCTTTTAGGTCATAATTAGATCGCTGGAATTCTCCCATCCCGCGACTGCATTCGCCGTTTTCCTAATTAAGTGCTAATTAGTTACCGAATCCTACTTCGAGCACAGAGAACGTACTCACCCAGTGGCCTCCTGAAGTAGCCAGACGGTAAGGCTATTGTTTTAAGTTTCAGAAGCCTCCCTAATACAGGTACTTCAGAAGACCGCAACTCTCCCCTCTTTTGTTGCCACAACTCCTCTTCTCCCCCTTTCTTGGCTTATTTTTATGTTTCGGCTACCTATTCTTTCCTTCCCCAAAACTCCCCGACAGAAATCCAAGTAAAGAGTGTTTTTTTTATACTATGCACAATTCTTAATTCCACCATCGCGAGCAAGGAAATAACGAAGTGGTCCTACCACAAATCGTATATCACTTGACAATTACCATAGTAATAATTATAGTATGAAGACCATATTCGAAGTTGTTATTATTATGACTTAAAAATAAAGCAAAAAAACAGGAAGAATTAAAAATGTGTGAAAGCAACAAAGCCGAAGAAGAGGAGAATTCTTGTGTCACTCACTCAGGGCCAGAGGGACTCGCATATTCGGGATAGCAAGGTTTATGTATCGCCGTTTATGGAGATCTTATAATAATAAATACTGATAATTTTAGGTAGAAGAAACACCCGATAAAAACAGGCCGCAACTTTCGATAGGCTTCATTTCGACAATCGAAATTTATATGTATGGGTCGAAGGAAGTTTTGGGAGACTTCGTTCTATAAACTATTGGCCAATGCGATGTCAAGTCAGTTTTTTACAAGTCCAGTTGTCTGTCGTTGAGGAGAGGGGTGCGATATTTTGATTTGATATACAGGGTGTCTATAAAGTAGTAGTAGTAGTGATTTGCAAGCCTGCCTTTATCAAAGCGAATCCCCCACCGGATAATGAAATAGACATAAAGGTCAGTATGTCAATCGCTGTTGAGCCCGAAGGCACCAGGGGCGGGTGTTCTTGGGGAGGGGGGGCAAGGAAGTATTGTGTTTTGACACCAAACAGCGTTCAGGTGGAACCTTCGTCGCCCCAGGGCAGAGGGACCTGTTCCGCGTCAGAGGTATGTGGATATAGATACCCATCGGCAGGACTCCTTGTAACGGATAATGTGTGTTGTGCTGCGAAGACGTGAGAGGAAAGAAAGCAGTGTTACAATTGGCTATGTGTGTGATGCGAAGTGTAAGATCTACCCACCCGAAAAGAGGGGTGAGCAGTGAGCACAGCACGACATCCAGTCGGTGCCCAGATCTCTTCGTGCGCTGACGTTTGTCTCCGCTCTTGCCGGGATTGAACCCGGTACCGCGACGTTGGCAGCCCAACGCCGTATCCACTCGCCTTGCAAGAGCTCTTGCCTATAGAGTAACTGTATTTTCATTAGGTGATTATTTTTTTTCTAAAAAATATAAATGCATAGAGGTAAAAAAGTTTAATAGTTGCTCCCTTCAAGTGCCCCTCTCAGGTCTCTGCCAATTTGAAATCTCGCAAGTAATCAGGGCATGGGACAAACCAGGATCCCCAACTGACAAGGGCGTGTAAGAATCCAGGTTCGCCAGGTCATGGGACAAACGAGCTGTTTATTAATGCCCTTCAGCACCTGGCAAGCATTATTTGACCCATGACCTTCAGCACCTGGCGAACCTGGATTCTCACATGCCCTTGTTAGGTGAAACCCTGGTTTACACCATGCCCTTGATCACCAGATATTTACAATTGAAATTTGCAGACATGGATGGAGCAAACTTTTTACCTTTATGCATTTATAGTTTGAATAAAAAAAGATACTTAAACATTATATCAATAATTAGGGGGGCGGGCGAGGGACCTTTCTTCATCCAAACAGGCAGTTACTTTATAGAAATCGTGATTTCACCTCAATAAAGTGAGCTCCCTAATTAAGAGGGTTGGAAGATCACCTTCCTGAGTTGAGGATATTTTGCCTCTAGGACCTGTTTTCGTTTTTTTTTTTATATTATTTTAGGTAGGGAGGGGGGAAAATACTGGCGACTGCCAGCAAGGGCATAAGTACAGAAATTACACACTTGAAAAAAAAATTCTTACAATATCTTTCGTCAACAAATATGGTCATTATTTAAAAACAGATATGGAATCCACAACCAACTTAAAACATCAAGACAAAAAACAACAAACACCAACTAGATTAAGCATAAACAGAAACATGACAAAAATGAAAAAGCATGCTCGGGGGCCGGAGGAAGACCCGCTCCCGCAGGGGCTCGAGCATGCATCCAACCACAACAGAGGATAATAATAATAATAATGAGAATTTATAATGCGCCCTTCAGGGCTGTTAGCCCTCCCAGAGCGCAGGTTGTGTAGCGAGTGTAGAGAAAGTTTAGAGGGGAGAGAAGGCAATTCTGAAGCGATGAGTCTTCAGAAGACGTTTAAAAGTAGCGAGAGGATCGGACTTCGACAGGAAGAGCATTCCAGAGTCTAGGAGCACAAACTAAGAAGGAACAGTCACCCATCGAGCAAAGGACAGAACGAGGAGTGTTCAGGAGGGAAGCGAGGTTAGACCGGAGTGCCCTAGGAGTTTGACGACGGGAGAGGGTAGACGAGAGATAAGGTGGAACCTCATGGTTTAGGGCCTTGTAGGTGATGAGAAGAATTTTATAGTGAGTACGGAAGCGAATAGGTGATCAATGTAGATCCTATAACAGAGACATCGAAGAAGAGAACCTGGGGGGGCGAAGGAGGATCCGGGCAGCAGTTTTGAACTAGTTGTAAGGGGGCGAAGAGACGAAGAAGGAAGATTCACTAGAAGAGAATTTCAGTAGCGTAAGCGTCAGGTGACGAAGGCATGAATAACAGTCTCAAGGCTTCGTCGATCAAAATGGGATAGAACACGTGAAAGTTGCGGAGGAAACCGAGGGAAGACTTACAGATACGATGGATGTGCGGCTTAAACGAGAGTTGCTCGTCGAAAATAATACCAATATTCCTGACGGTATCGGAGAAGGCGAAATCAGTTTCCCCAAGGTTAAGGGGAGGGGAAAAGAGCTTTAGATTTCTCCACCATCGAAGCCGTACCAACAAGTAGAACTTCAGTTTGATCGTAGTTAAGTTTGAGAAAGTCGGCAGACAGCCATTCGTTTATGGAAGTATAGGCAGAAAGGAGCTTGGTAATTAATTGAGAGGACACAGGGGATGAGGAAAGGTATATCTGAGTGTCATCAGCATAGAGGTGGAAGGCCCCCCAAATCGCGAAGAAGGGAGCCAAGAGGAAGTAAGTAGATGCGAAAGAGGAGAGGACCAAGGACTGAGCCCTGAGGCACCCCAAAATGAATGGGCGCGGGCTCGGATGAGAAGTTATCGAGCGCGACCGACTGAGTGCTGGAGGAGAGGTATGAGCGGAACCAATCAAGTGCAGTGCCCGAGAGACCAAGGAAAGTTTGAAGACGATCAAGGAGGACAGTGTGGTCGATGGTGTCGAAAGCAGTGGATAGGTCTAGGAGGAGTAGAATGGATGTACAACCCATATCGGCAGCGCTACGTAAACCGTCTGAAACATTAAGAAGAGCGGTTTCAGCAGCGTGCTTCGCTTTGAACCCCGATTGGTACGTTTCATCGATACTGCAGTTAAAAATATGGCCATTAAGGCGAGAGAAAACCACTCGCTCGAGGATCTTAGAGAGGAATGGAAGCTGTGAGATAGGGCGATAGCTAGATGGTTCAGAGGGATTAGGTGTGTTTTTTTAAGGATAGGACGAATTGAGGCATGTTTGAAGGAAGAGGGAACCACCCCTGTGGCAAGAGAAGTGTTAAAGAGATGAAGAATCAGTGGGAGGACAGCAGGGAGAATTTGGTGGAGGAGTTTGGGTGGAAAGACGTCCTTAGGTGATCCAGATTTGTTAGAGCGTGAGATCAGGGTAGTTACTTCCTCAGAGACCCCCGAGTGAGGACATTAAGCGGCAATGGATTATGGTCGGGAAGAACAGCATGGGCTTGTTCAGACGAGTAGGGTAGTTTGGCGCGAAGGTTAATAATTTTATCAGATAAAAATTTGGAAAGAGTAGAAGGGTTGATGGGAGGAGAGGTAGGGGAAATGGAGCTAGGCGAGAAAAGACGAGAGAGGAAACGAAAGATAGTCCGAGGGTCATTCTTGCTCTCAGACAAAGGTTTGAGTGAATGAGCCTCGCGCGCTGATTTTAATTTGGAAGAATAAGTCGAAGTAGCAAGGCGATAGGCAAGTGACAGGGAGGTCGTGTCCTGCCCACGGGAGCGTGTTTTACGAAGGGCACGTTCATGGGCACGTAAGGACCTCCTTGAACGAAGGAGTTCCATGGTGAACCAAGGGGCGCGGTGATGGCGGTTTGAAGGAGTGATAAGGGGGGCGTACACGTCAAGGCAGGCAAGTAATGATTGGTGCAGTGAGTTTAAAATTGGTGAGGTGAAGCAGTAGTATCAATAGGAGGTAGGGCAGAAACAACATCGTTAAAGAGAGAAGTAGTATCAATTGACGATAGTCGCCGGAAAGGAGTAGGATTTCGGGACGAACGAGTAGGGAGGTGGTAGGGAATATAGAATTTAAAATTGACCAAGAAGTGGTCGGAAATCGCATTAGAAAGGACAATTACTGTTAGATTAGATATATGGAGATTCGAGATCACTAAGTCAAGGATATTACCATGTATATGTGTTGGGGATGACACATGTTGTGTAAGAGAGAAGAGGTCGATGATGTCAATTAATGCGCGAAAAGTCTCATTGTGGCTAGGAAGATTGAAGTCACCAAGAATAAGGAGAGAACCAGTAGAGGATAAGTCGGAGAGTAGGTTACTGAACTCCTCGAGAAATAAGGCCTGAGACGAGCTGGGAGGGCGGTAAAGGACCACAATAGTCAGAGCGGGCACAGCACGTGAGACAACAATGAGGAAAGAGTGGGGGAGGGGAGAAGATTCAGGGAGAAGGATGATTTGGAAATCAGTGCAACCCCCCTTCCACGGTGGTTCCGAGGAACATGCAGGAAAGAATGACCCGGGGGGGTTGCAAGGGCAGTGCATGAACCAGAATCAGAATCAAGCCAGGTTTCTGTAAGGCCAAGGAAGGGAACCCCAGTATGAACAACCAGGTCATGGACATACTCCGAATTATTGGTCAGGCTCCTAATGTTCAGAAGAGACGCCGACAGCGCCTGCTGATGAGCACAGGAGGAAGGGGGAGATTTGGAGGTGTTGGGTAAAGGAGGAATGGTGGGGCGAAAGAGGTTCCTAAGGGATGCTGAAAGTCTCGGCCCCCATCTAGTTGGTCGAGGAGGCCTACATTTAAAAGTATGTTCTCAATTTAGTTGTATAACCGAGGCTAAATTCATCATTAAATTCTTCCAGTTTACTTTTGACCTGATCAATTTTACAATTTTTAATTTGGACATTTGAGAAAGCGTTTAACTTTAGCCTCAAATCCTCAACGAGTCACAAACAAAAGCTAGGCATGGCGCAGTTTGGCCACCGTTGATATAGAACGATCTATGTGCCTGACCAACACAACTAGGTTCCAAGAATGATGGTTGGATGGTATTAGTAATTTTCGCGTTGGTTCAGATATGTGCGCTGTGCGCATCTAATGCGAAGAGGATTCCGAGTGTGCACTCGCTCGTCAGCTCCCTTTGTTCCAGCTTGTTCGTGGGATTCTGAAGTCCATTTAATTGACCATCACAATAAAGAGTTGGCAAGGTTCGCCAAAGCAGGAGAAATAGTCTCTTGCTTTTCAAAATCGTGCACTTGTTATTCATTCTCTTCTCCTCTATATTACCTCCCCTCATTCTGATCCCACTGCGTTATTTCATTTGGGTCTTACATACAAATCACAAAGATAACTTTGCTCCGAGTTATATTCTAAACAAAGAGCTCGTCAATACGACTCTGTGTCACTCAATCACTAGATGGTGACTCACAATAAATCCAAGCCACGACGCTTTCTGTGCATCACTGTGTCGATTCATTAAGCCTCAGAGCCCCGTGCGAACCAATTCTCGAGACGCTTTTGATCTCAGCAATCAGAACTTCCGCCCAACCTCTCTTGTAATAGATATAAGGGCGTGGCATTTTCAATGTCCTGCTTGTAGTTTTGAATACCAATCAATAACATTTATTACATAGCGTATTTGCCTTAAAATGAAAAGATAAAGATGTACAATATTAAAATATATGTAATTTCATAAAATAAATGATTTTTTTATGGTAGTGCTTCAATGTACAGTTATAAAAAAATATATATATATATTTTTTTAGCAACTTTCCGGAAAATAAATAGTTCGTTAAGAATTTAAAGATGTTTTTCTTTCCAAACTTATTGAAATTTAAGTATACCTTTCTTCCCCTAGCTTTTAAGACTGACTGTTTGTAATTTAACTCCTCATCAAAATCTGCAATCGTTGCGACGGTTTTTGTTATTTTCCCCATTATTTCATTCCTTCGTGTGCATTCTCTCCCGCTCTGCCCACTGAGGGAACATGTCTCGTTAGATTAGGTGCACATCAATAAGACTTCTAGCTTTTAGGATAGCGGGTAAATTGAAGTGTGTTTGAGTTGTGTGTTTGTGTAGTGCCCTAAAAACAAGTCTATCGCGTTACTGTGTATTTAAAATAAAATATTATGATCAGAGAACCGACGGTGACTTTATTGCTAGGGTACGCGCAATTTTCCCATTCCTCCCTTCCACACTCTGGTAGAGGGCAGCGCGGGTACTCCACTATAAACCTCTTGGATAGAAAGACGAAAACAAACGAATAAGACAAGAACGGTAAACAGAGATAAAAGATGAGAGAAACTTGCATGCCGAAAAGTCTCCAACTAAAAGAGCTTCCGAGGTCGATGAGTCGTACTTCAAACGAGTACTCACAGAAGATTGAAGGGCGTAAATTGAAATATCGATCTTGAAGGTGAAGTGATTCTATTTTTTGTCCAATTTTGGAAACCAGTAGAGATTTCCTTCCATCGGGAGTTTGTCCTACACACGAATCGTCTCTCTCCACTCTTTTCGGTCAAGTGGTCCTGCCCTCTCCCGCTAATGAATTGGAACGAGAGACCGAAAATCAAGAGTTCTAATCAATGTCTCCCACAGAGACAAATCAAATCCAATTATGTTCCAATAATTTTTTTACGAAAATATACTGATTTTCGGTGGGTGGGTTTGGAACTCATAGATATATTTCTATTTTTTATATAATTACATCATATTGAGACTCATTTTTTTCATGTTGTTTAGCAACGTTGATATGAAGGGTTCTAGGGTTGACTAGCATAATTTTTAATTAAAAAAAATAAATAAATGAGAATAGTCGGGCTAAAAGTTTTGAAAAGAGCAAAGAAAGGTGTAAATTATTATTTACTTAAAACTAAACATCGAAAATGTGAGCATCCCCGTTGGAAAGTTTGATTTTGGAATGGAACATGAAGGACTCTGGATCATACGAGAAAACAAGTACATAACTCTCGCTAGTCTAGTGGATAAAGGGTTGGATTTCCATGCCTGGGTCTTATCTAGTTTTTACCTAGGTACATCACGCACGTCAAAGTGGATCGACCCGTGGGACATATTGAGTTGCCAGCAACTGTCACTCTGATGTTTACATAACATAACATAATTTCACGGATGACAAAAGCCACAAGGGCCTATCAAAGGTCATCCGTATCCATCAAATCCCACCCACATAATGCATCCATAGGATTTTGTCAGATCATGCATCTATGTGAGGTTCATTAGCCGGTCGGGAGACCTCGTCCAGTATTGAAAAACGACGTTTGCCGCAATTAATAAACTAGCGATTGAGCAAACGAGACGTTTGGGGGAAGGGGGTGGGGCTGAAATCAAGAGGGCGCGCAACGAAGGGTACCCCTTATAGGGCTGGTCATCAATGGCAGATTCCAGAGGCTAGACATCTGATTCACCCTAAGTCATCCCCAAAGCTAGCTAAAGAATCACATCATCAGTTTTGTTTGAAACCACCCTAATCGCCGGAATATCTAATTCCTGCTTCCTTAGTATTTGTCATTTTTTATTATCATTTTACAGGACAACAGAGTTAAATTATTATCAACATTCCTTCGAAGATAGCCTGTACTGTGTTCAATTTGGTCGATTTTCCGTAGCAGCTGTTGTAGACTGGGGTCGATACTGATTCTGTGATCAATCAATAATCCATTAAATACGGGCGTTCCATTCAGGGGAGAATTCCCCCGCCCCCCAGGCGTTCTAGGATTTGAACCCCCAAAAGGAAAACTCAAAGTGAAATCATGCTATTTCTACAAATACAATTCTACCAATTGTACAAAATTTGCAGGATACCTCGCCTTATTAAATATCGCAAATTAAATAAAAAAAAAAATTAAATTTCTTATCGGTAGAATATTACACTTAGAGTTATCTTATTATTAGAAAGCACCTCTTGAGTTTGGAAAGAAGGAAATAACATTCTAATTTCTAACAAAGGGTGAAAAGGGGGAAAAAAAAGGTTAAGCACCGAGTTACTTCCTTTATTTGTCAAACAGCACGTTTCATGTCTACTCAAGCTCCTTTTCCCGCTAAAGTTCTATAATTCATTCAACACAACAGCAAGGGATGATTAGGGCCTAAACCTTTTACTGCCAACTGTGGCTGAGTATCCTTAATGGTTTTAATCTCTTCACACATTCAATACTCAACTCCATCGGTGGTTACAAAGTGAACATACATGGCACTGTTTTTCGTGCTTCTTGGAATATTCTTCGGTGTTACTCTTACGCCAAAGAAGACCGGGTTATGCAGTGTTTTAAAGACGTCATGGCAAACAACATCCGAAGATTAAAAATACTAAATGTAGCTTAACTTCGCTCGTGAAGTTAAAGGAGGTTTCCTCACGGTTCGGTCGAAGAATAACTTTTAAAAGTTTAAAGGGAGTTATTAAAAGCAGACGACTTATTTAAGCGACTATCCATCCATCACAAAAGCCACGGTTGGGAGAAAAGTATGGACGGCAGAATAAAACTTAGATAAACCGGGTGAATGGAATTACTACAGAACAAACCTTAACAAGCTATGATATCTTTAGAGCAAATCCCCATACCTCAACTAACAAGGACCAACCAAAAGACAGCCACTGTACACCTTGAATCTTAACTAAGAAGAACGCGTCAAAAGGCAACCACTGTACAGCATGAATCTAAGCTAAAAAAAGAAGAAGAATGTACTAAATGGCATCAACTTCCAGTAGGTTACAAGGATCACAATTTGTTTCAATGAACGCAATTAAAATATTCTTTGTCTAAAAATATTATATTCTGACCCAATCCATTTGCAATTAGGCTCGAGCCTCAGTAATGTTCATGATGAAGACGGCCTCATTAAATCGTGTTCGTTTAACATGAGGTAAGTAATTCATAATTTTGTGCCAGATACTTTCAATAATAAGATGAAATGAATTTTTCAAGAATGCGAGTGTTAATCACTTAGAAAGAAAAGATAAGTGTAATGGAAGACTTTTACTTTGATTAGGGGGTTGAAGCTAGTTTTCTTTCTTCAGGTCTACAAAAAGCTACACATCGGTTTGATCAATAATATACACTACGGTATTTCTTGCAACAATCAGAATAACACTTCGGAGTATAGTAGTTCGGAGTGGTTCTTGTTAACGTGCTAATGACATGCTGTAGTGCGCAAGAGAGATCATCTACAATGTGAGCTCAAATATGGAAAAGACAACATTACTATAGTTAACCATAAAAACTTTCTTTCTAATAAGAATACTGCGTTTTCTAATATTTTTGGTCGTATACTACTGAAAAATGCGTCTGCTCGTGTATATGTACATACTCGTATATGCATGTTGGTATATTTAACAAATCTCGAAATGACTGTTACATCTAATGAAGCTAGAACACACAAAAAATTCCAAGCCATATATATATATATATATATATATATATATATATATATATATATATATATATATATATATATATATATATATATATATATATATATATATATAGAAAACCAACAGCTATTGACTCATACATCCATTTCTATTCCGATCACCATCTGCGTATCAAAAAAAGTGTTTTCTCTTCCAGGTTTCTCCGTGCCCTGAGAATTGTTTCACCCGAATATTTGGAAAAAGAGGTTGATAGGATATATAATATAGGTTTAAATTTGTGTTACCTTTTCTACGTACTTAAAAATTGTTATAATTCTGCTAAGCTTTCATTTTATCAACCTAATCGTAACATCCCTAAATTCCATGCCAAAAATGTATTTGTTTTACCTTTTAACCAAAGTTTCATTAAATTACCTCATTTACTAAAACCTTTGAACATATTATTTTTAAATATGAAAACACTATCCATCGTCTTCTCGTAAAAAATTCCCCCCCTAAACCAGGCATTGTATATTCTATTGGTTGCAATAATTGTGAAAAATGCTATTATGGACAGACAGGTAAAGAATTGAATGTTAGAGTTAAACAGCACCAAAATAATGTTCGTAATCTTTGTCAACAATCTGCATTATTTTTACATATCTATAGTCAGGATCCTACTATTAATTGGAATAGTGCTAAACCTATTATTAAATGTACAAACTACATTTCAAGAAATAATACTTTCCCAAATTTTAATATTAGCCCTGGATTGTTTAGCCTAGATCCTATCATATCTAATCATATTAAATCACAAATTAAAGTGTTTAAAGAATTTGTACCCCCTACTTAGGGTTTTGATGCAGGTAGCCGTTTTAACCCCCCCCACTCCTTACTATTTAAGACATTGTCTGCCCTGACCTACGTTATTCCATGAAGAGATCTTTTAGAATAAAGACGAAAGAGCTCGGAATCGTTTTTCCATTTTCCTTGTGGGTGTTATTTATCATAATTTTGACTCACGTGCAAATTGTGAGTTTATTTTCATATATATATATATATATATATATATATATCTCAAATTTTCTTTCTTAAGCTTTCAATGGTTACCTTCCTTAGTGTTGTGATGCCAATTTTCATTTCTTTGGGACTATAGAAGCATATATATATATATATATATATATATATATACAAATTTTGTTGAAGAGCATTGTGTATTTTGCCTTAATTAATTTCTTTTGGCAACTTTCTCTTCTTCTATCTTTTTTATTCCATCTTGTACAGTATTCATCTCCTTTTTAAATGAATGTGTTTGTTAAAAACCAAACTAAATTGCTAAGCTTTCGATCTTATTCGATCATCTTCGGAGCGTTTTGAAATGTTCTTGCCTCTTTTATCGATGTAATGAGTGGAGTGAGGATCTAGCAGAAAGTGAAAGAAAATAATTTTTAAGGGGAATTTATTCCGCCTTGATTAAACGTAACGTTAGAGGAAATGAGCCACTCCTGTGAGTAGAAATTTTTTAAAGCGTACCGAAATTCATCGGGGACTGATGCTTGTTATTTTGTCAAAGGTAGAAGTAAATTAATGTAATTTAGCACTTTCTTTAATTTAAATGACGTGTTTCGATACATCGAGTATCATCTTCAGAGTAACAATGGAGAATTATTACAAATTATTCAGTTTATATATGTTACAAAATGTATTAACAAAATTACGAACGAAGCTATACACGTATAGGCAGATTGGATCCAGGTGATAAAAGGTCGGAGAAGTAGGTAGCCAGAGGGACGGGGGGAATTAAGCTGCTTGCCAGAGGAGATTAGTGGCCAGGGGCAGCTCTGAGTGCACCTGTCCTTCCGTTCGCTTTTCTTGCGCTGGGCAGGATTTCATTGGAGTTAGACTGTATGTTTCAATTCGGTTGCTTCTCTTGGATATATATAGCTTCAAGGAAGAGTAGTTGACGTCTGTTGGGAGCATAGTCTAAAATTTTGGTGTTTTCTTCTATTAGTTTTCGGTTGAAGCATGTTCCGTGTACTTCTTGTGTATGTTTTTTAGGTGCACCGTTGTTCAGATGGTATGACATTCTTCTTGAGAGAGTGGTTTCGGTCATGCCGATATACGAGTTAGGTAGGAGCTCACAGTCTCCTAGTTTACATGTGTACTCGTATATCAGATGTGTCCTTTGTTTCGGTTGTAGCGGGGGTTTGAGATTATTTTTCATGAAGAGGGTTGAAGTACGTCTATTTTGATAGTAGATGATTAGTGCGATCTTTTTCTCGGCGTTTATGGGTTTTTATTCCTCGGTCTATAATGTCCTTGATGGCTCTTTCATCTGCTTGGAGTTCTATGCTCATACTTGGACTTTGGACATAATAGGTGGTGAAATTTAGGTAGAGTTAGAGAGAAAATAGTAAGAGAGTAAAGTGGTTAAAGGGTGAATTTAAAGAAAAGATGATGTGTGGGAGACAGAATAAAAAGGTCCCTGGTGAAAGGGTAGCTGTTGTTTTGTGTTTTTTATGGATTTTATTAGTTTTGGGGTTTTTTTATTTAATAAACTATAAATTTATAGTTTATTGAATTACATTAACAAGGTTAATTTAATTATTAGTTTTTGATCTTAATGATGATTAAAAACCCTGTTTGAAACGGGGTTTTTAATCCCGCTGTGGGTATTTGAACAGATTTTATTCTAAATATTAATTTGAGTTTGAAATTTTTATCAAAGTATGAATTTGGATTTGGGATTTATTTTGGAGTTAATTTTCCCCTATAAAAAAAACTTGCGAATTACACTAGTCATTTCCTGTCTATTGTCGATTCTGTAATGTGTATTTGGGAGTCACGTCACCGTCAGACTGTATTTTTCTGCTTTTAAATGGTCTTATTTGTCGGTCGGCCTCGATGTCTAGGTGTGTACGAGAGAATTCAGGGGTCAAACGGGCACCAATGGCTTGCCATATCCTCTTAGCTCTCTCGTGGAGCACCACGTTGATTGGAGATAATCCAACCGCGTCGTGGAGCTCCCTCTGTCGTTTATGTTATCTTCTTCGGGTGTTTGTAATAAGTAAAACCGCTTTGTTCGGGATGACTTGAAGTTTCGCAATGTGGGTCTTGGCGCTAGTGACTAAATTTTTATCGCACTGAGATTTGTACGTTAGTACCGCGCGTTTGGTGAATCCTTTTGGATAAGTTTTGGCAGTGCTGTTAAGGAATTCATTTAGGAATTTTTTTGCATTTAAAATTGTGAAATTTTTCACTCGCTTTCGTGCGCCCGTGGCGAGGAGTGAACTTGTTTCCCCCTTCCCCTCCCAGCTCTTCATCGAGTCTCCTTGGTCGGACAACAACCTGTAGGCATTCGAAAAGCGCCCTACACGGAAGGTAAAGTGTCATTTGAAAAGCTATATTTTGGGGGACTGGGACACCTTTCTTGGAAACTCTCTTTTCTCTAAAACCTGGTGATAAAGTCTCTCTCAAACTAAACACACGCACACATACAAATACACACAATTACTCCGTGGGGAATTCCCGTTGAACTTTATTTTTTCCAATCTTCACATATGAGGATATGGAAGGATAAATGAGGGAGACCCGGCGGATACAGATGAAGACACTCTCCGATGGCCCCAAGCCTGATCGGGGAGAGGGTTTTCCCTAAAATTTATGGGGATCTAGGAATTGCGTTCGTGATACTAATCGATACTCCTAATGGATACGCGTCCATTTGCTCAAAGGAGAGTGATTGCGAAGCACTCACCTCTCTTAAAGCAGCAGAATGCCTAAAGACACTTAACCTAAAACTTCACACACCACCACAAATAAAGACACCTAGAAGCATTATCCTACGCCGCCTCCATCCATGGGTTGGGGGGCACACCGTTGAAGAAATTCATGCGGAGGTGGAAAAAAACCACACCTGGGCGAAGTTAGCTGAAATTAAAAAAAATAAAGAGTACACACACGTATTCAAAATAGTATTTTGTGATACGGCAACGGCGGTTAAGGCTACGGAGGGATGTATGCTTCTCTTTAACGTCCGTGTCTGCCCTGAGCAGATCGAACGTGAGGAGTTTATTGTTCTCCAGATGTGTTTCAAGTGCTATAAGAACAAGGAGCACATCACGGCCACCTGCCCCAGGGCGAACGTTCTTTTTTGCTCTATTTGCTCGTCAGATGCACATTCTTGGAGAAGCTGTAATAGCATCTCTATGGAGTGCCTGAACTGTGCAGGGAAACATAAAACGTTCTCCATGGCTTGCCCAGGCCAAAAAACTTTTAAAGAGAAAGGCTAGTCAAAAGAAACAGGAAGAGGAAAACAAGGTGAACAGTACCTACACCAAGGTTGCTAAAGCTGCTGTTGCTTAGTCTCAGGGAAATCCAACATACCTCCACGTCGGAAACGAAAACTCGACAAAAATTATGGGTTGCATCTATTATGCTCACATCGCAAATCTCTCCTCTCTGGGGTGCTTTGCAGATGAACTAAATAGAATGCTGACGTATAATGGGATGGAGCAAATGTGGTTTCCACCAAACCCACGGTCGTAGGAGATTCTTAAGGTTACTCTCAAACCCCAGTACGAAACTAGTTGCCACAAGCTCCCCACCACCAGCAGCGCCCCAGCTCTCTCAGGGAATCCTAGGATCTAGGTTCAGGCAGCAAAGGAGGCAAAAACACGCACTGAGAAGCAGAACGACACACAAACTACACAACAAACTCAATCACACACACACACAGAAGGATAATGAGGTTACGATGACTGAGGCAGCGAGACCTGAAGGGGGAGGGGCACGCTCGCCTCGCTCACGGAAAACCTCACAGCCTCAGAGACGTCCGAGATCGTCGTCTTCTTGTAAGAGGGAATCTAGGCACGATTACCATTCGAGAAAAATTAACTTGAAGGTATTCGCTGCCGAAAGGTCTCCTTTCCTAAGGAGATGGATGGCCTTGATGTATCAGAAGGAGTAATATCCGGAAGATATAAATGGGAATTCACCTCGGACGACTACAGCGAAAACAAGTCGAGGCGGCTTTACTCCAAGGCTTGATCAAACTGGCAAACGAAACTTTTATTATTCTAACGGACGACGAATTCAGGAATAAACGTACAGGGAAAACAATTACGCCATCAAACACTCCACAAGGACCTAAGCTCGTAAGAGAATAAGTCCAAAAAACAACACAACCACACACAGGAATCTTTAGTGAACAAGAAATTGGAGACATTAAAAATATTACATTTTAACTCAGACGGTTGGATGAAAACAAAAATACTATACGATAACTTAATGCGACAATTTGACCCAGACGTAATATTTATCTCAGAACATGGCATGAATGACACAGAGAGGATAAAATCTTTTCCCTACGAAGTCTAAACCAAAGATCACAGCGGAGAACGTTTCGACGGATGCGCGATAGCTGTGAAAAGAGGTCTTGACTTCAGATCAATAATTGGACTCGATGAGTCCACTTATTGAGGTCCGTACGGCAGTGGGCCCCCTGGTACTGGCAACAGGGTACCAAACCCCAAGGAGAGGGTAATTGCCCCTTCACAACTTCCTGCAACCTTGTGGTCACGGCAGAACCGTTATTTTTGCCGGCGATCTCAATGCGAGGAGTGCTGCCTCAGATTAAACGTGGACCAACCCAGCAGGTATGAATCTTGACACACCTATTGATAGGCAAATTATGACAAGAATTGAACCCGATTTCCCCGACATTCATTAGGCATAGATCAGCCACAAAACCAGACATAGTGCTCACTAGCACTCTGTTCCCCTACAACTATTTCATTGAATCGGGCCCTTCTATCCCCAGCGACCACCAGGGTATCCTTATTAAAATCTCAACCTTCCCTATTCAAGCCCCTATCCCAGAACGCAAGTACTAAGCTCGAGCCAACTGAGATACTTATAAACTACTCCTCGAAAATTACGACCCTGACCCCTTAATTAATGCCACTCTAGAAGAGATTGACGAGGAGTTGGATAAAACTAATGATATATAATTTATTAAAAGCTGATAAGGAAGCCATTCCCCAAGTTAAATATAAAACTCTACCTGCCCCTTCTTGGATCCCTAGAATGAAATCCCTCGCGAGGGAATACGGGAGATGGATCAAAGAAGTAAACCTGACTGGCCCCAACATCACTACGCACAGACGAACACGACAGATACACGACGAATTAATGACTCTTATTAGGGGCTAACATAATTTACTTTGGAACAATTTGATAGATGGACTAAATATAGAAAACGACTCACGTACATTCTGTCAGACAGTAAAAAGAATAAGAGGCGGACAGACACCAAAGACCATAAAACTTACACGTGACAATACCGAAATTACGGACGAGGAAGAAATCAAAGAGGAATTCATACTCTTCTGGGCATCTATATTTAAGATATCCTCGGAAGAGAATGATAACTTTGATTTAGACTTCGAAGACAGAATAATAAACGATTTGAACGACCAGATACACAGAACCCATCCTCACCATTATGTATCGCAGAAAAGGGATATGGAGGAACTCGGCGGTAGACTTACTGCCGAAGAACTCTCGGAAACCTTAAAATCCTTTCGTCAACGAGCACCTGGGCGTACATGAATGATAAGGGAGAATTTTATTCGAGCCCAGCATAACATCCTTTTGTGGCTCATGAATATCATGAATGCGTGCCTGAACGTAGGTTATTTCCCTGACCACTGGAAGGTAGCAAAAATGATATTCATTCCCAAAGCCGGTAAGCCACCGGAGAGTCTAGATAACTTCAGGCCTATATCTCTCTTAGAATTTGCAGGGAAAGTCTTAGAGAAAATATTGGCCAACAGGGTAAATACATTCCTCGAGGAAAATAATTCTAACAACAACCGACAACATGGCTTCCGAAGGAAGCGAGGAACGGACACGGCGCTAGCCATGTTCAATGAGAAGTTGGCAAAGGTAAAAGCTGGAAGACGTCACACAAATCTGGTACTCCGCGACGTCATAAAGGCCTTTGAGAAAGTATGGAGGAGAGGCCTGGAATAAAAAATCTTATAACTGGGCCTCAATCCCAAATCTGAAAGGATTCTATGCGACCGCGTAATGAAGAGGAGGGCGTTTGTAAACATTAAAGATTTCAATGGCCCCGAGTTCGAGCTCGAGGCGGGAGTGCCACAAGGCGGGTGTATAAGCCCCTTGCTATACAACATATATACCTTCGATTTTCCCCAACCTCTGACTGAAGGCTCGTTATACGTCCAATTTGCGGACGATATAACGATAATCTGTACGACACCTTATCGGAATGTGATTTACATGGCACAGAGTACGGCGGTAGAAATCGAAAACATCAACTCCTTCGAGAGAAGATGGAAGATATCTACCAATGCCCCAAAGTTCCGTGTAATTCCACTATTCCGACGGACCCTCTCAGACATCCGTGTGGGGGTTACTCGCATCCCATATTGCACAGAGGGCACGGTTCTGGGACTCCGGATTACGACTCGTAGATATGGGAGTCATGTAGCTAAAACTACATGGAATGCATGGAGGGACTTGGAGAACTTTTCAAGTTCCTAAACCTGAGTACCTCCAACAAACTAAAGATCTATAATGTTTGCATTCGATCAAAACTCCTGTATCCGCCGGTCCCTATAAACGCAATTCCCAAGACCCAAGTCCTTAAACTGCAAAAGGTCCAAAATAGGCGGTCTATATCATAACAGGAACCCGAAGGAGAGAGCGGAGAAGGCAGAGAGAGCTCCATGGTGAACTGGGGATAACCCCCATAAACGTGGAGCTTCACCTGAGAGCAAGCAAGATCTGGGACAAAGTACACCGGCACCTCCCTCCCGAGTTTGTACTCGAGCACATGGACTTTAATGACGTAGGACACGCAAAACCTTTTAAAAACAGCAGACTACTCATTGACGACGAAGTAGACCCAAGGTTCACTTAGATTTTTACAATACCTAACCAACACAAGGCCAAACAAAATCCCTTTTCACTAAATTAGTCAAGTGCTAAGTTTCTAATTTTCCCCCAAAATTTTAGCGCGATTAACTCGCCAAAAATATCAGAAACAATAAAAAATAATAAAAAACAACTGAAAATCAGGGTGTAAAGAACCCAGATACAAACATAAAAAGTTTTCACCAAAAGCAATAGAGATCAAACAAACCCTCTGTTACAAAGGCTTGAATACCTTTTATATATTTATACATATAACAAAAAATATACCAAAACACAAAGAAAGCCAGAGATGCCCTATCACCAGCGACCTGTCTTTCATTCTACTTTTCATTTTCGCTTTCCTATCTTTTTTTCCCAAATTTGCCCATTATTTCTCCTACTAAAACCTTCTACTACTATATCCCTCACTTTATATGTCCAATGTCCAATGTGACAGTACATAAATGCTCTTCGTTCTTTCTTAATCTATTTATGAGCCTTGTTTGGTCTTATTAAAAGAGGAAAGCTCTTTTGAATCAGTCTTTCCTTTTTGATATGGGTTATTGCGCATCTACCATGGATTGTGATTTCACCTTCATTAGGGAGCCTCTCATACTGACGCTTTCTTCTTCACAACATATGAGTGCTTACCTCCACTGTTTCGCTTATAAGCTGTCTCGAAACGTCCATTTGTGAGGGACGTGGAAAAGTTTTGTTGAAAATTTTGTTTTGTCGTCATGGCTCGTACTAAGCAGACAGCTCGCAAGTCTACCGGAAGTAAAGCTCCGCGTAAGCAATTGGCCACGAAGGCAGTGTAAAAACTTTTTGTGTTAATTCGAGTGAATAGGCGGACGCATAGTAAAAGCGGTTCGCAATAAGTGTTAAATTTTATTCGCGCAAGACTCTACGTTCACGCCCTCTTCCAAGAAAAGCTACTAGAGAGGGGCCCCATCATGGGGGCAGCCCCTCAGGACTGCAAAAGGATCCCCCTCCGTACCATAGGGGGGGCACGAAAACCTGAAAAAATGGAAGTCATAAAAACCATCTACACAAAAATCCACGTGGTGCTGATCAGGCTCCTCGACACTCCCAATGGTTATGCAACCATTTGCAGCACAATGGGGGACGTCGAGAAGCTGGTTTCAGACGAGGCTCAAGCACATCTCAAGAAGATTGGACTTGAAGCGAGTGTACCACAAGAAATACTGGCCCAACGAACAATTATTTTTACGAAGCTGGATCCTATCTTCACGGAAAACTCCTGCGAAGAAATCAAGAAAGAAATCGAAGAAAAACAAGAGTGGGCCTCCATCACAGCAGTGCACAAATTCGGGAAAGGGAACGGCGTGGTGAAAATGGTATTCACCTCCATCGAGATGGCAAACCGAGCAAAAAACGACGGGCTACTCGGCTTCTATCTGAAGGTCAGCCCGGAACAAATACTGAAGGAAGAATATATTCAAATCGACTGCTGCTTTAAATGCTATGCAGTCGAAAATCACGCCACAAAAGACTGCACAATTACAGACCCTGCATGCTCCAACTGCGCAAAAACCGGGCACGGTTGGAAAGAGTGCAGGGAAAGACTGCATAAATGTGTAAATTGTGGGGGTGACCACAGGGCCCTAGCCATGAGGTGCCCAATCCGCAAGGAAGCCATCCGCAAAAAAAGAGAAAGGCTGAAAGTAGAAAAAGAAGAGAAGAAAAAATCCACCTACGCGAATACGGCAGCAAAATACACAACATCGGCACGAACGAACGAAATGAAGTTAGTGAAAGAAGTCATGGCCATGGTCATGGTTGCCCACCTAGCAAACATGACAAACCCTGGTACCTTCTCAACCCACCTCAACCTTCTTCTGGAGAAGAATGGTTGTAACAAAAAGGTTTGATTTCCCGAAAACCCAGACTCGGCGGGCCTTTTTAATCTCGAATTCATCGAAGATGAAAAAAAGGCTCCCTCAAGTAATGGGGTGAAGGATACCGAAAAAGAGGAAGAAGGAAAAATACAAACCCCGTCGGAAGGAGAAGAGGAGAAAAAAGAAGAGGAGGAAAAAGGCGTAAAGAAGAAAAAGAAGAAAAACAAGAAATCACCTAAAAAAACACCGCAGAAGGCACAATCTACTTCGGACGAGGAAGAAGAGGACGACGACAGGTACGAAGGGTTCCCACTCACCGACAACAAGGAAATCCTCGAAAGAGGACTCTTTTTCGACGGAAAAGACGTGGGACTACGTGTCTTCGGCTCCCCCCTGTCCCCGGCCCCCAAGGACGACCTGGAACTACTCATCATCGGCCTAGCCGCAGGTGAGTAAAAATGGACGTACGAGGGACCATACTCCAAGAAAGAAGTGTCAGCCCTACTCCTAAAGTCCCTAGTATACATCGACCCGAGAGATGTGCATAACGTCAACATGTCAACATTGAAAACTATACGGAGTGGACAGAAGACATCGCAAATCAAATAATGAATACGCAAAAGTGAGCAAATAAAGTAAATAACAAATAGTGAACCATATCTAGTGAATCAAATCTAATTTATTAAAAAGTAACATAGTGAAAATAGTAAAGTAAAAGAAATAAGAACAAATAAAGCAAAAGTGAACAATTATTAAAATTATAGTCAGTGAGAGTAAATCTAATTCAACGTAAAATAATGAACAATTATAGTGTAAACTTAACTAATTTAATGAAATTAAACTAATGAAAATAATGAAGTAAATAAATAAGCAAAAAGTGATAATTTTAAACAGTGACGATAAATCAAATTCTAATGTCAATCAATTTAATGTAAAATTAAATAAGCAAAATACAACCGTAAATTTAATGTATAGTAAAATATAAGAAACCAAAAAATTAAATAAATTATAACAAATGTATAAAAATGTAAATTTAAGTATATATAGTAATTACCCATAATCTTTATATAGTATGAAAATTGTAAACTTCAAAACTAAACTGATAATGATTTCCATGTCTCCGGGATGCTATCTTTTCCTACTTCTACTCAGTGCTTTAACCTCCTCTGCTAAATCTATTTTCACCACTATTTTTCTATCATTTTAACTACATATATAGTATGTAATTACCTCCTTTTTTGTATTTATAACTTAATAAACCTTGAACCTTGAACCTTGTGAGGGACGTGGACTGTAGCTTATTCGTAAGAGCGCTAGATGGTATAGGTTCGAACCCCATCCCCTTTTTTTCACTGTCATTAACGGGTGAAAAGCGTTGAATATTATTTTACCCCTTCAACCCCTACCCCGACTCTGGCTCTCTATCTCTCACTCTCTTACACATTCTCTCTCTTCCTTCTTAATCTATCTTGATCCATATTTTGTGAAGGGAAGTAACTCGCATTCTTAGGAATGAAATCGAGCGAAAGGAAAGGGAAAATTAAAAGATAAAAGCATCTACTGTGTCACGTGTATTGTGATATATATATATATATATATATATATATATATATATATATATATATATATATATATATATATATATATAATTGCTTTGAAATGGTAAAAATACAAGAGCCCCTTTAAGGTTGTTCTAGGCCTCATTTCGTGTCAAATTTCCTTGGCAAGACGAAACGGGAAGGTAACTCACATTCTCGGGAATGAAATCGAACGAAAAGACGGGAAAAGAATCAAACACGGCAAATGAATGAACGAGCGTACACACGTGCTGGACTCCTCGAAAGGATAAACAGCTAATGTAAGTGATATACAACCGTTCTTAGCCGTAATCTCTTACTGGCATGAATGAGCAAAAGAAGCGATTTAAATACAAAATTCAATACCAAATTAAAGATATGGAAAATTATCCGGCACATTAATGGCTGAGAATGTGTGAAAATGTTTAATTATTCAGTATATATGGTTGATAGATAATTAAAAACATAAGCTATATGGAACAAAACAGTGCGATAGAGTCTTTGAAACAAAATCCATAAGATCAACAGGGCTAAAATTATCAGAGGCTCCAATAAATATCCTATTAGGCATTACAAAACTCTTCAATGACTATTTAAACATAAGATCTACACAATAATTCAAAATAGTGAAAATGATCCTGATCTCGAAGCCTGAGAAACCTCCCACAAGGGTATCAAGTTATAGACAGATTTCTCTCCTTAACGTCCTTTAGAAAAGTAATGGAAAAGATCCTCAACAGAAGAGTGGTAGAACACCCGGATGAGAACCAACTCTACAATGGCTTCCAATTCGGATTTAGAATTTAAGAATGCCACCATGGCCATAGCCATAATAACAGAAAAGATTGGTAAGACCAAAGCCGAAAAATGTTATCTCAACGTCATACTCTGTGACGTCGAAAATGCATTCAATAAGGTTTGGGTTAAGGGCCTAACATAGAAAATCCACAAGTTAGGCCTCAGCGAAAATTTTGAGAGACTCATGTACGGCTATCTAGGAAATAAAAAGGCGTACATCAGCATTTAGAGATATGAGGCACCGACGTTTGGATTAAAGGCTGACGTACCTCAAGGTGGTTGCTTAAGCCCGACCTGATATTCAGTCTGTAAAGCTGGTATCCCCCAACCAATAACATTTGGATGCCTAAATATACTGTTTTCAGATGACGTCAATCCATTGGTGGTGACTCCCTACAGAAATGCAGAATTGCAAGGTAGAACATTAGTAGCAGAGATAGAAAATCTGAATAATTACGAAACACAATGGAAGATCAAAACCAACTACATATGTACCATAATTTCAAGATCACACCCATCTCACCAATCTCGAGGAAGAAAAAGGCCCAAATACGGGCCAATGGGAGGAACTATGAATATACCACGGAGCGAAATATCCTAAGACCAGATATCAACAGACATGGATACACTGGCAACATCATAAAGTGGAAGAAGAAAACAGCAAGTAGGTTAATCTTCTTCGGTGGATTGACAAACCTCTCAATAAAGAACAAGAGAAAAGTCTACCGAACAATGGTTCAACCAATTCTAACATAACTCCAGTTCCATCCAACACACACAATTTCAAAGTGGAAGAGAAGGCAAGTCGAAGGAATCCACAACAAAGCTCTCTACTGGATAACAAACACGAGCAGAAGGGAAAGAAAGATAAATAGAGAAGCTTCAGAAGACCTAAAATGGAACCAATACACACCCTAACAAGAAACAGCCATCAAGGTGTGGGAAAAATACGACAATTAACCATAGAACTGTACTAAGAAGCCGAAATAGATGCTAATAAACGGTGGCCTATCAGTTTCCAGATCAAGACCCATTATGCACATAAAGAAGCAACTAAGCCAAGACTCAAGCAAGTTATTATTAGAGAAAAATTCAAATATTTCAACGGCAAGAAAGCCTTAAAATAACAAAAACAAGATAACGCATACAACAGAAAAAGTATGCAAAGAGGCAAAATCAACAAATAGCAAAACTTCAAGAACAAAAAGAAAAATAGATCAAATATGAAATAGAATCCCATCAAGAAACATACCAACTAACAAAACAATTACAAACAAAACGTACTAACACACAAAACAATTCAAGCTAATAACTCAGAAGCAAATAAACGACACCCAAGGCAAAGAAAAGAAAAACAACAATATACAATAAACAAGAAAATACAAAAACGACCAAAGCAAGTACATAACTCAACAAAAAGCACTACGGAGATCAGCCGGACACCTGGAAAACTATCAATCTTCTACACATTTCACTTTTGACCAAAGCTATGCCCTCTCCCATTAAAAATCTATATCTAACTAATATACTGCCTTCATTCACCAAAACACCACCAACAACAACAACAAAAAACATAAGGTATAAAATGACAGGTTAAGGTCGCGATGATCTATGCAAATTTTCTATTTACGGATCATTTACCCTACTGACTTCCATTCTTTAACATTTTTACATATAGCCATTGATTCTAATCCCGATCTTTATGCAAATTTCATTATCCGGTTTGGGGAGCCAGCCAGAGGAGACGATCGACTGGTTCAATTAATAAAATTAGATAATTCAGTATATAACCAAACCTATTTTATAGCTAGTGAGTCTGTGAATTCTAAGGAAAACTCTTGGAGATGTGACACGAACCTTACGGCTCTTGTAGTTATGGCGGTTGCCAAGGTGATAAAGTGATCTTTAGCGCTCATCAGATGTTTGTTCTCTGTCCCTCTCTTTTCAAGTGGGGGGGGGGGGGGGAGTAGGGCTTCCCACCCACTATTTCCAAATTGAGTGGCTTAAGCTTTCGCTTTCCTTAATTATCCATTAATATTAACAACTTCGTTAAGTTCTGAGATATTTAGGCAAGTTTCCAGAACTTTGGTTACTTTTCTTTCCAATTTGGCGGGCGTTCGCTCATTGGAACACGCTATTTATTCATTACTCTCAGTAACAGTTAGCTTTCCTAACACCTAGAACATACAACACTAAACATTCTAACTCTCTTAGTTTGAATTTCAAGTGTCCACACACCCACACACAAACTTAGAACACTTTTTTGCGCTTCTTTCTTAAAATTAACCAATTTTTTAAATGCAAAAATGAAAACTACCGGAAGCATCCCCGCCAGGTGTAAGAAACCCGAGAAGCCAAACGAGGAAAGTGAGGTACTACAGGACAGGAAGGCACACGACCCTCCCAAACCTGTCTTCTTAACGAAGGAAGGTCACTTTTTTGAGTTGTTACTTACATAAAACTAAGAATCGAAAACCAACGAGAGCATCCCCAGCAGAAAATTTACAAGGAGAAATCTGTAAAGCAGAAATAAAAATGTATATTGCAGTACCGCCACAAAAGATCAGAACACCTGTATTTCTTCTATTACAACATCTTTCATAACCTCTGCCAGAGAAAATCCAAGGTTTCCAAAATTGGTGTAGAATAACCTAGAGGTATAAACATGTGTGGCAGGTATGACATCTGTCACAGGGACGAACCAGTTGTTATCATTCTTGCGCAGTAATCTTGGTCCATTCATCTTACAGAATTGGCCAGAGTTCTTGAACTGTTTTCGGCTTTCTCACTTTAGACCCCTTTCCGAGTGTGTTCCAAAACTTTCAATGGGAGTCAAGTTCGGACTCTGTGCAAGCTAGTTAATAACAGTGATGTCCTCGTCGTCGAGGAAGGTCTTCACCGAATTAGCCATAGGGCATTATCCTGGAAGAAAATTGCAGGTTGGAGTTTCGTAGGACGGCAGATGAGGTAAAGCAGGCCGTCGCAGCAATTCTTTCAACATTTGTGCATTCACTGTGTCTCGTAAGTGCACAAGTCCTCTTATCGAAAACACGCCCTAGGGTCTAGACCATATGAAAATATTCAAGTTACATAGTTCACTCAGCAAAAAGAACAGACTACTAATGGTGCTATAGACCAGAGCTCCCTACTTCCCCTATTGTATGTCCACTTAACATAGAAGAAAATAAGAAAAGGAGTCCGCAAAAGGCTAATCAATCGCGTTTACGAGGCATCTCCTGTTACCACCCCAAAGTTCAGGTCCACCTAGTATCCTCATTCATAATCTATCCAGTCTATTTTTTAAAATCTCCAGGGCGGACGCTTCTATCCTATAATGACTAGTGAGCCTATTCCATTCACCTGCCACTCGATTTATAAACCTATTTCTCCCCATCTTTGGCATCTTAAACCCACTACTACGTGCCTTATACTGTTCACTAAAAAAATAAGAACTATACCGATGTCTCCCCTTCAATCAAGCTCCCTCGAACTCTTCTTTCTAACATATGACGATTTAGTCTCTTAGGCCTTTCAGTATAAGGTAAGATCCTCAACCCAAGCAAATAAACCCTAATGAGCTATTAGCTCTATCCTTAGCATTTACGCACTGATTTCTAGGCCGTGTAGGAACTTAAAAGGACACCTAAGTCTTTCGCATTCTGATCTTCCTAAACTTGCCACTTCAACTACTGGAATAGTTTGGCCAATTTATCTTGTACCCGGTATTGCAAAAGTCCCTTTACACTCGTTACAACGCTTTCAATGAAGGACACAATGATAGTTTTAATGAAGTTAGACACCTTTTTATTGTTTCAACAAATAAATATGTTTAATTTGTAATATTAGTCAATGTGGCCGCCCTCGGGGGCGAGCATGCGCTCCAGGCGATACCTGAATGCCGCGCACTCGTTGCAGACTAAGTCTTTCCAAATGCTGGTCCACACACGATGACGGAGGACTTTCGCACGTCGACGGTGCTGTGGCGCACCTTGCAGGCCTTACCTTCTACATGAGGTTAAAAGACCTCCGACCAAAAGTTTAAGTTCGACTCCAACCACTCTTGCAGGGCCTTGACCGGGTAGCCAGGCACGGTCCTGCTGAAAGACTTATTCCGCCTTCTTCGTGATCTTTCTCACCCAGGGCAAGACTTTAATGGCTAAGATGTCCCTGTATTCGGCCGCGGGGAGCTGTAACCATCCGCGAACTACACAGGCAGCATCTTCTCGCCATTCGAAGCCACGCCAAAGAGCATCATCACGGAGTCCGGTTGCTTGGTGGAGGAGACATCGCTGACCTCGGAGACGTGCTGGTAGAGAAGCTTACCACGCGGTAGTTCTGCTGGTCGATGACCGGATCGATCGACCGTGAAGGTTTTTTCATCAGAAAAATGAGAATTAGATTGCCATGTCTCTTCAAGTCGTTGAGAAGGCGACGAAAGCGCTACCGCCGTTGTTCTCGCATACGGTCGGTGAACAGAGGCCTTTCTACGCACCTCAAGCTCTTGCTACCTTCCTCTTCTTCGCGAACTCAGTGATTTTAAATTTCGGAGTACTTTTGAATGCCATTCTAACAGTCAAACGGTTGACAACTTGAGGTTTACTTGAATGAGGTCTTCCATCTTCTTGAGCCTCTCCGCGACTCGGTGGACTGTCCCCCGGCTGAGATTGAGCCTCTTGGCGATGTGGGACATGTGGCCCGCGCGCAGGAGAGCAGAGATCTCGATTCTTTTCACTTTCATTTCGACACACAATGGAAAGGACGTTTTAATGACACGTGCTGAAAAAGTAGAAGTTTAAGATTATATGACGGAGCTTTTCTACCACAGGTAAACTCCTCTCGAAAGATAAAAAAACTCAGTGTAATATAACTTTTGCAAAACCTGGTAAAACGTCAGGATCGGAGTCCGAACTTACAATTCTAGCCAACTTAGTGTCATCAGCAAACTTGCTCAAGTCACTATTTATACCTGTGTCAAGATCAATGATATATATTAAGAACAATGGCCCAAACGCTGATCCCCGAGGAACCTTCCTGGTAACATTCCCACACTCGGATTTAATTCCATCTATACTAATACTTTTGCTGTCTGTCATTAAGCCACGACTAAATCGTTCTAAAAATCATTCCATTCATCCCATGCGCTTTAACTTGATACCAAAGTCGTAGATGTGGCGCCCTGTCGAAAGACGTACTAAAATCCATATATACAATATCATAATCCTCATCTCTATTGGTAGCATCGTCCACTTTTCTATAAAAAGACAGTAAATTAGTCAAACACGATTTGCTTCGGGTAAAACCGTATCGAGATTATTTAATCAACTTACTTTTATTTAAGTGATCTTTAATAGATTTCGCTATTACAGATTTCCTCATTTTCCTCATCACTGATGTCCAACTCAGTGGCTGGTAATTAGACAATCTCTTTATCCCCCTTTTTATAGATAGGTATCATATTAGCTTTCCTCGACGCTGTCGGTAAAACGCCAGTCTCTAACTATTTGTTAAATATGCAAGCTAGAGGCTCACTTAACACATCTTTACTACATTTTTTCAAAAGCCTAGGAAAAATCTCGTCAGGGCCCGGTGCTTTACTATCGAGACTATCTCCTTGGTAATAAAAATATCCTTTAATTTCCCCTCATTATCCCTGAAAATCAAGATCCCTTCAGGTATTATTAGATTAATTATTTTCATATATAAATACCGAGAGAAAATGCCTTGTTTACAACCTAGCCATTGTGTCATTAATCACTCACTAATTCTCCTTGTAGTTTTAACAGGGCCTATTTTACCTCTAGTCGTAGTTCTGCCTAATTGAAAAAAAAACAATTTCTTAGCTTATTTTACCCCAATGCAAATAGGATGCAAATCCTAATGATGAATTAAATAAAAAGCAAACAATAATCGAAACAAAAATGGAAATAATAAAACGATCTGATAAAAGTGAAACGCCATCGATCAATGGGAGCATTAGGATCCACTCAAACAACAGTTCTATCGAATAAAGTGGCAATAAGGGATAATATGAAAGGCTCTGTTCCGATGAAAGCCACCAATTATTAAAACGCAACCTTTAAAAGTTCAAAATCAAGATACTATGACTAGTAGGCTAGTATTAGTCCTAAAGGAGAAGAGGCTCGAAGCCTTTTCAATAAATTAAAAGCTGATCGTGAATAAAGTGGATGTTATTGGAATGTAGAATTTGTTGCGAGTAGGAGCTGGTACAATTATTGTGGTCCAACGAACACCGTTGGACTTTCCCATTGAGATTAGGTATATTGAGACTGTACCGTTTGGAAAATAAACTGACACTAGTAAGTGCAAATGATTTGAAAAATTCGAATCCGTTATTATATTATCATGTCATTATGGTCATTTCCTTTCTTTTCAGCACATCATGTTTGTTAAGAAGAGGAATGTGGACCTCAAGCGTTGGGCCTTCACCCCTGAGTGGGAGTACTTCTTCATCGAGCGCTTTGGACAGGCCCAGTGCCTCATATGCTTCAAGACCTTGGCTGTCCTGAAAGAGTACAACGTGCGCCGCCACTGGGAGGGAGACAGAGCACCGATCATCAAACTTTGCGTCGATGTCTGCCGCCGAGAGGAAGGACGTCATCGATAGACTGTCAGGCAGCCTGCAGAAAACAACTTCGCAATTCCGCACCTCTTCTCCGCTGTCCTTCTTCCGTGACCGACCTCGTCCTCCCTTCTAGCATTTTTCCAAAATACCTTGCGCATGTTCAAAGCATCGTGGCCATGTTTGGAAGCACCTACTGTTGCGAAAGCTCTTCTCCTAAATGAGGTACATGAAGCCTCACCTTCGCTCCCAACTCTCAGAACGCCACCTCAATGACATTCAGTGATTTGTATGTTTTTCAATAAAATTCTTGTATAATGTATTCTACTATATATATATATATATATATATATATATATATATATATGGTCACTTTGGGATTTCGTTTGTCATTATGGCTCGCGGCCAGCTCAAAAAGTCTCATCTGGCCATCATTCTGAAAAGGTTGCTCGCCCCTTCACTAAAGCATGAAGCAAGAAGCCTCAAAAGTATTCTATGATCGAAATAAAAATTCAGTTCGCACATGGCTTTTATTCAGAGACTGCAGAAAACTCTTAATCAGCTAAAAATGATCAATCTGTCTCTTATTTTTGAAAATATTAAACATTTCAGACTACAGGTGTTTTATTTTTTGGTGGAGGGGGCGGGGGGCAATCGTGTTGAAATCGGAATCCCTTTACGGGTAATATTTCTTTGGTTGGATAGAGGCAAAATGGACTCGCCTCACCCCCTCCCCTTATTAACAGCTAAAGGGAGTGCAAGGTTTCAAGTCTCGAGATTAAACCTAAACTTCTCCAATCTTAGTCCAAACTTTGCCTTCAAAGAGGCCTCGAAATATCGGCCGTGGCTCAAATGCGAACCTGCAGGATATTCCTCATTAACACAAATTTTCCGCTCTTAGGGGACTCAATTCCAAACTTTAATAAATCCAACCCCAAACTAGAAAGGGAAGAGAGATTAAAGAACAGTTATCATATGTTTATCATTCCATCCATTTCTCCCCCAGTTCGTTCTCAATTGTCCCCTTCCTCTCCTCGTTTTTAATCTACAAAATCTATTTATGTTAGATACAGGCTGACATATGTTTGGCTTCAACATTCAAGGAATACCATGGGATTCAGTGATGTTACAGTGCTGCCCGACAGCACCTAACCTCGACGAACTCTACCGACCGGAGCGGGTTTTTCGATATCCAGCATTCCTTGTATCCGGAGAAGCTGTCTTAGGTGTCCAAGTGCGAGCATGATGTGAATATATGTTGAGTCATTAGAACAGTAACTTATGTGGGTTAGTTTTTTCAGCCCCTTTTACCTTTGACATTGGAATATCGTCATCCCATAAATAATGTCCTCATTTCAGCTGAGATAAATGAATTCCATGTTTTATTAGAAAGTACTCATTAACATGATTCTAATAATTTATTAATGACTTCTCAACGATTCACAAACTTCTGAATACCATTTAGGTTTTGACGGAAAGAATGTGGAGAGGTTAGTTAGTTTTCACCTCTTCGTGTGTTGTAAAGAGTGTTGAAGATGGTTCCGTAAACCCCAGGATATGTGTTAATTAGAGGATGCAAGGTCTGGAGAATAAGGATGGTGTAGGGTATTTTCCTTCTGCCAAGATTTTCAATCTTTTCACATGTAATTTTTGGTGTATTGGGTCGTGCATTATCATGATGGATCGACACACCTCTGCAAATCATCTGAGGCACCTTTCTTTCAAACCTGCGTATAAACAGTGCAACCCCTGACAATAGATGCCTATTGTAACCGTTTGATTAACTGGAACAACTTAAAGTAGAATCACACTAAAACTTGGCTTGGTTGGAGGTCCCTTCTGGATTGTGCTTTAGCATGTTCGCATCGATTAAACCATTGTCAGCGTCTCTTCGCCACAATGGTTATTTCCGAATAGAGATTGATAGATCCATTTTATTGATTCCCGATTTCCGAGATTACTTATGGGCTGGATGATCGATAGGTGGGCAATAACTTTCACTAGAAGAATATATACATAGCTACATACACATTTTTGTCCGATATATACCACTTGAGTTCATTCATCGGGTAAAACTTTATATACAATGCTGTATTTAGTGAACAGCAACAAAAGAGAATGAATAATAAAAGCGTTGAGTTAGAGTGCAATGACTAAATTGAAATGATATGAAGTGTTTGTCGTTTAGTTCGGAGTCTTTACTTGATGCGTGTTGTTTAGATTGATAGCGATTATAGACTGCTGAAGGCAGCCATCCGACCGACCGTTCTTAGAATTTGAGTGTCTGTGGAGTACCGCTGTTGCTGTTGATTCACGGCCCAAGTGGTTGCTCGAGTACGGTTAGTGCTCACGTTCAATGAACCATTGATTCGGTTCTTGAATAGTAAGGATTCGGGGGAGGGTGGAAGATTGCGTGAATTGGTTTCGAGATTGAATAATGAATTTTTGTTCGAATGAGTGGATAGGTGAACGGTGTAACGATACATCTGCTTACTGAATGAAGAAAGCCGAAGGGAGGTGCTTGGTGGAGCACATTCGTTTCTCGCATAAAAGTCCCATAGTCGAAAAGTGGCGAGAGTACTGACGATGCAAGATTAAATAGGTACTTGCGCGTAGACGGGATCCATCAGGGCGGTGGGTGGGGGTCGTCCAGTAGTAGCAGAATGATCTAGGGGCTTAAACCAATGGCGCTCAATCACTGCCCACTTCAGCTAAGAGAACTTTTAAATTCTTAATAAGCAAATAATGAAAGAATACAAATGACAACTCAATGATGATTCCAAATACATCGTTCAGACGTCCTAAATTTTTCACCTAAGTATACGAAAGACGTACCAATTAACCAAAACGAGGAAAAAGTACAGTTGGGAGGTAAAAGATTAAGCGAGATAGTGACGTGTCGTCTGTTCTTGGATATGTCTTGTATCCATTCGTGGTTCTTGGATATGTCTTGTATCCATTCGTGGTTGATCAGAAAGAATATGGATGTAGAGGAGTTGCGTTACCTCAGGGGGTCCGCTTATACGCATACGATTTGCCCTCCTGACTCTGGTGTAGATGAATGTGTGACGAAATGAGAGAGACCAATGTGTCCACGGAGTCGTTTGCTACCCAGGAGCTTTAGACAATCTTGGGTATGGTTCAATCCCTCTACCTTGTGGGACTCCGATGCGGGTCGCCTTCACGAACGGCAGCTACCACACACCGTAGTAAGCCGTGGTTCGAATCTTACTTTAATTGAACTTAGAAATAAATCCCCGACAAAAAAAAGAGTGCACATCATTGGTCAAACCATCTAACAAACTATTTAATTTATAAGACTTAATCACATTTAAGTTAATCACACGCAATGATATTTTAGTTAACTTTAAATTTTCAATTACGATAAAGCCTCGACTTTACATGGTACATTACCCTTCTTGGATACACCCTTATTTTTTAGTCAGATAGAGGAAATGCATATGGAAGGAAGTATCTAATCATGCAGTAGTAACTTTCATTTAACTCTGAATTACACTACATGTGGTTTCAAAGACCTATTTATTACAGATTACCCCCAATTTAACTTTCGAAACAATTATAACTTCCGATTAAGGAAAAAAAATATTATCTCGGGCTTCAATTATAATCAACCAACATACGAAATAAGTGACAAAAGATCATAGTGATTTTATTTTAATGGTATGTCATCGAAATATGGTATGTTCATTTAACGCAGCGGATAAAATGTGAAAAAGGAGGAAGGATGACTCAATGGGAGAGTGGTAGGAAATTCAAGGTTGGATAAGAGTCAAATTAAAGAACGCTATCAACCGTTGGTAAGAATAGATAGATGTGGTAGGAATATATTTACGAGGGCCTTTTAATACAACATTTCTTCAAAAACTGCTAAAGAAGACCGTACATTCTTTATTGTATCCACTACTCTTCTCTCTCCCCAAAGTTTCCCCCTAGCCAACTCTCTTCGTTATATCCACCACTTTTCTCTCCCCAATATCTTCTCCACTAGGTAAATCACTTTTTGTTGCATTCACTTTTCTCACCAATATCTTCTCCACTAACCAACTCTCTCTTCGTTATATCCACTAAGATAAAGAATTAAGTCTATGAATGATCCTAACACAATGTGACAGATGCTAGCTAACACGCTTCTCCAAGCCAGTTAAATAAAGCTAGGCATGAATTTTCCGGCAATTGTTGATTGTTGATTTCATTTACTGGTTAGAATATTCTAGCAAATATGAGTGAACGTGCGTTGGTGGCTGAGTGGGTCGAAATAACAGGAAGACTCTGGTAAAATAACTTTTGAAAACTACATCGACTGAATTGATAAATTTAAAGGATTGTCTCTAGGGATTACTAAAATGTTCTAGTGAGTTTTCGATCGTCCAAAGACTTTTAAAATAGCTAGAATAGAAATTAAAAAAGGTTCCCATAGATAGGCGACTTTTCTAGAGTAGTCATTCACAGACTCTTGCCTTTATTTTTAGAGAAGAGTCAAATTATTCAAGGGAGGCTAAATTTTCCGCCTTGAAGTCCCCTTAATATTTCGAAACATGGTCAATATGGTCAACATGAATTCTTTACCAACGCTTTTCGTTGCAGCATTGAACGAAGCATAAAATCAAGAATTAAATTTTCAGCTCCTCTTCAGAAGAAGTGGCAGAATTGTCGAGAAGAGAAACGTAACATTAAAATTCTGTGCGGCTCAATTGCACACAATTAAGTCAAAAGCGTGGAAGTAATTTATTAAAACCAAGATTGGGAGAAGTCACGATTAATTTAGTGATCTTCGCAACTGAGTAATTAGCTATAGTCTTTCGAAATGACCCCTCTCGTTCCAAGCGCTTCGAGTTACCTTTGACATTGTATTCTCATTCAGTAAATCACATTTTTTGTTTATCTGTCAGTTCGTCCACAAAATATTTACCTAATATGTGATGGCACCCATTGATTACACTTCACACCGCAACGTATCATGGCAACGTTGTATACGAGAGACCGGCAGGAGAATGAGGCGTCCTCCTCTCGGTTCTTTCGCTATAGTGTTTTTAATTGAAATACTCGTAAATGATTACAACACATTCATTTTCGTAAACTAGCAATCAACTTGTGACTGGTTGAGAACTAAAGCAAAATCCTCAGCAGCGATGATTTAAGGCCCTAGAGTTGAGAGTGCGGCCTAGGAAGGGGCAGAAAACGAACAAATGCAAGTATGACCAAGAAAGAGATCGAGGACCGCAAGAGCATTTATGAAATCCTATTTATGGTCGACATAATGAAGAAACGTACATTAAAAAAAAGAACGAATACCAAGTAGTTAGAAAAGTGATAAAATGGGAGAGTAAGAGCAACAAGGAAAATATAATAGTTCGATATGAGAGATTGTAAGAGGAGAAGTATGGTAGAAACTAACGAGCCCGTAACAGAACCATGACGTGAAAGAGCAGTGAAAGCAAAAAATAAGGGTAGATTAATTCTTCGCAGAATGAGGATTCAGCCCTACCCTCAACAGGGGTTTCATGTGGATACCATTACACTTATAACAACACTGTGGTACATTACAAGTTTATTACGAGGACTAAGTAGGTTAAATAACGAAGCGGCAAAACAAGGAACCATTGTCTTGTGTTAGGGGAAGCCGACTAGAGCGAACTTGATCCCGCTCTCATCGCTTTCTCTTTGTATCGGAAGACCTGAACCGACACACAATTGTAATACAATGCTTGGTGTTGCCTTCGTAGCCGGATCAATTGACCCTTGGTACACCACATCAACATACAGTCTATGTACTCAGCACACCATAGAAAAGGTATCCTCTCCGCTTGAGAAGACGCATTGTGACTCGAACTTATTTTCGTCCCAATAACCGGCCGCTCCTATATATAAAGAGCCTATATTTCTGTGATATACGTTTACTTTTGAATTAGTTCTTGCAAATAGGCCCTATTATGACACCTGCCCTAATAATCGATGGTCTCTATTAAGCGGAATACACTGTATTTACATTGTAAATCTAATTACTTCATCAATCCAAAAACTCATTGCTATAAGACTATTTGCGGGCCCAAACTAGACACAGGATTGAAATGTCCTAAACATAATTGTTGGTCTTAATCTCCCTGCAATCCCTTTAAATGTAAAGAACGAGAGAGAGAGAGAAGGAGAGAAATAAATAGATAAAAAGAGAAAAAAAATGACTTACCCATCGTCCTCTTTCAGCTTTCATGTAGCCAAAGACGGACTTGAGCTCCTTGACGGTGATGGAGTAGCTGGCGAGCACACCCAGAACTTCGATCAAAAGATCTGTGGAGAAAAGAAGCGAGGGTGAGATTAGTCGCCTCCGAGACTTCAGCTTGCCTTTAGAAAAGGGAAAACGCGGTGCGCCTAAGAACGAGCAATCAAAGTGATTCCCGAGAGCCACATTTTTTATTAATAAATATTAATCAGAAGAGAAAAAGATTCGAAATTCTCTCAAAGGGATAAGAAAAGTTTTAATTTCTTTGTTCATATCTTTCTCTGTCGTCCATCCTAATAATGCACTTCATTTTACATTTTGCAATTTTGTCCATTTTTGTGAGTTTCTCATATATATATATATATATATATATATATATATATATATATATATATATATATATATAGAGAGAGAGAGAGAGAGAGAGAGAGAGAGAGAGAGAGAGAGAGAATTTTCTTTTTGGTTGGACCGAAAGACTCTTCCCTGGCTTAAAATTATCTAAAATGAATTGTATTTACGATCATTTGTCGTAGAACATAAAAAAGATAAAGAATCATTTATCTATAATATATAATGATTATTCCGAAACAACACGAAAGGGGAAAAAAACGTCCTCGAGTAAAATTAAAAAAGAAGAATTACCACAAATCCCACCTTCATATATTTTCATAACTTTTAAGCTTCGTCAATGTTCTAGTTTTCAGTTTTTCAAACTGGTTGAGAAACGTTTTTTGGCCTCTATGAACCATTAAATACGCAGGGAACATAAATTTTATACTGCGATTAATGAAATTAATTAAGCAAGAGTCGGTGATTTTCTCTACATTAGGTAGACATGAACAGAGAAAAGTGATCAGTAACTTCTATCATTTCCCCGCCATGGAAACCCGACATCCGGTCTTTAATTTCCTTAAGTGGAAACTTCAGAACGAAATAGAACTAATTTTCTTCATAGACCAATAAAATCGGACAACATTTTTAATGGGGGAAGGGGTTGCGTGGTAAATTGAAGATGAGCTACTTATTCTTCGGGAGTTTTTGATTCTTAATGACAGTTTCGAGGTCAAAAGGATAATAAAAAAAAGAGCTCAACTTCATTAAGAGATATCATAAGAGAGACAGTCACGTGCTTGAAAGGGACCAAGAAACCAAGGAAACCCAGTCGAAAGAAGATAAAGATTAAAAAATACGCATTTGGAAATCTGCCAGGCCCAAAATATCCCTAAATTACATTTTTTGTATTCATAGTACAATCGCGATTGGAACCATAGATATCGCTGTTTGGAAAGAATGCCAAAGAACGGGGTCGCATAACTACCAATCCAACTGATAGCAAAATCGAGAAACGGAAACAGATCCCAAAAGGCCAAATCTAACATCATTAGGATGCGTCTCGGAGTCACAACCCGTCTTTATCTTGGCCACTGCTAAAGGATAAATGGAGAGAGCTTTGAAACAACTGTAGTAATGTGATTTTAGGAGGGCATTCCGCATCTGAATGCCATTTTCTCTTCAAACCAATAACGATTTTGGCCTACCACTTTCTAGATCATAATGTACAACCCCCGGCTTCACCCTATTTCTCTACTTCTTGGAGATCAAAGGAGACCCCACCACCATTTAGCATACAAAGTGAAATTAAACTATTTAAATCCCGTTTGACTTAATTTATTCGCTGTTTACACATAAAACCAATACACATTCGTATACTCGCCCTCGGCCTCTAAGAAATAAAGAATATTTTCTGTGATGACGCTAATGTAACGAAGGAGAGCGCTAACAAGGCGAAAATGTGATGTACTTAGACTTTCAGAAAGCCTTTGATAAGGTACCACACCGCCGCCTTCTCCGGAAAGTGCGAGCGCTGGGCATAGACGGAAAAGTAGCCGGCTGGATAGAGAACTGGCTAAGTGGCAGACGGCAACGGGTGGTGGTGAATGGACAGGCTTCTGAGTGGGTGCCCGTTACTAGCGGGGTGCCTCAAGGTACTGTCCTGGGACCACTACTATTCATCATCTACGTCAACGACATGGACGGTGACATGGTTGCCAAGATTTCCAAATTTGCCGACGATACCAAGCTTGGTATGAACGTTGCAAAGGATGGAAATACTGCCCGCCTGCAGGAAGATCTTGGGAAGATCGGGGAGTGGTCGGACACGTGGCAAATGCCTTTTAACGTGAACAAATGCAAAGTAATGCATATCGGCCACAGAAACCCCCAATCTCAGTATATCCTTAAGGGCACTGCTCTTGAATATTGTGACACTGAGAAGGAATTGGGTGTAACTATTACTAGCGACCTCAAGTTCTCGAAACAGTGCATCGAGGCAGAGAAGAAAGCCCAAATGATGTTAGGCTACATAAAGCGCCAGTTTGGATACCGTAACAAGGAGATAGTACTTTGTCTGTACAACTGCCTCTTTCGGCCGCACCTGGAGTATGCCGTACAATTTTGGAGTCCTTCGTTTCGAAAGGATATCGCAAGGTTGGAACGCGTACAAGCCAGGGCAACCAAGCTGATTCCCTCTATCCGACATAAAAGTTATGAGGATAGACTAAGGGAATTAGATTTGTTCTCGCTGGAAACCCATAGACTGCGTGGTCAGCTCATCGAAGTTTTCAAAATACTTCGAGGGTTCGACAATGTTGACTACCGGGATATTTTCACACTGAGTGAGAACAGAACGCGCAATCACGGCTTCAAACTTGAACTGAAGCGTTACAACCGCAATCTGTGTGGAATTTTTTTCACTTACAGTATCTGCGGTAAGTGGAAGTTGTCAACAGTGAATCTGTCGACCAGTTCAAGTCAAGACTAGACAAAGTCTTGAAAAGTGGCCGTTTAGGGACGCAAAACAATTGAGCAGCCATGTGCCTGCTCGATTTCTAGTCCAAAGGTACCCTCTTTGAATGGACCGTAAGGTCTCCTAGGGTACTTCCTTTCCTTGTTACTCCTTGTAAATCCCCTCGCCACTAAGTATCCGACAGCAAAATGGATACATCCATATAAAATAACATATCCCTTCTGATGGGTGATATGATTGAAATTAATAAGGATTTCACCAGTTGATCAGTTTTGAGTGGTCAAAACGGTGACATGACCTTGGATTCGAGGACTATGTCGTGTCCGCAACTATACGCACATTCCCCAGCGGAACTTTCTAACATCAAACGGCGTGATTTTGTTGTTCAATTGACAAAATAAATTAATTAAACTAACCAAACAGTCATTCACGGAGAAGCAAATTATTTGGAAGAAAAGAGTTGATAAAGAGAAAGAGGATATAAAATAGTTAGAAGGCAAAGACTATGAAATCACCTATTAACCCTATATATGTGGATATACATTAAGAGTACAGACATTTATAACGATAAGCTTTCTCACCTCAAAGGCATGGAACTCCTGTGATACAACGGGAGTACATCAACAAAGTAAATTGTAATGTAATGCATAAGTAATACTATAATATAAGCAATACTATACAAGATTGTTACAAAATTTATCGACCAAATTCCATGCTTAAAAATACGAAATAAATGATAAATGCAGCGAGAAATGGTAAAGAGAAAATGACTATAGCTGATGGGTGGCGTAGTCTAAGCGCTATGATCTTGCCTAGCCTACGCATAGCGTTAAAAAATCAACCGTATTTTTGCTGCCAGTGAGATCTCTTAATTACAAGAATATCTGCGTTTATTCATCGGACATAGCTTCGTATACAACCATGTAATATAATAGAAAATATAATACTAAATAATAAGTTTAGAGGATATAGTTTACGTCACCAATAACGAAAAAAAGTCGAAAATCACAACTAAAATACGAATCTATATATATCAGGTGTGAATATAGTGATGCCCGAATAAATTATCTTGGTTCCAGCCTTGCAGAGGAGCAGGATAATGCAGTTAAAAGCTAGGAACGAGATTTTCAAAATATAAAAATACTGAAAAGTAGAAGAATGATAACAATCATGGATCAAAAAGCAGACGCAACAAGAAGAAAAACAGTCTAAGAAGACCTGTGATACAGGAAAACACTTGAAGAAAATGTGAGCCAGAAATACAGTCACAGAAGGCTTGTGACGCAGGAAAACACCCCAAGAAGTTCTAGACCCGAGAAAACAGTCCTGTGACACAAGAAAACAATTTAAAATACCTGTCACCAGTGAAACAATTCAAGAAGACATGTGACGCATAATTAGTCTAAGAAACCTGACCCAAGAGAACAGTCAAAGAAGTCCTATAATCCAAGAAAACAGTTCGAGAAGCCCTGTAACACAAGAAAACAGTCTAAGAAAACCTGTGACCGGATAAAACAGTACGAGAAGAAATGTGGCAAAGTAAAACAGTCCAGAAGATCTGTGAGACAAGTAAAGTCCAAAGAGACCTGTGACCGAGGAAAACATTCGAAAAAGACCTAGGACCCATCAAAATAGCCAGGGGAGACCTGTGCCCTAAGAAAATAGTACGAGAAGACCTATTACCCATGAATACATTCCAAGAATGATACCTTCCTTGATACAACTTGAGTACTTAATACGTTTTCATTTGAAAAGAGGTACTTAAGGGGGGATATGATCCAAATTTTTAAAATGTTTAAGGGGATTAACAAATTAAAAATAGGCAAGTTTTTCGAGTTGGAAACTGGTGATAGGGCAAGGGGTCAAAATAAAAAAAATCTAGATGTGAGCTGGACTTGAGGAAATATTATTTTAGTAATAGCTTCATGGATTCTTGGAATCCATTACCCGAAGATGCATTCAAAGGAAGAAAATATATGAAATAAAGAATGGCAGGATATAGCAAATGCATAAATACCCACTCTAAAATAAATGGCAGGCATATACGTATTATAATCTCAATAGGAGGACCCGACTGGTCGATGGTTGATAACGTAATCCAATTTATGCGGATTATACCATGATGAGGCTTGATGGATTTTGGGATGCTCTGACTGGAATGACTTTGATAGGCCCTAGTCGCTTTTTTCATTCTTTATTTTTATGTTATCTTAATCTGCAATAGAGGCAGGTTGGTACAAAAATATTACTATTTCTAAAATAGGTGTCTTTTAATTTAATGTATATACTCAGATAAACTATTTTGAGTCATTCATTCGATTCCCGAGTCTCTGCGGTCAAGTTCGTTAGATGATAAAGGGCAGAAAAATGCATGGTGTATATTCTTATCTATTTACTAAATCGTGGATATACTAAATTTTCTCCAACATTTTAGAAAGGAAAATCCTAAATTAAGTGAAGTGTGGGGAAGACAACTTGCATACTAGACTACTAAACTCCAGTAAAAAAAAAACCCGAAGGAAGACCCCCTTTGCAGAGCGTGACTGTTTGAATGAATTACATATAAACGAGCCATTCTCGACAGGCGAATCTGTTTTAGCTCGTAAAGAATAAGCCATCTTTAGCCCGTTGGCTACGTGTTGGGAAAGTAGGACAAAGTCCGATAAGTGTGCAAAATAAGGGCCTGTGTACGCACGGGATTGTGTGCGTACGACTAGAGGAAAATGGCTGATTCAATTTACAAGTTCCACAGAAGCCCAACACTACGGGGAATAAAGTTTACAGACCGAAATAAAGAATGACAGGATATAGCAAAGGCATAGATATCCAATCTAAAATAAATGGTAAAAATTCAGTATACAAAACAGAACACAACTTTGTGTAGTTATTCCAATATTATTTTAGAAATGAAGACCCAAATAGCAAATAATATACACGTATTTTTCTGGCCTTAATGCCCTAACTTATCGTTAATGGTATGCGAGGATGCATCGGAAACCCTCCTAACAAAAAGAAAATACAAATACTCTACAGCGATGTTTGCCATAATTACAAAGCAAGTAATCCCCACCCCCATTATATCTTTAAAAATTAATAACTAACGAGGTAAAAACAGCTACCTAGTATCCTTGCAAGCAATTTATTGCGAAACTAGTTTCGCAAGCTAGTTTCGCAAGTGCAAGGCTTTAAGAGCGAAACTATCTAATTTATAAAATATTGCCTCTAGGAATACTTGGGCATTTTTCTCTTCTCCCAAATCTTCAGAGATAATGACGCCAAAAAAAAGTCTACTCATATGGAGAAAAATAGACCAGTGTTCACACAAAGGGGTTGACCTGCTTCAAACTTTATTCAGGGAGGTAACTTCATGAATTACCTCCTATAGGAAAACGTCTGAAAATATCTGTATGGATCTATAAGAGGCTCGATCTGTTCCTGCGGCCCGAGCGTTATTTGCTTATAACTACGTGTACGCGTAAACTGATGAGAGCGCACGTTGAAACGTTAACTCATTTTAAATATATGATATTATAGGATAAGGAGAGTGCGCAACGCTCCTGAATCTGCCTTCCTGCCACAAATAATAATGATTACCAAGTAAAGATATTTTTATGCCACAACATAAAATTTTAAAGAATATTCATTTATATTTATTTGCGACAGGACTTTTTATCCCGGGGAACGCCGCGTACCTATGTGAGATTATGTTATGTTATGTTAAAACAAACACAGAGCCTCCCCAACGAACGAAGAAATAAGTGAAATAAAATCCAGTGCTGGGCCAAGCACCTCAAACCAAGAGAGTATAATAAAATGGAGGAGGCCTGGCTCCTCCAAATCGTCAGGTAGTTGACTATCAGAAGGACACGAACCCGTCCCAAGTACAAATATCAGTCCAGGTATCGGGATAGATAACGTACGCGAAGATGCCCCAGACTGGGGGACACTTAACAAGAATGTGTCGAACAATCTGAAGGGACAACGCAGTCGTCGCAGTAAGATGTAGTGGAGTGTTTCGTAAAATGTCGATGACTCCAGCAAATTTGGCCAATTCGAAGACGATAAAAAGCGACTATCACTTTGATTGTTCTATATACTGCTGTGAAGTCATGGAGATAGATGATAACGGTTAGTAATCTGAATCCCTGACGCTTGGAAACCGTCAAAATCGTAATTCTGCAAAAACCTATAGCCATATCAGAATTTTTGTTTACTTCAGAGCTATTTTGTCCTTCAGTGTTCTTTCTAAAGAAAATGCAAGAATAACCATAATTTTTAGAATGCAAATTCCATCAAAAGGTTTGGGAAACACTGAAATATAAAAAAGTTGTCGTGGAAAAATATTCCATTGTGGATGAAATTTTTAAATACACGTCAAATTTTAAATTTTTCTAACCAACTTGAATAAGGAAAAGTTCTCACATCCAAGAGGATCAGTATGCAAATATGAGAAATAGAAAAGTGAAAGAATTTACATATAAAAGATTCAAGGATAATTAAATCAGCAGGATATGGTTTCAGAATGGAATATTGTCTCTATTTCCATTAAAGAAACATGTGCTGACATCCAGAAAGGTTAACATCTCACTAGACCCTCCCGCTAGTAAATCATCATTGGACCAAAAATTTGCACGAGGGCCAGACTACCTCCGTCTAAAGGATGGAACCAGAAGCTTTTTTTTTTGTCTTACCAAAAGAAAGACGCGTTCCTAAATATAAATTTGGATACAAATTAAAGAGAATGTTTTACTTTGTTCGAAAAAAAGGTTAGTTTTAATTAGCCTGGAATAATAAAAGGTAGAACTCAAAGAAAGACGATAGGGCGAGCACAATATGGCTATACTTAAAAAAACCCTCTAGAATTTATTTAAAAACTGTCTCAAGGCTTATGTTTTTGCAGTGTATGTGAGTATGCATTTAACTCCTTTTAAGGAACAACATAAAATAAATCCATGAATCTTATCTTAAGATCGAAAGATTCCACTTTTCAGAACTTACAACAAAGTGGTTCCCACATTCTTTAAACCCGAAGAGGAGGGGGTGGGGCATTGGAAGAAAAGGAGGGTCATTCTAATAGATACCTCAAAGCTACTACCAAAGGACGAGGATGTAAAACCAAACCTCAAATCTTTCTTCACTATAAGCGAAAGTTTGTGACTGAATCCATACCCAAACAGAACTTAAAAAGGAATTTGTTATTTAGAAGGTGATAACCAACAAAAATATTTCCACGAAAAACTTTAGAACGAGGTTAGCAAAAAGTAGACGAATTAGGAGACAAAAACGCTCTCGGTCTTCCGAATCGTGCAGAAATGTGCTGTGGAACGAATTCTTTATCCTTCCTTCCAAGAGCCCTGATTCCTGCCATGTAGTCGGTTTGAGAAAGAGCCAAACGCTAGTCTGTTCACTCAGTCCTCGCGGACTCTTTGGCGCCCTAATTCCCCGCAATTCCCACATGTACAGGAACCCAGTAGAAGATAATCTCGACATCCACCTGGCTCGCTCGTGGCAACCGTGGCATCACGGATACCGCAAACCAGGGAATGTGCAGATTTAAATACCCCGGGAGCACTCAAGGCGCTTTGTGAGTCGGTATAGGTCACAATCCGGTCTCCGAACCGGGCAAGACGCGTTATCCCCCGTACAGAACGGAGTATTGCAACCAGCTCGGCCGTGAACCAGATGCAGCGCCTGGTAGTGCCCCGCTAACTTGAAAACAGAGGGGATACTGTGTGGAAGCGACCCTTTCCTTGGACCTGGAGCCATCTGTCTAAATTGGTACGGATCCAGCGTGACACGAAGTGTTCTCCAAAAAGGCTGAATGCAATACTCCCGGCGCGATGGAAGCTTTGGGAGTAGAGCCATGGCGACAAAATAGTCAAAGGTGGTACCCTCCAGGGTGGCGTACTAGGCAGAACCATAGGCACCACCGGCACGAGAGCTATACCGAGCATAGGCACCGTCAAAGTCGGCCTCAGATGAACTTGGAGGGGTTGGGCTCGGGCGTTCAAGTGCATAGTGCACCGTGTACAGCACATAACTGGGTACATATCTTCTGCATCGACAAATAGGCTCTCAATGGGGGACTTACGGAAGGCACCGGTCGCCAAGCGGAGACCAGTTTGGTGGATCGAGTCCACCTTCAACAGTACACGCTCGACTGCGGATTCGTAAAACTCGCATCCAAGAGGATCAAGCTTGAACGAACAAAGAATCGTTAGAAAATTAAGGCAGTAGCCTTATCAACACTTCCAGCGCTGAACGTCACCAGGCGAAGAATATCCGGGCCGAGGAACATCTAGTCTTAGATTTCTTCTTTTTTGCTTTTCTTCTTTGGAGAGCAAGGCGGGGAATGTACCAGCTTATATTCACCCTGGGAGGGGCCTTAAAACTGGACGAACCGGCTTCAGCAAGATCATTTTCCGAAATTGATATGAACTTGGATGTCAAGGGAGCACCAGGCGGGGAAGGAGGTCCCTCCTCTATTTGTGAGTGGGTACGGCGACTTATGCCCAAGTAGGCAGTCACCAGATAGGCTCATAAAAAAATCCTCTCTTCGTGACTCTTCGATAGCTCGTGTGCTTTGAGCAACTTGCACAGGGGGCGCACTCAGGTCCAGTGTCTGAGACCGGGCCTAGGTTCACCCCTATGGAAGACCCGGCCATTAGGGGCATGGTCACTTCCGTGACCATCGCTACCTCAGGGGCGGCCTCGAACTGGCCCTTCCCCCAACATGTCAGGAATTCAGAGCGGTGATTAAAAGGCCCTATGATCCGTCATAAACGCCACTGGGGAGGGGGGGGGGCATGTTGAACTGCGTTGGGAAGAGAAGAGGAGCGCGCATGCCTGCTCCCATTAACGTGACAAACCTCGAATCTATGAGGTGTCTTGGCAATACACAGGGGGTCACGCCACCCCTTACCTCTCTAAACGAGTTGAGGTGGTTCACCTGGGGCTGGGAACCGAGGTGGCACATCCTTTGCCTCGGTGTGTCCTTGGCGTGCCCCTGAGGAAGCAAATGAGGGCCCGCCGCAAGTGGGGCAACACCATACCTTATTATTCATAAAATTTTAAGAATGTATTTACACAAGTTGATTATTTTTTAGGGTAAAATGAAAATAGATAGACGAAAGCGGCGGTAAAATTTGGAGACCGGAAAATTTATCTTATGAGTATATTTAAATTTCTATGCTATTTTGGGGGGGTCACACTCGATATATTACCTCACATAAAAGTCATTTCACATCCGTTACAAGTCATTTGCACAAGATCAGAACCACTCCTTCACGTATTAGGTAATAAATGCTTACGGAATAATTTAATATAAAAAAAATATACTTTTCAGAATAATTATGACCCTATATTTACTGGGGTTGAATTTGTTTAACTTTACACCTTCTTTTTAAGCAAATTTGTAGTAATTATGGTGAGTTGAATTTACTTTTAGAAAACCGGTTCTATGCCAGGAAACCTCAACCCTGTTTAGAGCGGTTCGGATAAAGATAACAATCCTTATGTGAATTCAGGTGAAGCTAAGATAATTGATTGTTAATTAGCGAGAAGAAAACCGATATAATTATGCAGCAGCGAAGAAAAATTAAAAAGAAAGAAGGAAAACATAAATAATAACCCAAAGCTACCAAAGGACCACAATACCATAAGGGTTCAATATTTTAATACTAGATCTTTGGGGAGTTCTATTTAAAACCCTCTAGAAACAAATTCGTGCAAAGATAAGAGGAACTCAAGGGTACAATTTTGGACCCCTTAACGGGTCGGGAGCCTACAATATCTAATGGAGGCGTATAAGAAATAATGGAAAGAAATAATCGCCACCCTTTTATAAGTCCATTATTGCAGTTCTCTGATTTTCTCTTTTCGAGTGGCTCATTTATGAAGTGGAATGCGGCTCGAAACACGTCGGAGCAAGCGAGCATTTAATCATAACCAGGATTAGGGGGAAGGGGGGGTGTCGAGAGCCTAGTGGGTACGGCGCTAGTCTTCTTGCGTCGGGGTACAATTCCAATCCCATTGGCGGTTATGCATCACCATGCGCATAGCCAACCACAAACCACTATCTTTCCCTTTCCGTCTTCCCATCACGTCATATCCCTCTATTCAAAACCCTATCGATGGATTACTTGGAGCCAATATGGGGGGGAGGGGACTATTCATACACTCCAACGTGGATGAGTAGTAGTAAAAATGGTTCGATTATCGCTGTTTCGTGTCAAAACAATACCACCCGACACCTAACCCCCACGAGGACTAGTTCCTGGTGCCTTTAGACTTGGGGGCTATTGTCATTCTGATTTTGATGCGTATTTCACTATCTGGCTGGTGGATCTCGTCCACCAAGGCGGAGGGATGATGTTACTTAATTACTGCCAGGGCTTAGGACCAGGCCGGTGGAAGCACTGCGTTCGATTTCAACGAAGTTAAGCCACATCGGATGTGATTAGTCGCCAGAAGGAGTCCGCATAAGAGCCAGTTTAGCAGTGGTTGACATGCTGTAGTAGACCGCGGTTTGGATCCCACTTTAAATTGTAGGTCCTGCTGCAATCACCAGAGGTTGAACGTGTTCATAAACAGCTTAGTAATAATTTTTTAATAATCATTATGATAAAAACTTATCCTGGCCCTTCTCTCCTCCTCTTTCATTCAAGATCTCTGACAAAGATTGGAATAAGAAAAGAATAAATGACGCCCAAACAATGCGAATAATTGGCGAAGTCCAGCAGCCGAAGATGCGCTCAAGATATTCAGAACAGAGGTCGCCATACTTCTTAATAACATTTTAGTCATTTGTCTATGAAATTGTTCCGTTGTTTTCTGGTTATGATTGCATTTACACTTATCGTTCTCTTATCGTTACAATTATCTTTCTCACGCACCTTTTGTTTTTAAAGGTCTAAATGGCAACCTGACAACCTTCCTCAACCATGAAGAAAGACAGAGGTCAAAGGCGTAAAGACCTTTTCGAACGCTGCATCGTTAATTATTATGAAGGCCACACCTGAATGAACACCATTCAGTGCATTCGTGTCGAAATTGATTCATTCTTGGCACACGGCGGCTTTTCATACAATTTGCTTCGAATATTAAATACCATTTGGAGAATTCGGAAACTTTATCGAATATTAAACTCAGCGATACCATTTAAGATGCTACCTTACATATCATTTAGGTACACTCCACACTCATTTAATTCAAATTTTGGTAAATTTCCTTAGACATCTATATTAATACAGATGACTCCTGGCAGTTGCCTTTGGCCACCTTGCTACTATGTAGCTCCCGGTCTTTACATTGAACTGGGTGAAGTCGTCAGGGAGGAATTTAAGAATTGTCAAACAATTGAAGGATGCTGGGGTGTACATTCTTCCATGGGTCCAGAGTTGGTTTCAAAATCGTAGTTTAAAAGGAAAAAAAATATTCTCAATAGGATTTTTCCTTCGAATTTAGAGTGAAGTACTAACGAGAGCAACATAAGTTCTCGAACGGGAGTGATTTTTTTCCCTGGAATTTAAAGCGCATTAACATCGATAACATCTCACATAGAAATACTGTAAGAAAGATCAGTAAAGAAAAGCGTGAATGTAGAGGAAGGGAAAATACGTGGAAAATATATAGCAGCAGATCCTCCAACAGGCATTGAGGGTAGGGCTGGGAGGGCACGTAATCCTCCAGATGAGAACTGAAACATGCTGACCTATTCTAGACGTGACATCCCCTGGTTGGATGATCGATCTAGAAATGCGGGTCTACACAGTGTACAGACAGTAATTTACAACACTACATTTTACGGATGATCATAGGTTAAGTTTAAACAAAGTATTTCACTTGTATATTTGTAAAGGATTTTATTTAGAGTCATCTTATTAATGGAATGATGTACCTTTGGCGTCAGACGATGATGAAAGGGGCAAAGCCATTGGGAGATATAGTGAAAATGGTGCCTGGAGCAAAACAAAGTTAAGCCTCACCGCATTAAAGTGTTACTGGATAACCTCTCATGGCACCAATAAAAGTTGAGGTACCAGGAACAACGAGGCCAACACGCATGTATAAAAAAAGACACCAACCCTCAAGTGAATCACAGTCCACTTTTTTCGTTTTCTTCGCAAGGAAAGAAAATAATAATACTTTTAGGAAAAGGAAACAAATGTAAGCGTAAGAACATTTTTACTCGATGATGAAACAATGGACCGCGAATCGAAAAAGTAAAAAAAAGGAAATAAACGGAACAAAAATAATGAAAACGATTAAAATGACAAAAACTGGCACACAAAACCGCGTCGACCTTAGATACAGAGGTGACGAGAAATAAAAGTCAACGTCATTTGCAGAGACACGAACAACTTTAGTGTTTGCGGTATCGTTTGGAAACACAATTCCCTTCCAATCAACGGCTCCTCTTCATGGCTTCGTTCCGCAGTTCAAAATAAATGGAAATTGAGTCAATCGAAGGAATTCATACTATTCATCACGTTATCATTCCGTTAAAAGTAAATTCCATGTAATCAAATGTTACTGTTTGCACCGAACGATTTGTCACCGTCGCGTTGCATTGATAGCATGGCAGCGACAGTGATAGTGTGAACGACGTCCAATCAATGGTCAGTCACTGATCATCAGCAACGAAGAGCAGAAGTAGATTTCAAATCATCGCTGAAAAAAGGAGTAAACTTGTTCGTCAATATGAAGAACCTTTTGACATGAAGATACAAAAATACATCTCTCTCTTTGTAGTAGTCAAATGCATAAAATAAAAAGATAAGATAATGCATTTAGTTTGCTACTCACCTTAAACAAACAGCTAGTCTTTCTTTGGGGGTAAGTGCCTCCCTAAAAGTAGTTTTTCTTAAGAAAATCTCTATCGTTTATAACAAATAGTCGAACTTGAAGTTTGAGATTCGAAAGTGCTGAAAAAAATTAACTTCCTCTTTCTGTTCTTTGAAGAGAGTCGAGCATTCACCTCCAAATTGCCTTTTCCTCAGGACAATCGCTTCTTTTTAGGCGGATCAGTGCGTTGACATGATGAGACGGTGGTGCGATGAAGAGTGTGAATATATGGCACAGTTGACGGAAAGGTGACGTGCGTGATGAATAGTGTGAATGGACCCTTAGCGTACAGAGAGAGGAACGGATCAGGAAAAGAACAAAGAAACAAATTGCTGGAAATAGAATCAAGGAACTAAATGACACCGAGATCAACAATTTCTAAGTTGAGAAAGAGATTTATTCAAATGCATAAACGGGTTCAAAGTTAAGGAGGTTTTTTTTTTCATTCTAATGAGCCCATTTGGCGGCTACTAAACAAGGCCACAACTCCAGAAATTATAAATAAGCCTATCTCTAGGTTACCTTAACGATTAAAATTGTAAGCAAACGGAGGAAAAAACAAAAATACCAAATCAAACAAAATGAAAAACTACAAAGAGAAAAAAAAAAACTCGATCAGTTCAAAATCAGGAGTGCACGAACCCGTATCGAGTACAAGGTAAAAGCGGGAGCGACCCCGCTCGTCACATTACCGGGTCAGACTAGGACATTCGAAAACAGGGTCTGCTGACCAAAAGTCAGGTGCTTTCACTTATTCTGATTTATGACAACCAAAACCTTCCAAACTTTCAATAAATCCTTGAATAACCTTGGGAAGACTTTGGCGATTATATAATTCGAAGGAGAATGTAAAACAACATAAGGGTTTCCAATTTCGTTAGAATCGGCCCAAGAGTTATGAGGTTATTGCCAACCTTGGGAGGAGTGGGCAGTTAGATCATTCGAAATAGAATGTTAAACAACATAAGGTTTTCAAATTTCCTTCGAATCGGCCGAATAGTTATGATGTTATTGCGAAATAATTCCCCGGTTAACCTTGGGAGGACCTTTGCAATTATATCTTCAGAAGAGAATGTAAAACAACATAAAGGTTTCAAATTTCGTTAGAATCGGCTAAATAGTTACCATGTTGTTCCCCCTATCCCGCGACTAAAAATACAAAAATCCTTGAATAGAACTGTGCGCTTCACAGTTTCAGCGACACAATGTTTCGCTGTTGTGTGCATGCTTACATGTCCGTGATAGGAAGCTACACGCTAGGAAGAGAGAGCACCGTAGCTCACGCAGTGCCGACCCTGGTGTGCTGATGGAAGCTAGTGTTTCTTTTTGACTCCACCTGTGTTGTGCTTAAAAACGTGTTTATATTCTTGAATGTGATAAAGTGTAGAATTTAATTCATCTATTTTTTTCTGTTCCTCATCATTTATTTCATCATCATCGAAAACTATAATTTAAGAAGGGGATTTTTTTGAGTATTTGAATAATAATTTCATCTTAGTTTGGTTATGACTTATCTTTTTATCAAAGTTATTTCTAATAATTCTTTTATAATATAAAAAAACAAAATGATGAACTTCAAAAATAAATATAAGTATCGAAATTTTGTGAATTTTTTAAACCCCAAAGAATTACAAATGGTGAAGTTCAGAAATTTTATTTTTATATATCTTCTTCTATAACTATATTTTAGCAACGCGAGCTTTTGAAAGGGTGGAAATTTAGTTTAGAGTTCCTTTTTAAAATAATTATAATTGGCGAAGTTCAGAAAATTTATAAATATTTAACCATGGCTGTTTTTTTTAGATTTAAAAGTTTAAGCTTAGTAGCGAAGCGCAAGCTCCCTCCGTAGAGGGGAGTGGCGAAGCCATTGCCTGGTTTATTAATTAATTAATTGATTGGCTGAAATTTATCTTGGAGAATAATCTAGATGATGTTCTTAGTGAAATTACGAAACTGCTAAAAGTCTTCTTGACAATTCCCATGACTACATCAGAGGTAGAACCCTACTTTTCAACAGTGAAAAGAATAAAAACTTTTCTAAAGGGCATTATGAGTCCTAAAATATTAAATGTACTTGCACTGCTTTTAATGGCGAAATATTCCTTAGTAGTCATCCAAAGATCAAGGAGAATATAATCTTTTCACACAAATAAAAACAGGAAGAATGGATATCGTTTTTAAATGAATGAATCAAGCTTGAACTGTAACAATTTAAGCTATAGTAAGTGAACAAGGTCTGTTGACCAAAAGGTCGCGTGCCATCAATTATTCTGATATATGTCTTTACGACTTTAAAAACTTTCAATAATTCCAGGAGTAACCTTGGAAGGACCTTGGCAATTCTATCATTCGAAAAAGAATGTAAACACCTTAAGGGTTTCAAATTTCGTTAGAATCGGCCGAATAGTTATGATGTTATTGCAGAAAAAAACCCTAATTCCCTACCTAACCTTGGGTGACTTTGGCAATTATATTATTTGAAAGGGAATGTAAAACAATATAAGGGTTTCGAATTTCGTTAGAATAAGACGAATAGTTATGATGTTATTGCAAAAATAAACTAATTCCTGGGTTAACCTAAGGAGGGCCTTAGCAATTAAATCATTCGAAAGAGAATGTAAAACAACATAATGGGTTCAAATTTCGTTAGAATCGGATAAATAGTTAGGATTATGATAGAATTGCCTGAGGCTGCCGCACCTCGCTTCTATCACATAGTTGTACTCATGCTTCCCACGTGTATCCCGCAAGAGAGGAGCATGGCGTTCTCATCGCCTTGAACATTTCCCGATCCTAATCTTTCCCCGCTCCAAGTTTAATCGAGGAAGTTCAATCCCCCGTTTGCCTGCAGGCGTAGATCTGGCCAGATTGAGTTAGGTTTATGGGAAGATAAGTGTCCGAATCGCTAGCGGGACATTCCATGGAAGTACCCCATTGCCCCATACCCCGAGGGGTTGGCTCAGGCTATTTGTGCGATAGAATTTCGCATTTGAATCAGATCCCGATTATCTTCGTCAGGCATCACGCCGATCCGGTCTCCCTTGTGCCCCTAGGAACTATCTACCTCGAGAATCCCCTTATTGTCCATAAGAGGACAATATCCTTGAGTGCCAAGGTTCGTGCCCCTCGAGACGCCAAGTCAACAGGGCCCCACTGTTGTTCAATTGTTCAGAAAAGAACAACTTTAGAAGTCATTGTTCTTCGAGCCCGTTCGACAAGAAACGGTTCTCGCTCCCCTGATATCACGTGAGTGGTAATTTAATTCACCCTTTTAACGTTATTCAAGAAAACGCTTGGTTACCCAAATAACCTCAATTGTTCATCCAGAACATCTCCGGTATCCTGTCTCAAGGATCGCTCGTACTTCCGAGCCCCACTTCGCTCCCACTCCTCGAAGTCTGTCCTTCCCCCCTCGTTAAGGCACGCCGACCTTATAAATACGTAAGCTACGAATTGCATTTAATTATTTAACTTTGTTGCCAACGTAACTCCGTGCTTTAACACGGATTTAGCTGCCCCTTTCCCTTCTTGTTTGTTTTGTCATTTAAGTCCCTCCAAATCTTAATCCACCGCTTAGTCAAATTTATCCTATGACCTTTTCATTTCATGTGCATCTCCCATTTTAATCCCCGGTCATGTAAATATTTTCCATGTGTTATTTTTGTTAATTTAATTAATAAAATTCTATTTTGTTAGTGCTGGCAATATTATTTATCCTTGGGCTCCGTTCCACTTCCCAAGTATATTGAAGATAAATTAGCCCTCTCCAGGTCTAATTATTAACGTAGAATAATACTCGGCCATCTGATTAAAACCCCGCACTCGAATATAGAATAATCCCCACAAATAGATATATAGTATATCGTCGGGAGCCTTTTCTACGACAATGATATTATTGCCAAAACAAAATAATTCCCTCGCTAACCTTGTGAGGACTTTGGCAATTATATTATTCGAAATATGTAAAACAACATGAAGGTTTCAAATTTCGTTAGAATGGTCGGAATAGTTATGATGTTATTGCCAAAATACATTAATTCCCGGTCTAACGTTAGGATGTCCTTAGCATTATATCATTCGAAAGAGAATGTAAAACAACATAATGGGTTCAAATTTAGTTAGAATCGGCCGAATAGTTATGATGTTATTGCCAAAACAAATTATACTCTGGCTAACCTTGGAAGGACTTGGACAATTATATCATTCAAAATATAATGTAAAATAACAAAGTTTTAAAATTTCGTTAGAATGGTCGGAATAGTTATGAGGTTATTGCCATCAAAAATAATTCCCTGGCTAACCTTGGAAGTACTTTGGTAATTATATCATTCGAAAGAAAATGCAAAATAACATAAGGGTTTCAAATTTAGTTAGAATCTGCCAAGTAGTTATGATGTTAGCCTTGGCTAGCCTTGGAAGGACTTTGGCAATTATATCATTCGAAAGAGAGTGTAAAACAACATAAGGGTTTCAAATTTCGTTAAAATCTGCCCAATAGTTATAATGTTATTGCCAAAGCAATATAATTCCAGGGCTAACATGGGAGGACTTTGCCAAATGTATCATTCGAAAGAGAATGTAAAATAACACAAGGGTTTCAAATTTCGTTGGAATTGGCTAAATTGTTGAAATGTTATTAAAAAAAAGCAAAACGGGACCGATTGACCGATCGACTTTCTAAAAGCGTATTAAAAAGCAGAACTAAATTATATTAAAATATATATTTTTTAATTAAAATGGCGGCCTTAACTTTTTGTCACACCTCATTTATGGAATTGTAAGGGCGAAAAAATGGTCACACTCTAATTACATAGTCTAGAATAGTATAGTATAGCACATTATAGCATATTATCGCATAGTGGTACTTATCATATTATAGCATAGTATATTATATCCTAGCATAGCAAAATATAGTGTAGTAAAGTATAATATTGTATAGTATATGTAGTATAGTATCTCCTAGCATTGCATATCCTAGTATTGCCTAGAATAGTATAACATTTTATAGCATAGCCTAGGATAGTCTCGAATAGTAGTAGCCTGTCAAAACCTAGTTTACCGTAGGATAGCCTACCATAGTATTACCTCACCTAGCTAGCATAATAAAGACTAGCCTAGATTGCCTAACATAGTAAATCCTGCCTAGCCTAGCATATCATAGTATAGTATAGCATACTATAACAGAGTAGATTGTCATAGCATAGCATAGCCTAGCATCAGATAGCCTAGTTTAGTATAACTAAGTCTAGTCAATGATTCCCTATAATAGTGGAACTTACCATACCATACTTTAACCATAGCCTAGCCTTACATAGTATGTCTTAGCCTACCAGAGTATGATTTAGCCTAGTCTACCAGAGAATGTATAGTATGGCCTGTCTTAGCCCAGAAACCATAATAAAGCCTAGCCTAACATAGCCTAGTACAGCCTAGCATATATAGGATAGTAAAGCTTACCATAGTATACCCTAGCCTAGAATAGTATAGTATATCATAGCTTAACCTAGTGTAGTTTAGAATAGTTTAACATAGTATTGCCTATCCTATTCTGGTATAGCCTAGGCTAGCCTTGCAAAGCCTAGCATAGTATAGCGTATCTATCATAGCCTATCTTAACCTAATCTAGCTTAGCATAATAAAACATAGTCTAGCATAGTATAAACTAGTCTAGTATAGTATAGCTAGCTTAACATAGTATATCATATCCTATTCTGGCATGGTATAGCTTGGCACATAGCACACCCATCCATAGTATAGCCTAGCCTACCCTAGCTTAGCATGGTACACTATAATCTAGCCTAGTTTAACGTAGTATAGTCAAGAATAGCCTTGCATAGCATAGCATACCTTTGTATAGCCCAGCCTAGTATATCCTAGCATAGAATGGCCTAAAATATCATAGTATACCCTAGGCTAGCCTATTATAAACTTGCCTATATAGCCTAGCATAGTATATATTAGAATATCCTAGCTTAGTATTGTCGTAGAATTGCTCATAGTCTGGTCCAATAATTATTCTAGTCCTTGATCTGGACACACCGCTTTTGTTTAAGTCGATGGTATTGACACCCTATGACTCAATCTACGATCATATATATATATATATATATATATATATATATATATATATATATATATATATATATATATATATATATATAAGTAGGCTCTAATTCCTACTGAACGTGCGAAAGCTGGTTAGAGGCGGGTTGTGCCGTAGCCAGGATTCTCACTATAAAAGTCCCACTTGTTACTGGGGGAAGGTTTGTGATTGTTGAATTCTAAGAGTGCAAAATACAGGTTGAATAAATTAGCCGGAGGGATGCTTAATTAAAGTATTGCCATGGGTGCGTCAAAAAGGAGGAGCCACCAAATAAACACACGTACAAAAAAATAAACTTTACTTTACACAAATATAATAATTAGCAATAGTTAACCGGGCAAAATTAAGGATTAAATATTAAGCCTTTCATGCCATGCCTAGCCTAGTATAGCTTAGCCTAGCATAGCATAACCTAGCCTAGCATTAACTATCCTAGACATGTATAGCCTATACTATACTATTATGCCCTAGTCAAGCAGAGCTTATTATTGTCTTGCCTAACATACTATATGCTATCCTAGCATAGCATATTATAGCCTAAATTAGCATAGTATATCTTACTCTAGTACATTATATCTTAGCCTAGCATAGCCTATTCTAGGGATGCCTTGGAGAATATAGCCTAGTCTAGTTTAGCAGAGTATCGGTCGATCTTGGGTGACTTTGGCAATTATATTATTTAAAAGGGAATGTAAAAAATATAAGGGTTTCGAATTTCGTCAGAATCAGACGAATAGTTATGATGTTATTGCCCAAATGAGATAATTCCCTAGCTAATCTTGGGACAGGGTAGCTACTTGTTTGGTGATTTTGAATTCAAGGACTTTTCAAGGATTTCAAGAATTTTAAAAATAATCCAGGACTGGTTTTAGCCATTGTTTTTTTCCTTTAAATTATTAGTTACACGACCCTTGCATGTTTTATTTCATTTATGAGAAATTATTTTTTTAATTTAATAATTTCTATTATCAAAAACTATCTATTTCATGAAAATTTAGTACCTACATTTGGAAATGCTTCCATTTTCAGGTATAAAAATATATTTAAAAGTATTTATTTTTACTCAGCCACACAATTACGTAAATTATACTTAGCAAAAATATCCATTACTTTCCACTCTTCATAACAAAGAATTTTTTGTTTCAAAATGACCCCCAAACACTGAATCATGAAGCATTTAGGAAAAAATCTGAAATACTTCAATTGAAAATTAAATGTATTACAAAACAGAATGAACATTCATGATCCAAAGATTACCTTTTAATTAAATTTTGTATTTAATCATGGTTAAAATTTCCTTATCAAGAAGATTAATTTTTGCTTCAAAATACATTTTTAGTCTTTTTTTCTCATCTTATTTTTCTTTGATCAGAGCATCAGTTCGTCTTTTCTTGGCTTCCATCTCTGTAAAAGTTTTGTCCTGCTTCCTTTTCTTTTCAAGATCTTCTTCGTACAGGCGAGAAGAATTCCTAACTGCGTGCATAAGTGGAGGTTAGCTTGAAATTCACTATCTGGAATAAGTGCTCAAAATGAGCATCAAAATGAGTTTCTCCAGAGAACATTTTATTTGATTCGCAGAATTATTGTCAGTGACAAATCGCTTGTACTCTGCTTTGATGTCATCAGCAGCTTTTCCGGACAGTTTTTCTATACACACAGGTTCTCTCACAAGGATCTCAATCCTGGACTCGTACTTGGATGCATTCAACATCACATTTGGATTCAAACAGCTGAAGCCTTTAACAACCAAATACTTAAGAGGGCTTCTCTCGTTGATTTTTTTTACTACAGCTACGAAGAAGTTCACCGCTTCCTTCCGAAACTGAAGAATTTCAGTGTTGGTTAGTTGTTCTCGAGCTTTTCTAATCTCTTTTTTAACAGCGAAGCCGAGATCCACTTTTTCAGCAGGTAATTGGTGAAACGGATTGGTTAAATCCAGACAACTCAGCTGCTTGAAAGATTTTCCCTCAAGTAAATCTTTCTTGATAAAACGTAGCAAGAGAGTCGAGAGCATGGTACACAAATCCCCATAAAGGAATGATATCATTGGGGCGTCAGTTTGATTTCGGACCAGAAATCCTTCCAATTCCGATGAAATCTTCAGATAAAAAGCGATCTTAGCAGATAGAAGCTTATTGCACAGAGCCTCTTTCATCGTGACATATGATGCACTTTTTGGTTCTTTGTGAGTATTCTTGATTGTTTCAACAAACATCTTGACTTTGGGGAGAAGACTAATCGCCCTTTGTGCAACTCTTGTGTTTTCTACCCATCTTGTTGAGCAAAATTTCAGAGGGAAATCAGATTGATGAACTTCATTTGCTTGCAAAAACAATTTTCGTCTCATTGGAGAATCTTTGAAAACATAATATAATGTAGACAAAAATTTGCCAACATTTCAAAAAACGTTCTCATCAGCAAACTTGAAACTGTTAGAAACTACATGCAATAAAAATGTGCCACAATTATGTAGAGGAGGAGAATTGACACTTCTTTCAGCATTCAACAGCCTCAGAAACTTATGGAAAACTGAATAATGAAGAGGGGTCTGACAGGAGAGCAGAGGGCAGGTGAAATGAAAACAGAATAAGACCTAGGCTGGGGCCTGAGTGGGCGCCGGCCTTCACTACATAGTTGACCAGAAAGCCAACTATACCCAACACAAGTAAAATTATGCAACATAGAATAGCAAAAAAATAAAAAAGTTCAATAAACATTTTGGGACATTGACGAAAGTGAGGTATTTAACGGAAAAATGGGTTATAAGCAAAGCATAACTAAAATCAACTCACCAGGGCAAAAAAAAAGAACACGGTATCCAAGCAACAGTCACAGAAGTATAGCGAGCATCCATCTTAAAATACAATGCATCCAAAGCATACATATGTTCACTCACATTAGTGAGTAGATTAACTTAAATATTACTATTTTCCTAATAGACATTAAAAAGTATATAAATAGTGAATTTGAAAAATCATTTGAACAATCACTCAATGATTTATTTTTTAAATTCAAGGTCCATCTATCTTTTCATCAAATTCAAGGACTTTTCAAAGATTTCAAGGGCAAAAAATAAATTCGAGGGCTTTTCAAGGACTTCAAGGATTTCCAGGGCAGTATACACCCTGTGGGAGGAACTTGGTAATTATAAAATTCGAAAGAGAAGGTAAAATAACATAAAGATTTCAAATTTCGTTAGAATCGGCCGAATAGTTACAATGTTATTACCAAAACAAAGAAAAAACAAAACGGACCGACCGACCGACCGATATAGTGAGATGTAGAATCGCCCGCGACTAAAGATTTCTGATGCAGCCCGTCCACTAATTGTAGCTACGAGCCGCCACTGGCGGTGTGGTATAATATGCGATTAGTCTTGTCAGGGCGACTCACTTGGCAAATGGCGGGAGAATGAAGGGGAATATGCTAAGGCTTCTTAACACATCTATAAATAACTCGTGTTATTAGTCGCGTGCTTTTTTTAATGACATCCTAACCATTCGGCGCTGATTATAACGAAATTTGAAACCCTTATGTTGTTTTACATTCTGTTTCGAATGATATAATTGCCAAAGTCTTCCCCAGGTTAGCCCGGGAATTATTTTCTTTTGGAAATAACATAACTATTCGGCCGATACTCTGCCAGACTAGACTAGGCTATAATATGCTATACTCTGCCTGGCAAGCCTAGAATAGGCTAAACTATGCTAAGCTATGCTAAGATATAATGTACTAGGGTAAGATATACTATGCTAATTTAGGCTATAAAATGCTATGCTAGAATATCATATAATATGTTAGGCTAGACAATACTAAGCTATGCTTGACTAAGGTATAATAGGATAGTATAGGCTATACTTGTCTAGGATAGTTAATGCTAGGTTAGGTTATACTATGCTAGGCTAGGCTAAGCTATGCTAAGCTATACTAGGCTAGATAGGGCTATACTATGCTATGCTAGGCTAAAGTATAATAGGCTAGGAAGGGCTATACTAGGTAATACTATGTTAGGGTACGATAGGCTAGCTAACCAAGGCTATGCAAGGTTATTCTAGTCTAGGGTATGGTATGTTATACTAGTCTAGGATATACTAGGCTGGCTATAATATGATACGCTTGGCTATATTATGTTAGGTGTGGTCATAAATCCGAATGAGTGAGGGCAGGCCACTCTTTGATCAGCAGACCTTGTTTTTTTTATTTATAACTAAAATCAACGAGTACGTCCCCCTCAAATAATATACAAGACGGTCATAAATGAATTGGTTCAGTTATGGGAAGAACAAGAAGAGGAGACTACTTGGGGCATTATGGATCACAGTAGAGACACTCGAGTGAGTCCCCTCACCAAAACTAAATCATTATGGAGTCTAAGAGTACTCGACGCGACCCCGCTTCAAACAATTAAATCGGTTACCGAGACGATGCATTCGAGTACATCCGCGGACAAACGAAGACAAAAGAGACCCAAAGATTATTAACCTCAGAACCTCTTTTTGTGAGTCGAAAAATGAAATTAATTTGATTAGTTGTGGGGCGAACTAATTTGAATTTTCGTTCCTAGAGGCGATGAATTTTCGTTCCTAGAGGAGATGAATTTTCGTTCCTAGAGGCGACGAATGGAAAACTCGTTCCAATTTTTAAAGTCCGCTCTGTTCCAAAGAACTAAATTAGGCCCAGATGTGGCGAGATTGAAATTACGGGTGGAGCTTTTGGCGCCAATCGGGCATAAGAGGATCAAAGCTGGAACGAGTTCAGCCATGTCGGGCTAACAACCGTCTCACCATGAATTGATAGATAAGGTAGGAAACTAGTGTATTTTTCACTCCAAAGGAGAAAACCACGGGGACATTGCCACTAGTCATTTAAAATGGGTTAACTAATAGAGTGGTAAAGTTAGGGTATATGTAAATGTGCGGACGATACATAGTTCATTTTTTTAGCGCCTATCTGGCGACTGCCCACTAGGGCACAAGTCACTGCAATCATCTCACAGCGAGCTGCTAAGTTAGATTAAAAACAAACAAACAAACGTGTAAAAAGAAAAAAACAAACAAACCAAAACACAAACAAAACAGCATGAAGAAAGAAGCACGCTCCGGCGTCGGGGCAATGCCCCCCCCCCCCCACCTTCCCACGCGTAGAATCATGCAACCAACCCCAAGATAGTAAAATTAAATGGAAGAGGCCAGTCTCCTCCAAAAAGTCAGAGTCCACAAGTGTGTGCACGAACTCGTCCCGAGTATGAGTGACAAGCGGTAGCGACCTCGCCCATCCCGGTACCGAGACAGGTAACGTGCGCGAAGGTCACTCAGAATGGGATCCTCAACAAGAATGTGCCGATAACGCAGTCGTCGCAATAAGGCGCAGGCGAGCGCTCCATCAAATGGCGGCGGTCCCGCGTTCATAGTTCGAGGATACAAAAGACTATTAAGGCAAGGGAGAGCAGAAGAGAAAGACTAGTTAAGGCAAGGGAGAGCAGAAGAGAAAGACTACTTAAGGCAAGGGAGAGCAGAAAAAAAACTAGTTAAGGCAAGGGTCAGAAGAAAAGACTAGTTAAGGCAATGGAGAGCAGAAAAAAGACTAGTTAAGGCAAGGGAAAGCAGAAGAAAAAGACTAGTTAAGGCAAAGAAGAGCAGAAGAATGCAACCAAGCTGCACCTGGCATGTAGGGTTGCGTGACATCCTTGCCCCAACGACCTTAGGAGGATCTGAGGCTATCTTACATATATTCTCATTTTGCCCCACTTTCATCACTTTCTTTAGAAAATGTTACGTTGGTTTTCGCTTTCAACTTAAAAAGGAGGAACTCTCATGTTGCTTCTACGACGAAGGCAAGTAGCCAGCGAAAGCTTTTGGGTGGTAGATTTATTGAGTGAGAATGAATGGTTTGTGAGAAACTGTCATTTTAATGAAAACCTGCCTAATAGCAGCGGGTTCAATTAATCTCCGAGGCAATGGGAAATAACCCCATTACTATGGGGTTTGAACCCAGGTGCAATTGATAGAAATTAAATAGGCCTCATCGCGCGACTCCTCATATTATGGGAATAATTTACCCGAGCAACATCGGATTAAGACCCGAGTGAACAGTCAAGTTTATTAATTAATGGGGATGGTGTTAGTGAGGGACGCAAGTTCCAATACTTAAAAGCGTCTCATTACTTAAATGTTGGCATCCATACTTTAGAGTAATCTTATTTACAAGATATTGATAAAATGCTTCACCGTACCAGTTATAATCTTGAGCGGCATCTTGTTAAACTAGGGCCATTCCTTCGTCTTATGATGGGACACCCTTTTAAGATCAGTTAGTTTCCTACGTCTTTTAACTGCGAATGTTCCTCTTAGGGTGTTTTTTTTATTTCAAGCGAAAACCAACGAGGGCCTCTCCCGTAGAAAGTCTGTAAAGAAAGTGAAGTTTGCTGATGTGAAGATGAGTGGCTGATCTTTCGCGGACAATGGAGCAGGAAGGATATAACAAACTCCAGAGAAAAGGTGGGAGTAAAATTCTTGTACTCAAACTGTGAATCTTGCCCTTAATGTCTTAACACTTAAATGGAAGGTTCTCAACCATACACTGGGTGGACATAAAGTCCGAGGACAGTCGTATAATAGTTTATCTCAATTAGAGGACGAACATGGAAATAAACTCTTAAAAGGCCATCTTGTATGCATGTACTATTGAAGTGCACAGCTTTGGCAGCGTTATTAATTTTAACTTGTATTTTCTTAATATTTCTTACAAGTTCTTTAACGAGGTCTTCAAGGCGAGAAAAAACATCCGCGAATGACATTCTTTATTCCTAGACGTCTTTCGACCGTGTTAGGTCATCTTCAGGGAATGGACAAAAATGGAATTATTCACTCCATTTCTTTGCCCTTAAAGGTTTGAGAATATCAACTTTATAGAACAAATGTTTTCATTTATACTCCTCCCCCCCCCCCAAAAAAAAAAAAAAATGCACTTAATACGTAAAATTTGGTAGTTCATTTTTGTTCTCAATAAACTTTTACTTTTTTTATTTTACAATAGCAGGTTAATTGTTTTCCACATCAGGCCGGGTTTTAAAGTCTGCCATACTCGTAGCTTCTGCTTCTCCCTGCATGGAAGTTATTCGCCTTTCACGGGATGCCAGAAAATTGACAATAAGTGAGTTTGAGGCACTGACGAAGGAAGAATCTGAGCCGTTCAGGGTGAAAACAGCATATTTGTGACCAGAAAAGACCATTGAAGATGAGGTCTCCTTTTTTGGTATTTTTGAAGCACAGTTACTGTTGACGAAATGACTCCATGTACTCCTGCCAGAGAGAATTCACGAGTTTGCAAGTTAAGCGATAACTTGACGAGTGTTTTGGCAACTATCTGAAGAAGCCTGGTGATTCCTTTAGCCTTTTCGCGTTTTGTTCCGTTTGTCTCGTCTTCAGCAACGTATACTATATCTTAATTTAATATCTTATCTTAATATATGTCATATTTTAAATAAAAAGTTATTAAAAAATAAAAATTACCTTAGAAAGATGATGCGCGAATCCCAAAAATCCTTTCATAAAATTTCTATCACCCTCCGAAGATGCTGCAACCATCGCGTGCCAACAAATCTTTTGGAATACATAGGCGTCTTATTTAAGGTGTCGAAGGATTCTTTCAGTTTGGCTTTATTTTTTTCAAATAAGTTTAGTGATTTTAGAAGAAGAAACTTATTATGATATTCAGCGTTTTTCATGGAGTCTTCAAAACAAAGTTCAACGCGATGACCCAGGCAATGAATCGAGATACGTACTGGTTGTCTCCTTTTAACTTACGCAAAAATCTAGTTCTTTCACTCATCATCCCTGTGGCTCCATCAGCTGCAATTCCTACCAGCTTTCACTCATCATCCCTGTGGCTCCATCAGCTGCAATTCCTACCAGTCTTTGAGACCAGCTAGTGTGACTTTCTCTTGTAATCCTTTTCATGATTTGCTTGATGGCTTCCACTATTCCATCAACATTCGCCTCTGTCATAGCTTGGATTCCAAAGAAATGGACAAATATTTCTCCTTTATAAAGAAACCGACAATAAAGAATCTCTTCTTGAAGTGCTGAAGGGTCTGTTGATCCATCGGACATCAACGAGAAAAAGGGGACCTTCTCTTCAAAACTATGTTTTTACTTTCCTCTATCATTGATTGCAATGACTTCAGTAAATTCTTTTCCTTTTTTCTGGTATTATATTGCCTATCAACATCCAATTTCTTTGCTTTGTCAAGCTGACACAGGTTTTCAAATTAGGTGTAAAGTACACACTGTAGAGCAATGTAGTAAGCATTTCGAAATAAAAAGCTGAATTTGTTGATTTGACTTTTGTTCATTGACAGAAGAGTCAGATCAGCTTTGGTTTTCTCCCGGTTTTGCATTTTCAGTCAACTTCTTTGATGAGTTTATTTTATGTTTCTTTGAGCTTTCATGTTTAACAATATTTTCATATTTAAAAACCTTGTTGCCAGTTGCAAAGGGAAATTCTTTTCTTGCTGAAAATTGCCCGGCAAGGAGCACATATAATATTTTTTTTCATCATAGAAAAGCCAAGGACGCCCTTCTTTCCATTTTGGTAGGAATGTCCGATTTCGACTTTTTTCTTCATATTCTTGCTGTTGCTCCAGAACTTTTTCTTCAGTTAGTTTTGTTTTTTTGAGTAGTGGTCGATTACCGCCGAAGAATCAGTGAATGGATTTTTGAGACATGTGTAGAAGAATGTAACTAGAAAAAATAAATTAAATTTTTAGAAAAAAATTAATTTCTTATATTTATTTATAAATGATAATGTCGTGGTATAGGAAGGACCGAGTGATGGAAGGAGTTCGTACGTATGGGTTGTTAACGTACTACACCCCCCAAAAATCCGTGATTAATGTTATATCACTTCTTATCTCCAGCATTTTCTTAGTTGGCCTATGAATATATGAAGGTTTGGGGCGGTGAAGATCGCCATACTAAAAATTCTTCTTCTTATTATTATTATGAAGAAAGAAGGGGAAATCTCGCAGAAATTTTTGAAGAAAGTTTCGGAAAGAGTGATGAAGTTAGAGGAAGTAAAAATATATGGAAGGTAAATAGCCCACCTCGGATCTGTTCTCTTATAATGGCGCAATTTCGTCTCCTCAGCTAGATGGCTGAACGGCCGGTTACTCGGGTGATTAGGCTATGAAATCTTTAGTGTTACGATATCTTTTGTTTTGTTTTTTTAAAAGCATAAGCATTGCTTTCACCCTTAAAAGTGACAGCGTACGAACTTGCTAGAGAAAGAACAATGTCTGGAGGTTTTACCAGTGCAATGAGTTTTCAGAGGGATTTGCAGGGAAAGCTGCGAGTGTTTTGTGTATGCAGTTCTTGATAGATAGGCGGAAACATTATTATCTATTATAATTATTCCTTGCCAGAGTTGAGATATAATATTTGACTCTTTACTCGCAGAACTTTAAAGATCCTGAAACAGGTGCCCACAGAAACTAAATAGAGTCGCTTTGGGCCAAGGCGAAAATGGAGGGGGAAAAAGAATGTGGAACTGCTCGTTCTCTGATCGACCCCTATATGTTCGTTTTTAGGGAGGCAACGGTATAAAGGAAAATACTTAGTTGCTCAAATTTATAAAGATATTGTAAAGTTTTATCTATTAGATAATATTTAGCTTTTACTTTTTTATTTTACTTAGCTTTTATTATTTTCTTTAGTTTCCTCTTATTCGCCCCCCAAACCCCCCAAATACATATTAACATAGGAATGATCCCATCCCTCGATTCCCGCGCATGAGAAAGGCAGTTCAGCCTCCTCAGCCGTCCGTTCAGCCATCTGGCTGAGCAGACAAAATTGCGCCACACACACACAAACAAACAAACAAAAAACTATGCTGGATAGATTGAGGGTGTGCAATTCTAACGTCCTTGCTTCCGTTATGTAGCTAATGTAGGGAAGATGATGAAAAATAAGGGAAATGAAAGGGCCTGGAATAGTGAAATTATTATTTATAGAAAAGTTCAAGTCTCTTTAATATTAAATGCAGGGCGCCAATAGGGTGGAGTAAGAGTTAAAGATCTAGATGTCCTCAATTTCATTAGTTTTAGTAAATACCACTTGTGTTACCAACAAATAAAAACTTTCTATAATCGTTAATTAGATATAAAATAACAACAAAACAAACCCAAATCCAATAGTAGAAACCCCCCCAACAAAGTTAGACCATTATCGCCACGACAGAGGAAGGAACTTCACGTTCGCGAGAAACGTACGAACTTGACTTAAATGGCGGGCAGCAGCGGGTGGAGGCCGAGAGGATTCCGACCAAAGCGGCCTTGACGCACTGATCGTCAATTGACAGTTCGCTATTTCAGAGTTAGCAACAGAACCGGTGGGAGGAGAGTAAGACGCGAGCCTCCGTGACAGGCATTCGTATTCACATTTAACCACCTGTCGTTTTCAATTTCAAGCGCGATTGACAGGTAGAAAATGGTATGCCATCTTTCGAAAATTATTTTAATATGGATTGTCTATTATTATGTCATTTAACTCTTTTACATACTCAACAATTTTACGATGAAGGAAGATTTTTTTTTGTGAAGTAGTCGTTTCTTTTTCTTCGTCATAGAGTTACAAAATCTACACGTTTAAAACAGAGTTTGGTCAATTCGACAGGACTTTAGGAGAAGTCCATCTTTAAAACCTTTATTAATTCACCGCAAGAGGGAGGTTCAAAATTGTACACAAACTACCAGTACTCTTTCTACTAATGTTATGGTATAGTTCGAATACACCTTCCAGCACCAGACTTTTGGGAATGGTGGGTTTCGGGGTAACAATCCTTCTCATGCCTTATCTTTTTTAGTAGTTATTTTGGTTTATTCGGATTTTGCTTTCTACTCTCTCTCTTCACTCTTGCCCACGCTCGGGTCCCTACTATTTTGAGAGAGAGATTTTAAGATAAACTTTTACATTTGCACAAGAAACCAGACTTAGTCATTCCATAAATACTTTTGTTGAATGAAGTGAGAATCTTGTTAATGGATATGTGTAAGTTTATCAACTCCAACGAAGTTGTGCACACTAAAACGCAGACGAGTTTCAATCTACGGATAGTAAACTTAATTTATTCGGGAACTTGGAAGAAAAAGACCGCAAAAATGGCTGCAAATCGTGTTTACAAAATAAACAAACGAGGCTCATTGAAATTGACAATAGGTGGTAAATGCAGGAGGAATAAGTGCCTTCCTTATTTGAAGACTAACTACTGCACCCGCAAGTGCTTATGTGCCCTCCTAGCCCCAACACACGCCTTACGCCTTCCCAGAATCATTCAACCAAAAGCTTGAAGCGCAATAACAACGAGGCCATATCAGACAGAGAGTTAGTAGAGAGAGATCTATAAAGAAAGTGGTGAAGTTAGAGGAAGCGAAAATAAGTGGCTATTCTAACCGTAGATCAATTTGGGCTCGGATAGTGCATAACTGAGGATACTGGCGCTTGGAGGGCGCGTCGTTCTTCTAGGTTTCAGTTATAGTCGGGGCATTACCCCTACTTCACCATCCACCCCCTAACGGGCGAAAGAGCGGCGAGGGGAGAATGAGCGAGGAAGGAGAAACGAGAACAAAATGAAACTCTCATCAAAGGGCTGGAAAATATCGTGATTTTAATATTTATATTTAAAAGAAAAGGTGAAAACTAACGTGGATTTTAGTAAATAAATTGGTGAAATTAGGTGAAATGAACATGTACGAGAGGTACGAAAACAAATAGGCACCAGAGTTATATCAGATCTAAGAAAAGAGGGTGGATAAATAAAAAGGAAAAAAAAAGTTAAGGACGACAAATCCTTCAATACCAAACATCATCAGGCCTAAACAGAGCAGTCAGAATAAAGTGTTATCAACTTCAAAGCACAACTTCGTACAAAGAATATGGGAAGGCAAAGGTCCGTCGTGTGTGGGGCAGACGAAGAGTGCGTGTGTGTATGTGATGGAAGCCGCGTAACGAAAAGGGCTGCGCGAATCTGAAGGAAGATCCGATCAGGTTTTATGATGGACATTTCAAAAGCCCCGTCGTCTTTGGAAATTCGGGCAGAAAACCTTTAATTAAACTTCTCTAAACCTTTTGATGCAGCCTAATGAAGTAAACTCGGAAGATAACAAGTTCGAGTGCGTGGATTTGAAATGTGTTCAAGAATGAGGAACGAAAACCCAAACCGAAAGGGTTTAGACAAAAGTTAAAAATTAGTTGTCGAAACCGGCTTTGCTGAAGAAAAGTATAATGATCTCGCCACGACTGAAGCAATTTCAACGACCCGAACTTAGGTCTAGGAAAATGATAAAAAAACAACAACAAACAAACAACCAAATTTATACAATTTGAAACCTCTTGCGGTTTAATTGTACTTTAATGCTGAGGGGTAAATTGCCCCCCAAGTCCATTAAATGGGCTTAGAGTAGTGGCGGCTCGTGTATAGGCACTGCGGAACTGCAGCACCCCCTATTTCCACTCGATATTATCGAGAACATTCAATATAATGAGTCCGTTTTTCTTTTATTCTTTCTTTATACTTGTACATTATATAATCCTTAAGCTTAATGTCAGTAACCATCCCCTAGTTTATGAGAAAAATACAAAAATCCTTGTATAGAACTGTGCGCTTCACAGTTCCAGCGTGCGGTGTTTGGCTGTTGTGTGCATGCTCACATGTCCGAGATAGGAAGCTACACGCCTGGGAGAGAGATTACTACCGTTCCTGGTGTGCTGGTGGAAGGTAGTGTTTCCTTTTGATCCTCGTGTGTTGTGCTTAAAAACTTGTTTATATTCTTGGATGTGATAAATTGTAGAAATTAATTCACATTTTTTTCAGGTCTTTTATTAATTAATTGAGCGACTAATATTTATCTTGGAAAATAATCTAAATGATGTTCTTAGTGAAATTACGAAACTGATAAAAATCATCTAGACAAATCTCATGACTACATCAAAGGCAGAACGTTGCTTATTAACACTAAATATAATATAAACTTTTCTAAGGAGCACTAAGAATTCTGACAAACTAAATGCACTTGCAGTGCTTTCAATGGAGAAAAATTCCCCAGAAGTCGTCCAGAGATCAATGAGAAAATAATTAATCTTTTAGCGCAAATTAAAACAGGAAGAATGGATTTCGTTTTTAAATGAATAGATCAAGCTTGAACTCTAACAATTGAGGTTATTAGTAATTAAACAAGGTCTGCTATCCAAAAGGTCACGTGCTCTCACTTATTCTGATTTGGTTTATGACCTTACGACCTTCAAAACTTTCAAACATTTCTGGACTAACTTTGAGAGGACATTGGTAATTCCATCATTTGCAATAGAATGTAAAACAACATTAGGGTTTCAAATTTCGTTAGAATCGGTCGAATAGTTATGATGTTATTGCCAAAACAAAATAATTCCCTGGCTAACTTTGGGGAGGACTTTGGCAATTAGATCATTTGAAAGAGAATGTAAAACAACATAAGGGTTTTAAATTTTGTTAGAATCGGCCGAATAGTTACAATGTTATTACAAAAAAAAAAGCAAAACGGGCACCGAACGACCGACATAAATTTTTTCATTTTTTTTCTGCTTAGGATTTTATCAAGTTTATCTATAAATTTTCTTTTTATTTGTTTATTTCCTTTTACACAATATTAAAACAATGCTAAAAATTATGATGCAGCTTGGAGAGGACCCCCCAAAACCTTCTTTTATCCGTGATTCTTTCTCATGCTCCAGAGCCCTTTAATACCATTATTCTGTTTTCAATAACAAGGCTCACTAGTTCGTACCTTTGAATTCCTTTAATTTTTGTACAAAATTGTTCATGTACGTGTCGAATGTGCTTCCCACACCCCTGAGGGTTGCTACACTCCGATGGGCTAACCTCCATTCGTTAAATTAGCCGAGTGCTGGTACCAGAAGTACCTGCAAGCGAATAGACCTTAATCCGACAGGTTGGACAATCGCCAGATCCCTGGGAATGTATTTTCACTTCATCTAACTTCACCTCTAATTATAAAAAAACCCATCCCCAGAATCCTTCTGGCTGGAATGCCCACGTTATTCTTCTCTTCTTACTTTTGAATAGCAATTAGTTATAAATAATAACAATAAATGTTTGAGAAATTTCTGGACAAATACCTAGATGGGTTATAAATAATGAAAGCGAGCTGAATGTCCACCTGCAGAAAAGCGAGAAACAAACGACGATTAAGAACGCGTCATTGGATGATTAACGCATGTTTCTTTGGAAAAAAAGTGTTAATCCATTGTAATCCAAAGCATAAAAATGAAAAAAAATAATTATCATAAGTCAAGGATGACAAATATTTATTAACAAGGGCTAATGGTAACGAACACTCTTAATCAAAGGATAAGGATAATAAACAATTTCAAAGACTAATTACAAAAGACAACGGGTGATAGTGAATACCAAAGGGTAAGAATGGCAGGCCTATTAACCCGAAGCTGAGCGACCAAGACTACATTAACAAACTTTAAATAATAAAAAGTTCAACTACAGCGGGACAGTAAAAAGCTCTTGTCAAAAGTCCTAAGAACAAGTACACAATTACACGAGGCCCAAAGGACTCTAAAATACAAAATAAAACTCAAAAACAACAACAACAATAGAGAGCAATGAGTATTTTGACTCGAAATAATGTCGAGAACTATGAAACCTGAACGCGGTGAGGATTTTAGTTTAATGAAAGAGATAAAGAACGAGGGCCAGGTTTTTATTAAAAGCTAAATCCAATGAGGGAATATCTCACAAAATGTTTGTAGGAAGAGATCTGTAAAGAAAGTGGTGAAAATAGAGATTTTCTTTTTAATTTTAGGACTGCCTTTTAGGGCAAAAGTCACCGTGCTCACGCTACAGTCTAATACTAGGCTATTCTTAAAAAAACAAGTAACAATATGTAACAAATGACAAATATAAAAAAGGAACAAAGGCTAATACACAATTATAAAAAAACCCTACAAATAAAACAAAAAACAAGATAGGCAAAAAGGCAACAAGAAGGAAGCGCGCTCCGGCGTCGGTGGAGACCCGCTTCTCCCCCGGCGCCAGAGCATGCGACCAACACAAAAGAGTTAAATAAAATGGATGCGGTCAGCCTCCTCCTAGAAGTCCACATGCCTGTGTGCACGAACTCGTCACAGGGGACAAGCGGTAGCGATCTCGCTCGTCCTAGTACAGGGACAGCTAATTTGCGCGAAGTTCCCCCAAACTGGGATACTCAACAAGAACGTGCCGAACATTCTATACTTAGTGCATTATTTCAGGACGAAACTGAAAACTAATTGCAAATTACAGTCGAATACTTGTTTGCAACTCCATAGTTTATGTATTCGTACTACTGCGGCTATACATATTCCACACAATTTTACTTCGTATACCTTCACCACTTTACAAACTTTTCTGCACGATACAGCCTCGTTGCTATTGCGCTTTAACTTCGATAAAAAATCCACAATTTTAAGTCATTATATTTACAAGACTATTATTTGAGTTAATACAAATTCACTGCTTCGACAGTCAGCGGAAGCCTAGCTGATGAGGGTGCGCAGCGAACAGAATAACTTCTATACATTTCAAATCTACATTTTCACTTGTGCAACTCAGCTGGTCGACAATGAACATGAAACGATGATTCACACTCACATTTTTTCGAAAGCACCATCAAAAATGAACGTGGTGCGTTATATGGAAATGTATGTATAATTAAAATGGTTTCTTAATATGCAGAAAGTTAAAATTAAATTTGAAAACTTTTCTTGTTTTTACTTCAAAACAGGAGTTTTCTGCACAAAAAAGTTTTAGAAAGTCGAGTCAATTTTGAGTAAATATTAGATTTTATATTTATAATTAAGCTAACATAGTTCAAAGCGTTGCTTTATTGTGTAAATACAGTCAAAATAGAGAGGATACTCGAAACGAACTTTTTGCTATCTCAAACTTCGCGCACGTAACTAAACAAATTTAACCATAATTTGACTTACTAATTAGCTCTTTAACTCTTCTACAACAAGTTGAGAGCGCAGATAAGTATTTTAAGTGGTTGCTTCATAAGAACCTGCATGAAGGTTAATTTGGTGTTCCCGATGGGCATCTATACTCTTGAGAACGACCAATCCTACGTGCCTGAGATTTCAATTTTCTTGGTCGGGAATGAATGAAGGTGGAAATAATCTTAATCATCACCTGCAATTATTCCACTATTTTACACCTGAAGTTTGCCCTCCCGTCCCTAAATCCCGATGCTCATCTGCGGCTATACATATTCAAAACAATTTTACTTCATATACCTTCACCACTTTACAAACTTTTATGCACGATACAGCCTCGTTGCTATTGCGCTTTAACTTCGATAAAAAATCGACAATTTTAAGTCATTATATTTTCAAGTTTCGTCGTCTATTTGAATTTTACCATATTGATCCCTATCGAGTGCTATTCCAGTAGCAAGGAAAAAAGGCACAAAGAAGGCAAACTATGTTATATTTCGGAAATATGCCCGTCCTCGATTTTTGTGGGCGTTTGTTATAAATATCTCTATTTAAAAAAAAACCATTGCAATGTGGACAAACTTCTAATTGGGATCTTATGACGAAAAATTGATTGGCCGCCATCTTGGGAGCAACATTGTTAGTTGGAATCACATCATAGTGTATTATATATCATTTCAAGGGATTTTTTTTCTGAATTGAAATATGATATGGACATTTCATATTAATCAATTTTAAAGAAAATATGATTGATTTAAAAATCATCCGGGGGCGAGGTTTATATGTTTGAAGACAAGCAACGGGGTAGAAAAACTAGAAGCCTAACGACGGCTGGCAATCGCCTTTGAATTCAAATCTAATGATAGGCTTTTGAATTAGGAATACTACAAGGCTATTTAAAAATTTTAGGGGGAGGGTGAAGCCCCCTATTTCAAAATTACCCTAAAAATTATACATAATACAATATGATGCAATTGCAATAGCCTAAAAAAAACAAAAACTACAAAGGACTTTTTTGGATTTCGCCTAAGAAAAAAACATGGCCTGCCTACATTAAAAAAACAATTGTATAAAAATATATATATATATATATATATATATATATATATATATATATATATATATATATATACATATATATATATCCAATACACCGCAAGAAAGAGAAAACGGAATATTTTTTCTTTAAAAATAGTTATTTCTACTTCGAAAAAATCGGAGCTGGGGTGGGATTCGAACCGTGTACACTTAAACCGCCCCTTAGACCACTCGGCTACGCGGAAGACAATAAATCTTCCAAATAGGCAAGCTTTTAAGGCACGCTTGATAATAATGGGCGCATATGCGAAAGAGGTAGGAATAGTTGGGTAATCCCTCGATGGAAAATAACAGACGAAAAAGTCAAAGCAAAGAAGGGAAAAAACAAATCTAAGAGGGGATCTCAACTCCAAACCTCTTTGACCCCAGGTGTAATGGTTAGTATAATTCACTAAGGAGTATCAAAGGTCACATGCGGTGGGTGTGACATCTCTGGTGGCTGCGGGACGAGGTCAAAAAAGGGGGATAAATTCAGACGATGCCTGAACGAATTTGATTGGAGAGAATGTGAATTGATACGACTTGAAGCGAAAAAAAATCGAAACGTTTCGAAAATATTCTATAAATGAGAGGATTTTTACCTTAATTTACGAGGTTAATGACTTTAAAGAAATATGAATATTTAAGATATTCCTTGGGGGGAAAGATTTTGGAATAAAGGGGGACAAAAAAGGAAATAAAATAGGATGCAGAGAGAACACGGTAGACCGAAAGGGACAAAGCTACTCAAGTTAAACCTTTTTGGTGTTTTGGGGGAGGGAGGGGGTGTATAACACATTTTTCACAATTTGAACTTTATCTCCACCTCTCTTTTTACAAACCTCCCTACCTTCTGGTGGGAAAGCTCCCGTTGTTTTTCCTTCTCACTTTTGAATAGCAATTAGTTAATAATAAATGTTTCAATTTCTGGACAAATATCTAGAAAAGTAAGTATGATGAAAGCGAACCGAAAATCCACCTGCAGAAAATCGAGCAACAAACAACGATTAAGAATTCTACAAGATTAACGCACGAGTTGTCATAAAAATGACAACAAATAATTATCATAAGCTAAAGATGAGAAAGACTTATTAACAACGGATAAAGATGACAAAAACTTATTAACAAGGGCTAATGTGTATAGTTTCACCCACATTAGCTCAATATCCTATTAAAAGGGCACTTTAATATTTCATATTATTCGTGTTTTTCGAAAAGTCTCATTAATTTGATTTCCGTTTTAATTTTAAATTGTGCAATAATTTATATTAAAAATAACAGAAATTGGGGCGTTAGTGGTTAAAGTCGTTTTCCAATCCATTCAAGTCATAAAAACTCATCTCATCTTTGACTTATTTTTTTGGTCAAAAAAGGCGAAAACCAATAAGGGCATCTCAACCAGAGTTTTCAAAGAGCCCTCGAAAGGTTGCTGAAGCTGGCAGAAGGGAAAAAGTGTAGGGTTACATACTCCGTAGATGGGGCGCAGAGGAACAATGCACACAAATCTTCTTACTTACCCTTTGGTGTTATTTTTTATTTAAACACAAAACCAACGAGGGTATCTCCCCCAGAAAGCGGTTGTTGGGACCGGGAGGGTACGCAATCTCAAAGATGTCAGTTGTAGCATGGTTAACCATCCTACACCTGCTTGTCCTTTGCGAGGGCCGTTGAGATGGAAACAGACGAGGGGCTCTACCCATTCGGTACCTTCGCTCTTACCAGCAATTGTCATGCTAATCTTTATGTGAATTTTATTAGCCTGTAGGAGGCCTCGTCCATGATTCAAAAGGGAAGAGCGCCGTATTTAACTACCAACTCTAGTGATATGTATCTAAATTAAGCACAGTATTTCGAAAGAACGAACACAAGACTGAAAAACACGCGTGACCATAAGTAAAGGAGATCCGCTCGCACGAAGAAGGAGAGACATTACTTTTTATCTACCTATTTTTGCAGAGCTCTCCTCTGAAATTGCTTTCCTATTATGGAATAATAAATAACTATGCAGACACGAATAAAAAGATAAGAAAGAGACAAAAAAAAATACACTTGTAGTAGATCTCTTAAAATAGGTAATGGTTGAAGCATCCTACCATTTCCTAGATGGGGTACTAAAATGAAAAAAAACCCCTACCATTTCGTGTACGTTGCACAAGCCACTCGAAGTGTAATCGGGGGAACTTTCTGAATCAGGGCTTTTGCTTCCTCCCCCTCCCATATATCCAATAAAAAGTAGGGGCTATATATGTACATATATGAGTGACGGGCGACTGATAATATTATTTTGCCTCCTTCTTTTGTAAGCAGCGATCTTGTGGCAATATTGCGCCGGCGATATTAAGGGCCGTGTGTCTAGAATAACAGTCTGATGGATTTCAGCGTCACCTATTTTCATCTTCAGACTTAAATCAGCAACGGACGGAAGCGGAAAATGTTTTATTTAAAAAAAAGAGCGCCCCCCCCCCTCCCCTGAATATAGCTTTAAAAGGAAAAAAAATATTTTCGGTCGTAATTTAAATTACAAGTAAAGAGGGTGGCGAAAAAGGAGTGCGTTGATGTATCGAAAGAAACACCCCGATTCGAAAGTTTTAGTCCTTGTCCAAAAAAAAACGCCTAGGGAATTAAAAAAAAATGCTATCTAACAACGAAACCTGCATCGAAGATTTATTAATATAGGTCTGCTGTGGCAGCTGCCAACGTGAGAACATCCGGCGAAAAATCGATTCAGTCTAGAGATAGAATAGTTTATAATATACATATAGAAAACACCCAACACTAAACAAGAAAAACAAAACAACAAAAAAAAGCACAGTAGGCGCTGGAGGGAGACGCCCCCTTAGAGGCCAGATTATGTATGAATCATTCCAAAAGCTAAATATAATGGAGGAAGCCAGCCTCACCCCTGAAGTCGATTCGTCTAGTCTGTTGTGCCCGAATACGTCCCAAGGACGAGGGACAAGCGATAGCCCCCTCGATCATACCGATACCGAAACAGGTAGCTCGCGCGAAGCTCCTCCAGACTGGGACCTTCTATGATAATATGCCGGGCATTCTAGGGGGTTCAAACGGTCGTCACAGTAAAGTTCAGGAGACTGTGCCCGATTCGGAAGCGGCAAAAAACGACCTGAAGCAGGGAAGTAGGTCTACGGGAAAAGTAGTGACGCAATGGCACGCAACTTTAGATTCTTGTCGGCCATGTAGACAAAGTAGGGAAGAGGAAAGCGCTGCTGTCAGGTGGCCAAGTCCGTGGGGACTGTTTGGCACCCTCATCAGTGTGCCCGTTTTTGCAATTCCTAATTGTTAAGAAGCCCGACAGAAGACAATCTCGGCATCCTCCAGGCTTGCATGTTTCATGGCCGAAATAGCAAAGGACCCGGCCGCCCGCAGAGCTCCATCGGTGAAGGCCCCTCTTCTGCTTTTGAATCCTCAGGAACCTGTCTTCCCTAGGGAGAATCTACATAGTTCAAGAGCAGACTTAACCTCGGAGGTGTCTCCTATTGAGTTTGTCCACTCTTAAAGGGCGCCTTTGAACAAAGGCTCACATCGGGAGGGGCCTCCATATGGCCATCCCTTGCCAAGGTGTCAGGGGCCCCAAGCGGTGACTCGCCAGGCTTGTTTGCACTGCACTATGCTCCTCTAAAGGGATTAACCCTGTCTAAATGCTCCTACCTGTAGCGAGCGACCGTGCGGCGCTGTGTCCGAGTGTTTTTCCTCTGCATTGTAGTGGGGAAGCCGTTCTCTCCTATGTAAGAGGTTGGTAGGGGCGCCGGTGAAAGCACAAGGTGGCACCTCTTCTTTAGGTGTGCAGTTGCATGGTGAAACTATCTCAGAAGAAGGTAAAGAGGAAATCCCTTTTTAAGTTGAGAGGGGTAGTAGGGGAGTCGCTCCACCAGACACAGGCCCTCTGTATGCTTCTGTGCCTACCCCAACAATGTATGGCGCAGATTTGCTTTCTTTTCTTTCTTCCAGAATTTTAGGGAACGTAGCTGAGAAAATCTAAACTTGGGACCATAATGAGAAGGAGAAAGGGTGGTGCGCTATATCTCGCGCCCAGCGGTTCCCTACTATCTCGTCTCGGATTTTTTACCTTTCACGGGCTACAACTCTGAGAGTGTTAAAGGGTGATGTGCACGCCTGTGTGGCCCACACCAAACGTCGATTCCCAAAGGCAGCAGCTCACAACTGAGTAGCCAGAGAGTCAGGTGCGACAAAGTGGAATCCCTTACTAAGTCGTATTAGCATTTGACAAGAAGGCCAGGATCTGAAGATCTGTCATATGACAGACCCAGAAACTGGACCCGAAAATTTTAGTTGGTTTGAGACCTCAAGAGAGTAAAGCTCGCTCTCATACGAGGTACAGCCTTAGCCATCCGATAATGGCCGCATTAAGGTGATCAACACATTAGGCGCAGGGAGGAGTTATTGGGGCAAAACCACACATCCCATTATTCGCGCCTCAACGCTAAGAACCCCGCAGGCCTGGTTGGTCTGATGGCAACTTCTGGGGGATGTTTAAACAGAGTTCAAAGTCTCTCTTTCAGGACCTTAAATTTAAACGAAGAAATAAGGAAAGGCAGAGGGGAGGAAACACTTAGAATACAATTGTGCGCCAGCTTCTCCAGAATCTGCCAAAGAGTTGATGTCAACTCAGTGAGTCAGGCCAATCGTATGAGCACCAGGGAAGGGAGGACGCGCCACTAATCCAAGTACCAGGTGTAACAAAATGTAGGCGAAGGGGTTACGCTGCACAATGAGCTAAGTTAAGCCCATTTAAAATGTAGGTTCTGCATAGAGCTACATCAGACGGGTGTAAATGTTGTAAAATCTATGCAAAAACATTTTCATGGCAGAATGCGCTTAATATTATTATAATTATTTGTCCCCCTTCCATTAATTCAGGGCAAAAACCATCATGTTAAAGCTATACATTTAAACCACATCCAAAATAGACGAAATTAAGCAGGGGACGCAATCTTTGCAAACTTTACCTGGATTATCTTCGTCTGTACACAAAATCTAGGTATTTTCTAAAAGAAAGTTTTAAATGATCTTCGCTAATTGGAGAGGCACTTCAACCTAGGCAAAGGTTTTCAGAACTTTATTGATTTTTACAAAATTCACGGGGCGAGTTTCCCAATATATCAATGTGATTAATTTTTCCGAAGAATCTATGAATATTTTTGAAAAATCTGAAATCGTGGCGTCTGATGAAGAACAAATATTTGCAATATATAAGATAAATATTGACATTTATAATTTAGGAACTATGAACGCCTTGTGCACGCAAATGAGGGAGACCCGGCCCGGAGTGGCACGGTAGGTTAATACACGAAAGAATTACATCAATTTAAGAAGAGGAGACATGCCTAAAACGTGTTAGAGACTTGATAATTGAAAACGGGGATTGATAATATTGATTATCTTTTAGGAAAGATACTAAAACTTATGTAATCCAATAATATGAGGCCACGCACGTCATCACGCTCTAGCCAATCACAAAAAAAAACGTTGCCCCTTCCTCCCTTCTTCCTTCGATTCACGCAAAACATCGCACTTCTGTCTGCCATGTCCACATTACCCTGAAGTAGAATGGAAGGCCTTCCCCCGCGCCACAAATTATTCTCCAATTCACTGGTGGTTGGTAGGTAAACAAAGTACTACACTCTACCGCACCCTTGCCGAGTACGAGCCTATGGTAACTTAGGGCTTGCCAGCGATCGACATTCTGATTTTTATGTGAAGTTCATTATCCGGACGAAGGATCTCGTTAGGATTGAAAAAAGGAGGGGGGGGGGCGGGAATGCAGTTAAATGAATAAATAGATGTAGGTAGAGTCAATGTAAAATAAAAAACAAATTTATTCACATGCAAGATTTCTGGAAGTTCTTAGGCTTATTTCTGCTCTCGATTATTTTAATGCGACCATTGAAAGGCTCAAATCCCAAAGGAAAAATGAAAAGTCCCACTAGATTTGAAAGAATAATGAAAATATTTCAAAACAGCGCCATTCTATCATATAATACAGGACCTTTCCATTAAAAATGTTCATTTTTATCATGCATTTGCAAATAACGTTTATTAATTTTCAAAATATGTTAGAGATTTTAAATATTTAATGCAAAATCTCTCGACCCGATACAGGAAATAAATGAGCAATCGACAATTTTGGTCGGGTGATTGTGGCTTATATTTCAGTAGCAAATCTGAGCGAGAGAGAAGAGGTTTACGTCATGAAGTATCGAATTTTAATCATATGCTGTGGTTATGGATGAGAATATATATGATTCTAGTAGGACTCAGAATCCTAAGTAATATTAGGGGATACAGGAAAGCTTTTAGTTAACTTCCTCCCCTGGCGGAAGAGGTTTATTATTACAATTATAATTATTATCAGCATCATTATGATCATTATTATTATTAACCTATGATGACCAACATGAGCTTCTCCCCCGGATGTTTTTTGAAGAGGTTTCTAAAGCAAATGGTTTTGTTAGGAAAAGTAAAAATGTGCAAACGTTATGCAGCTTGAGTAGGCTAAATAAATAGACAAATTAGGGAATGGAGAAGCGGGATGCGTCTCAACTCTGCAAAAAACCTGTCAAACTTCGGCAATGAAATCAAGTCGCCGCGCCGAGACAACGGCGGCCATCGACAAGTAATCGCTTATCGAAACTCAATACAAATCTCGATTCTTTCAGGGACCGACCAAACAGAACCTGGGTGGACGTTGTTGTTACTTAATATTAGGAAGGGAAAAATAGGGAGCATCTCCACCATCTGTAGAGAAATGTCTCCAGACCGACTGTGTCACGTTGGATGGAGGGAAGACAATTTTGACGTTCGCAGTCCCGCAGTCAAGCAATTGATTAGTCCAAAGAAAAAAGAGGAGTAACAAGGAGTAACAAGGAAAGAAAGTACCCTAGAAGACCTTACGGTCCATTCAAAGAGGGTACCTTTGGACTAGCAGTCGAGCAAGAACATCTCTGCTCAAATGCTTTACGTCCTTAAACGGCCACTTTTCAAGACCCTCTCTAGTCTTGACTTGAACTGGTCAACAGATTCACTGTTGAAAACTTCCACTGGAAGTGCGTTACAACTGCCGCAGATACTGTAAGTGAAAATCTTTCCACACAGATCGCGGTTGTAACGCTTCAGTTCAGGTTTAAAGCCGTGATTTCTTGTTCTGCTCTCAACAAGTGTGAAGATATCCCTGTAGTCATCAACATTGTCGAGCCCTCGAAGTATTTTGAAAACTTTGATGAGCTGACCACACAGTCTACGGGTTTCCAACGAGAACAGATCTAATTCCCTTAATCTATCTTCATAACTTTTATGTCTGATAGAGGGAATCAGTTTGTTTGCCCTGGCTTGCACGCGTTCCAACCTTGCGATGTCCTTTCGAAATGAAGGACTCCAAAATTGTACGGCATACTCCAGGTGCGGTCGGACAAGTGAGTTGTACAAACACAGTACAATCTCCTTGTTCCGATATCCAAACTGGTGCTTTATGTAGCCTAGCATCTTTTGGGCCTTTTTCTCCGCCTCAATGCACTGTTTCGAGAGCTTGAGGTCACTAGTGATTGTTACACCCAAGTCCTTCTCAGTGTCGGTGGATTCAATAGTAGTGCCCTTAAGGATATACTGAGATTGGGGGTTTCGGTGGCAGATATGCATCACTTTGCATTTGTTCACGTTAAAAGGCATTTGCCACGTGTTCGACCACTCCCCAATCCTCCAAAGATCTTCCGGCAGGCAGGCAGTATTTCCATCCTTTGCAACGTTCATACAAAGCTTGGAATCGTCGGCAAATTTGGAAATCTTGGCAACCATGTCACCATCCATGTCATTGACGTAGATAATGAATAGTAGTGGTCCCAGGACAGAATATTGAGGCACCCCGCTAGTAACGGGCACCCACTCAGAAGCCTGTCCATTCCTCACCACCCATTGCATTCTGCCACTTAGCCAGTTCTCTATCCAGCCGGCTACTTTTCCGTCTATGCCCAGCGCTCGCACTTTCCGGAGAAGGCGGCGGTGTGGTACCTTATCAAAGGCTTTCTGAAAGTCTAAGTAGACCACATCCACCGCCTTGTCCCGATCATGCTCACTGAAGACGAAGTGGAAGAATTTCACAAGGTTCGTCAGGCATGACCGTTGCCTTCGGAAGCCGTGCTGGGAACTCCTCGGTAGCAGGTTTGACTCCAAATGCGACGTCATTTTGTCCACCATCATGCTTTCCATGAGTTTACCGACTATCGAAGTCAAACTGATAGATCGGTAGTTAGACGGTTGGCTACGGTCTCCTTTCTTAAAGATAGGAGTCACCTCCGCTTCACGCCAGTCTCTAGGAATGCATTCGGTCCGGATTGACATGTTGAAGGTTGCACTCAGGTGTCGTGACACTTGATCGCGCACTTCTTTCAACACTTTAGGTAGAGACCCATCCGGGCCGAGTAGGAATCCGTTGGCTGGGGGATGGGACCACACTCTTCAGTAAACACTGAAGAGAAGTAGTCGTTTAGGAGGTTAGCATTTTCTGCATCTGAGTGATTTAATGTCCCCTCCTCATTCCTCAAAGGGCCAATCGGTCGACGGATTGGTTTACGGCTGTTTACATATCCAAAAAACTCCTTGAGATTCTCTTTACAGAGTCTCGCCACTCGGAGTTCCTCAGACCGCTTAGCCGCCCTTATGCTGGACTTCACTCTCCTGGCTAGCCTTCGGTATTCGTCAAAGTCACCCGAGATCTTCAAATGCGGGTACACAGTTCTCTTCTCCCTAATCAGTTGGCCGATTTCTCGATAAACCACTTTGGTTGAACAGAAGACCGACGGGGGCATTTCAAAGGGATGAAACGCGATTGAAGACTCATGAATGTGGTTTTGAAACTGTTCCACGAGTCTTCAACAGCATCGCACACTTCTAGCCTCGCGTCAGTCAGTCCAGCACGAAAACCTGCAAAGTCTGCCCTTCTTAAATCAAGTTTCCTCCATTTACTAGTTGCAGGCTCTGCCTTGGGGACTTTGACTACAAATCTAATCAGTCGGTGGTCACTGCCACCGAGCTCTTCGCCAACAGAGAGGTCGTCAACGATGTCATCCTCAGAGGTGAAAACCAAGTCGAGGATATTGTCTCCTCTCGTTGGTTCTCTCACCCATTGCCACACTCTGTCTTTTACAAGTTCGCCCCACAGCTGGTACAGACTCCTGTCCTGTTCTAAGAGTTGGGCAGAGGGTCTTTAAAGCACCAGGGTCCTGTATCTGACAGGACCTATCTCTAGGTCAACACCTAGTAGTTCATGGTCGGATACGATGTTGTAATCCGTAGAGTTGATAGTATCCTTGACATACAACATCACACTACCACCCTCTCTGTCTGGCCTATCTTTCAGGAAGAGCTGGTACCCGGGAATCGTGAATTCACCTTCAAAATCTAGACTTGAGGTTTTTACCCACGATTCTGTTATGGCTACCATTTCAGGTTCTTCCGTCGTTACGAGGCCACGAAGTTCAAAAACTTGTTCCTGATCGACCTTGCATTAAACAGAAGAACTTTGAGGGAGTCCCGGACTGTAGGACTCCCTACGCTCTTCCGTTTCCGGGCTTGTTTGTTGGCGAGGAGGCACCCCTCTTTGTGACCTCTGAGAAGGTCGTTCCAGGAGTGACACGGGCGTACTGGCGTACGTCCGCCCTCACTCTGGGCCGGATACTGCTTTGGGTCCTCTCTACGACATCCTGGATCATGTTCGACAGAAAGGCCTTTCCTTTAAAGGAAAGATGTACCCCATCTCTTTGGTAGAGATCATTTCTACCATAAAAGGTGCGGTACGGGTCCACAAAAAAGACACCCCTCTGCCGTACACAAATCTGCCAGGCGCCTGTTTAAAGAGACGTTCATCGAGTGAGCGGTCCGTGTTGGACCTCTCCTCGGGAGCATCCCGACTACAACACGCTTGCGGGTTTTCAGCCCACAGTCGTCCACGGCACCCATGACCGTGTGGAGGATTTTATCCGTAGGGCCTACCCTACCTCCTCTCAGGTAGAGGTCGTTTCCACTGACTATCAGAGCAACGACTGAGCTCTCAGAAATCTGTGATTTCTCAGCCTCTACTCTGATGTGGTGGTTACCACATCCTGGCAGGCAGCTAACCTTCACACTAGTGCGAAGGCGGGCCGCTAGCAGGGGCTGCAGACCCCGTGCTTGAGAATCACCAATAAGGGTGACTCTTGCACATTTGTCTGCAGACGACTTAGTCTTTCCTTTCGGAAGCAACTTGACGCTTTCCTCTGGTATCTCTACATTTTTCTTCTTCTTCTTCTTCTTCTTCTTCTTCTTCTTATTTTTCTTGTCTTCTGTTTCTCGTTTCTCTTCTTCCGCTTCTACTTTATTTTCTTCTCTTTCTACTTTCTCTTCTTCTCTTTCTACTTTTTTCTTCTATTTCTACTTTCTCTTCTTTCTTTTCTTCTTTTTGGCTCGTTGAGGCAGCCCTGCAGCAGAAGAAATCGGCTGTTGGACGTCGGAGGCCTTCTCGCCTGAGCATATGCATCTCTCTGTTTTTAAGTGTTGAACTTCCCTTTTAAGGAGGGAGTTCTCCTCTCTCAGTTGAGCGATGCTCTCGCCCAGGCGCTTCTCGAGAAGCAGAAGTCACAGACACTAACGGCATCCGTGAGCTCCTTGCAACTCCATCTGTAGACTTTGCATATTTTGCAGGTTAGCTTTCGAAACGGAGGACCATTCTTTTTCGCCATCTTATAAAACTCTCGGACCATACGCAATGAAAAAGGGTTTTTTGGTTGTGATTTTCTCTCGCACTAATCACATCCGCCTATTTCCAGGAGGTTTTCGGTCGTTCGGCAAACAGAAACCCTTTGACCAAGCACACCAACCCTAAGGTCTCCCCTGAGCCGGACGTCCCCAATCGTGCCGCAGCTCCCAACTGAGCAGCACGAGAGCCCCAGTGAACTGGTTCTCTGATTTTTCGACAGGGGTTCTTGAGGTGTAACTGTCGTCCTACTAAGCCCTACTAATCAACTAAAAACGGCCAGACTTAAAGGAAAATAGTAAAGCTAAGTGCCCACGACTTCATCCGAGATCTTTAGCTGATCTGGCAACCAGCAAGGCACAAAAGCTCTCTCACCAAAGAGCAGTTGAGCCTTTATTCACCAAGTAGCGGTCACAGAGAGCTGGTCAGGCAATTACACGTTAGGAGAAAGCTTCTAAGGGGTACCTAACATTTCTCCATTAATCGTACCCCAAACGCCTGAGACCCCTTCAATCTCAGTCTCTTGCAACCTATGAGTGCTCCAAGGCGTTATTTAAAGAGGTTCCAAAGCCTCTCTTCTCACGCGGCATAAGGTAGCTGGTGAGGCTCTTATTAATAAACAACTTATGTGTAATAGAGATTAATGTTTGTTTTTTGTTGTTGGATTATTTTGAAAGTTGAAGAGAGTTTGTGAAACTTAGTACTAACAGAATCGAAGAGGTTGGTAGGGGGGTGCAAGGAGACGCATCAAAGAAGTGGTAGAGAAGTTTGACAACACTTAGTCTGGATCCTACTACAGCTACCTTACTGGCATGGGTGACCCTACCGGACTAAAAGTCCCCAGTTTAGCTAGCTTAACTCAAGCAGATCACGCAAGCTCTCTCACCGACGGCAAGGTGGTTGTAGAGAGAGAGAGAGAGTAGTCTTGTATTCAACGATTAGCACGTTACAAGGAGGAATAACCAGTAGAGCCAAGACCAGTTTAGTGACGAATCTAAGGTCAATTTGTTTGGATCCGATGGCAGGAGGTTTGTTCGTCGCAAAAAAGGCGAAAGATTTCTGTTAATTGCACCAAACAGAGTGTGAAGTTTGGCGGTTGTACAATGGGAGTCCCGATCGATCCATTGGGTAACTGATGATCGGAGTGCGTCACTGCACATATGCAAACACCTCTCATTAAATTACCCAACGTCGAGACCTGAAAAGTCCTAAAATCTGAGATGGTATAGGCGGGAAAGGCTGGACGCTGGATATAGCCCACTAACTCTCTCTTTAAGTTCGCAAGCTTTGCTTCTCAGAGGTATTGCCAAATTTTCCGACTACGTTTCCAATAGAGAAAAACCTCGCTCAACTTTGATGTTGGGGTGGGCGAGGAAAACCACGACAGCACGACTCACACTGGTGGAGGGGCCCAACTCCAACCATTTGCTTGCGGCAAAGGGGCTTCCCTTGTCATTTTTGTAGATGCCCTCGGACAGCTTCATCTCTGAACAAGCGGTGGCACCCCTGTGCTTTTCAGGGGCACCTGCAAACCTTTTCTAGCGGATAGGGGGTTTCCGCCTCTCCTGTCTACTAGTAAGGCGGCTTTTCCCTCAACCCCTTCTTTGGAATCTCTCTCGGATGACTTAGGTTCTCTACCAGCGGCGGGTAGAACGCCACAATGGAGGGTACCACCTTTGACTATTTCTAGCCAGGCTTTTGCTCCAAAGCTTCCATAGCGCCGAGAGTGTTGGTTTCGACCTTTTTGTAGAACACTTATTTCTCAAGCTAGATCCGTTTCAGTGTATGCGGATAGCTCCAAGTCCAATGGAGGGGTAAGCTTCCACGCCTTATCCCCTCTATTTGAAATCAGTGGAGCTCTACAAGGCGCTGTGTCTGTCTTCACGGCCATTGCAGTTACAATATACCACCAGGCACGGGAGGTAACGCATTGTGTCCGGTTCGGAGACCGGATCGTGATCTGGATATGTAGGAATTGAGGGGGAATGGGCACGGCGATAAGGGTGCCAAAGTGTCCACGAGGACTGCCCGACCACACACTGAGTGCATGGCAGGAATCAGGCCAGCTCTCCGAGTTGCTTGGCAAAGAAGATGGGAAACGGTCGATCGGAATTTAAATTTCGTGCCATTGCGCCCTGACTGTTCCCGTGGACCTATCACTCGGCGGCTTTGGGTCGCCTTCTGTGGTTTTCGAATTAAGATCACTCGCACGACGCACCGTCATTTGATGCAGCGCTTCCCCGCATTTTACTGCGACTGTTCGGAACGTTCTTGTTGAGTGTCCCAGTCTGGGGAAACTTCACGCAAATTAGCTGTCCCAGAAGTAGGAGGAGCGGGGTCGCTACCGTTTGTCTCTTTGGTCTTGGAACGAGTTCGTGCACACAGACATGTGGACTCTTTGACTTCGCTGCGGAGGCTGACCGCATCCATTTTATTTGACTCTTGTGGTGGTCGCATGCTCTGGCGCTGGGGGAGAAGCGGTTCTGCAACGACGCCGGATCGTGCTTCCTCCTTCTTCTCGCTGATGTTTCGTTTCTTTTTTTGCTTGTTTTTTTTTTGTTTTGTTTTTGTATTTCTAGTTTATTTGTTTTTTTCTTTTTAATACAGCCTAGTAATAAGCTAAAATTGATTATTCAGGCGACTTATGCCCTTGGTGGCAGTCGCCAGATGGGCACCTTTAAAAATCTCGAAGCTCAACCTGCAATTTTCATGTGGGATAACGCCCCATGCCGAGTCGGTCAAGAACTTCTGAAACAAGAAGCACATCTGTTATATACTGGCCAGCACAGATTTCGGACCAGAATCCCATTGGAAATGTTTGGCTCGGAGAAGTATAAAACGAGGAATTCGAAAAATGTTCAAGAACTCTGGGAAAACTTTCAAGATGAATGGAACAAGATGTCTGTTAAGGAGTTTCAACAGTCGGGCGTTGAGTCAGGGAGGGCACGCAATCCTTTAAATGTGAGCTGTAGCTCTGTTGCCTTGACATCCACTTGGGCAAGGGGAGGGCATAGCAAACACTCACAATCAGTGAAGCTATTTTCTTTAAGTTGATAAAGAATGAGAAGAGAGAAAGAGATCGGTCACAATATGTTAAATATGGTTAAAATGAAATATCAGGAAAATATTAAAAATGAGTCTGATAGCGCAAATGCCATGCACCCTAGTATCCAGGGGGTAGTAATATTGTTGACGTCGGTTGTGCCCTTTTCCTCTAGCCTTGTAACTATGGCTATAACGCCAATGACCCTCCGTCGGTAGATGGGGCACAGAGTCAAGGTGATCAGGCAGTCGGCGGCGCAACGGAACTCTTCTTTATGAGAAAGGACTGCGTGAATATGGTACACGGTGCAATCTGACGTTAAATGATGATTCTTGCGAGGGGTTCGATCGTGAAAGGGAACGTGTGATCTTCAGTGATGATGTAGCAATTCAACGTAATTTGCTTGCCCGTTTTCGAAAAACGGTACGACACAGTGGCGGAGAGCAAAAGTAGCTATATGGCTTTAAATTTATTCAAAATACAAGATGTGCTCAGAATGCATTAATTTAAAGCTTACAAGGGTTTTTATATGGGGAAGGAGGGGGCTCGCCTCCAAAGGGGTTTACAAATAGGATATTACTTGAGGAGCTATGGGCTGGTTTAATGGAAGTCTTCCAATCCTATATTACGTGGGAGGAGTTTTCACAATTTTTTTTTATGTGGATCTACCAGTGTTAATAAAAGAAGGGCAGGTTGCTATCCAACTCTGCCTGTTTATTTGTACATTTTTTCGACCAGTGGACGGGCTTATAACCGATCTTAGAACTGGCTGGCACCGTGAATACAAAAGGATTGTTTTTATAGTATAACAGATTCCTAAGCATTTTTCCTAGCAGTGTATGGTTAAGTTTGCTTACATGATACTTGCAGCAATACTATCGAAAGGTGGAAAGGTTAATAAAAAAAATTATTAAACCTGAGAGTGGGGTATTGAGAACATCTGAGCTCTTAGGCATTGTTTGGGTTATGGCGCGGTAGACTGCAAAAATTTGCTGTTGCATCGTCTATGGTCAAAAAATCAATTACAAAGTTGGGTTATACACGAAAGACTGGGATAAACACAGCTGAGCTTTGAAACAAAATGTAACCTTTATGAACTGCTAAGAGTTTCATTTGTATCCGTTTATCTATTATCTATTGATCTATCTGTCTATTGAATTATAAGCAACTGTGTTTTTTCCCTAGGTATGGAATTGAGAGGCGGACTTTCCGTTTCATCTAACTATACTAGTTACTTCCCTTTTTAAGGCACTTAACAATATAAACCACAATAAAACTTTCGCACACAGAGCCACCTGGTAACACCTTTTGAGTTTGGCAGAAGCATTGAGCGTCATAGTTTATATGAGTTAATTAACTAAGTATGGGTCCTGACCCAAACGAGCAAAACCCAGCAAACCTGACTCAAATATCCTTGGTTTCTCTCAAACAAACCCAAATAATAGATATATTTATACATATGTACATATATATTGGGCAAAAAAGAGCGAAGCGAATCTTCAATTACTTCACAAGGACTCGTCGAGAGTGGATCGTGTCTTATTTAAAACCAAAATATTGAGAATTTAAGTTGAAATATTTTTTTCTATTACATATAAAAATTTCGAGTGAAAAGGTTTAATACAAAAATAACACGAGCCAAGAAGATCCCAGGAGTAGGATCACGCTGTCGAAATCACCTGTTAAAAAATACCCATGATTACGAATCGTTACAAACTTTCCACTCCATTTTCATTCAGTTCTTCAGTCAATTCAGCCAATTAGGTCGTCAGTGGGGATTAATCAAAAAGGCAGAAGCAAAGCCTCCCATTAATCATGTATCAGTCAATTAAGTAACCCTCAATTGAGCCCAATTACATTTTTACGGTCTAACACAAATCGATATACCAAATGGGGTTAGAATTTTCCATATATCTTTGCTCTGTGTGACACGGATTCGTATCTATCAAAGAGAAAATGAAGTTGACGTCATTGGTACGAGAGAGAAAATTAATTTAAAAATCAAAAGAATGGATACATCATTTGAACAAAGGTAGTAAGGAAATGAAAACGGAAGATAGTATGGTCCACTATGATCACGGGAAATAAAGCAAAAAAAGAAAAGAAATAAAGAAACTCAGAAGCAAGTGACAGGAGCGAAAGGAAATCAGGCTATTTGCCCTTCTAAATACATTAATTCCATAGGGACAACGACAAAGGAATATTTCCCGTAATTTGTTTACATTTGATTTGAGAGTCCAATTCGAATATGCTGCGCTTTAATCAGCTTGAAACCTTCGTGTTGCTGCTCTGCAGAAACTTCTTCCTGAGATATTCATTTCGCTGAACCTTGTGTTGCAATTGGGTTTTCGTTGTTACTTACTTTTCTGACCAGCTTACGCTGAACCTTTCAATGGTTTCACCATATTAATCGGAGCTAGCTCGCACAGACTTGTGTTTTTTTCCGTGTTTCTTGCCATTTTTCTAAAAAAATAAGGCAGATATTTTTTTATATCGATTTCAAAGTAGCTTTTGATACTGTTACATATAAAAATGAAATAAATCTAAAACCGCAAGGAATAGAGGGCAACGTACAATCTGTTCTTGGACCCTTTGCTTTTTTAATATATATATATATATATATATATATATATATATATATATATATATATATATATATATATATATATGTAAATTGAAGCCAAAACCAGTATTCGGAACATATATAATTTTGAACGTTTCGAACATTAGCTATGTTCATCTTCAACCTATAATGGAGTAAATAATATAAAAACAAGCAAGCTTAGAATACATAGAGAGATATGTATTAATGACTGACAATAAGTTTAAAGTTTGTTGAATTTGAGAGAAAATAATGCGACAATGTAATAATGAATAAAGTTAGAGTTTAGTAAATATTCAATAAAACAATGCACAAAATTAGCGAGAGGACAATGCGAAATTACAAAGAAAAAAATGCAAAATTATAAAAACAAACTGAGAAAACAAAGCAAAAATTAAAATTCAAAATGAAATAAATGAATGAACACTTACCAACTTGGGAGAAGGACAGGAATCAAATGATTTAAAAGGTGGAAAATTTGAACTGAGCTAAACATGGTAGTTGTTTAAAATAACTGAAATTTGGTCAACCAACTAATAGAACATTATAATTATCGGATCATTGAGTGAGTTGTTATTACATTATAGTTGAAAATTAATTTTGAAACATACTAAAATTAAGATATTTGAATTAATAGATGTAAAGTGGTGTGGATGACTGACTCGAATTTAATTCTGGATTAAGCATTTGAATAAATAGAGATTCCAAAATGTTGATCTATGGATTTATCCGCAGAACCCAAAACTTTGAAATTTGAGGGGGACAATAATGAGGTACAAGTATCCGAATGATTCCTTATTGCAGATAATTCTGGTTTAGCAATGGGTGTGTCTGTGTAGTGGGAAACCCTCTTATGTCTGCAAATCCTTAGCTTTAATTGTAGCGTAGTTTTACCTACGTAGCGATTTTGGCAACTCCTACACATAAATTGATAAATAAGTGAGGCCCTGAGTAGCAAGGGTAGCTTCTCCTTATGAAACAAGTAGGTTTTAAGAGAGATAGTATTAATTGGTACACAGTAGAATTTGATTTGTTGGGGAGGCCATAGAGTAAACCAGGAGTTGAACCTGAAGTAATGTTCTTCAGACAATCCTTTAGACTTAAGCTTACGAAGAAATCTGTTAATTTTATCCTCTATCCTAATGACACTTTGAAATGGATCACAATCAACTTTAAGAAATTTAGAAGAATCATTCAATATAGAATTCAGTTTGTCCACCTAATCAGTCTTATTTAACAATACCACACCTCTGCCTTATTTGGTTTACATATAGCTAAATCTGGACGTTTTAAGTTCTTTAAAATATTAATATCAGAAAAACTGAAGACGGGAAGGAATTCTTGAACGGGTAAAACTATGTAGGTATGAGTGTGTTATGGACTTTAGGTTATTAACAATATAAGAAAAATCAGACTGCCAAAGTGGTAAACTCATTATGTATGAAACTATAACTTCAAATTTATGAAGATAATTAATACGAACGGTTAATCTTAAAGCAAGGCAATTTAAAATCCAATCCTAGAGCCAAAATTTTCTTTTGAGTCTTTGGTTAAAATGGAGTCGCTAAAATTGAAAACTACCTTATCTGGATCAATTGACAGAACTGAAGAAATACCTAAATTTTCGAGTTTCTTAGAATGCCTAGTTTGAGTTGAGAGCCTGTATGAATCTGGTTAACTTTTCAAGAAATTGACCAGATGGTTATAATCTAAACAGGATGTCAACTGTTTAAAGCGATTTGCTATTAAGGAAATCGATTTAGAATAATTATCACACAGCTTTTTCTTAAAATTGATTTCAGAAATAAGGAGTTTTGAAGTCCAGAAGAAGTTATAAGTGTTCATTCATTTATTTCATTTTAATTTTTGCTTTGTTTTCTCAGTTCGTTTTTATAATTTTGCATTGTCCTCTCGGTATATATATATATATATATATATATATATATATATATATATATATATATATATATATATATATATATATATATATATATATATATATAAATATAACTCAACGTGGACAAATGTCAACTGTAAAGTAATACACATAGGTGATGATAACCTCTCTAAGAAGAAGAAGAAAATAGGGGTGATCGAATTTAAACCGAGTCAATCTCCAGGAACAGGATTTAGGCGTCTTAATATCGAGTGATCTAAAATTCTCGAAACAAAGTAGTGAGGCGTCACAAAAGCCACTCTGCGATATATACCGGCACCGGCAACGGCACCCAAATTAATAGTTGCAACGCTGCTATAACACAAAATTTATTTTGGTAAAAAAATATCAAGTTTTGGAATGTAATCGAAAGCAGTACAGTAAATATGATTAAGAATAGAATCGATATTACTTTAAAATATGATATTACATAAGTAAAAATCGTGAAACTTTATCCATATCCTGTTTTCTTTTACTCCTCGTTCAACTTTGTCTCCCATCTTTTTCCCTCGGCAGCTATGACCTGGCTGGCGACCGCCAGAAGAGATTAAAAAATTATTCTTTCCCCCCTCTTTTTTGAACTGGCCTAAAGTGAGTGAATCTGAGGATCTTTGGTGGTTGGTAATTCTGAAAATCTTCATCATGTTATTTCCCTTTAATATGATTGTTCTTCTATTTCTCATAAAATTCAGTGCCGATGAGATTCTTAGTAGACTCTTGTCTCCGTTTCCAATGAACAGAAATACATTAGAACTTTTTAAAAGGTTATTGCGTTTTTACAAGTTAGAGACCGGAGCGCATAATACCAGGTAACTCCAAAACGAGTCCAATTTCGATAGCCAACATTTCTATATTTTGACCAAGCCTGTCATGCGCAGGGTTCTTGAGGACTACCGTAACCCACTCAATTCCCCTTTAACTTTAATCCCCCCCCTCCTCCCTCACACTTGCCAAATCCAGGGGATCAGGGACTGGGTAAAGCTTTACGGTTTCGTGAAGCCTATCTCGAATCACCGAATCCACGGAAGCGGGATAGACCTTTCTGCTTCGCGAAGCCTATTTCGAATCGCCGATACCAGGGGATCGGGATAAACCTTATTGCTTTGTAAAAGGTATCTCGAATTACCGACTCCAGGGGAGCGAGATAGGCCTTAATGCTTCATGAAGCCTATCTCGAATCGCCAACTCCAGGGAAGCGGGATAGGCCTTACTGTTTAGAGAAGCCTATCTCGAATCGCCGACTCAAAGGGCTCGGGGATACGGGATAGGCCTTATTGCTTCGTGAAGCCTATCTCGAATCGCGGGCTCAAAGGGCTCGGAGACACGGGATAGGCCTTATTGCTTCGTGAAGCCTATTTCTAATCACCGACTCCAGAGGAGCGGGATAGGTCTTACTACTTCGTGAAGCCTATCTTGAGTCAAGGACTCTAGGAGAGATGGATAGGCCTTACTGCTTCGTGAAGCCTATCTCGAATCACTGACTTTAGGCGGTCAGGGATTGGGGATAGGCCTTACTGCTTCATGAATTCTATCTTGAATCACGGACTCCAGGGGATCGGGATAGGCCTTACTGTTTCGAGAAGCCTATCTCTAATCACCGCCTCCAGGCGATCGAGGAATCGTGTATCCCTTACTGCTTCAAGAAGCATATCTCGAAGCACTGACTCCAGGGGATCGGGATAGGCCTTAGTGTTTCGAGAAGCCTATCTTTAATTGCCCACTCCAGAGTATCGGGGACTCGGGATAGGCCTTATTGCTTCGTGATGCCTATCTAGAACCACCGACTCCAGGGGATCGGGGATGCAGGATATACATTACTGTTTCGTGAATTCTATCTCAAATCACCGACTCCTGGGGAGCAGGATAGGCCTTACTGCTTCGTGAATTCTATCTCGAATCACCAACTCCAGGGGAGTGGGATAGGCATTAAAGCTTCGTGAAGCCTATCTCCAATCACTCACTCCAGAGGATCAGGATAGACCTTACTGCTTCGTGAAACCATCTCGAATCAGCGACTCCAGGAGAGCGGGATAGGCCTTAGAGCTTCGTAGGGTCTATCTCGAATCGCTTACTCCAGGTGATCGTTACCTCGGGCTAAGCCTTACTGCTCTTGAAGCCTACCTCGAATCATCGACTCCAGGAGAGCGGAATAGGCCTTACTGCTTCGTGAAGCCGATTTCGAATGGTTGACTCTAGGGTAGTGGGATAGGCCTTACTGCTTCGAGAAGCCTATCTCGAATCACCGACTCCAGGGGATCGGGGACTCGGGATAGGCCTTACTGCTTCCAGAAGCCCATCTTGAATCGCCGACCCCATGGGATAGGGGGCTCGGGATAAGAGTTAATGCTGCGTGAAGCCTATCTTGAATCCGGGATCTTCGGGTGTAGGCAAGTGTGAATTAGACACCACTGCATCTCCTTCCTTGTCTCAAACACCCTATTCAAACACACTAAACTACAACCAAACACTGACGCCGCTCGTAAGTGAAATTTGCCGTTAAGGCAAAAATTATTTGGTGTAAACACGTTTTCCCAATTTGTCGAGTCTCCTTTGTCCGAACTGGGAAAACGTGATTTTTGGAGGCGTAAACCACGAAAAAATCGTTGACAGTTTTGAAAATTTGCTAATTTATGATGCCAGAAAATGTGACGAGAGTACAGCGTGGCCCCAAAGTCGGGCTATCATAGGAAGAATTCACAACACTCTCATTTGATAAAAAAAATCAGTCATTGTTTTTTAGAAAAAAATAATTCAATAAATAAGAAGTTATTCAATATTATAGACATTCAACTGTTAAATGGTGGCGCAACTTTTGGACCACCCTATATATAATCTTTGTAGCCAAAGGAGACACCATAACTTTCCGGAATAAAGGTAAGTTCAACGGGGGAGTTGAAAACAGTATAATTATGACTTACGTCCTACACCTAACATCAGCGGTCGGCAACCTCCATCCCGCAAGCCGGATCTGACGCATAAATCGAAATCATCCAGCCCGAAGTCCTTAAGATAAATATTCTATCAAGCTGGCTCGAAGGCGGGTTTAAGGTGGGGGGGGGGAGGGACTTTCCTAATCTAGAAAGCTGGCTCCCAACTACTTTTGGCTTATGGCCCCCAAGGGAACCTTATTTTTTCCTGTGGCTTCCATGACCATTATTTTTAATAGGTAATATGCTGATTAACTCTATTTTACACAATATGTTCGTAATGTGCAAAATACTTGTTTACAAATAAATTAAAATTCGAAAGTATACATAGGTATGTAGTCTGTGACCACTCTAAATCTTACATTTTCCTGTGTCTCTCTTCTAATGTGCCATGGCCCCCGGTTGGGAAACACTGATCTAGAACAAACACTGAGGATCATCTGTGACGGAAAAGCGACTCGCTTCTTTGTTTGTATCAGTGGTGTTACATGCCAGTATATATCTACACATATATTTACAAGAATAATATATTTTATTAGCAATTATTTATTAGTCTTATTAGTTCATATATTTCCTGTTTTCTGTATGTTTTACTCACATAGGCCATGGCCCCTATACAAAACAAGGTTGCGGACCCCTGCTGCTTACATTATCCAGTAGTAAAAGGACCATCTAACTCAAGAAGTCCTAATGTGCCTCCTCGTGAATCAGTGCTCGAACACACTATTTTAGTCCCGTTTGCAATTAATATGCCTATTAAACCATAATACCTACACTACCGAGCAAAATGAGAAAACGATTTTCCTTTATTAAAATATTTTTAAAAATATGGTGAGTAATAAATGAAATTTCAACGGTACATGAAGGCATTCATTAATATATTTTATCAAGATTTCATATGATACAATCGTGTATATTCAAGAAATTATGCTAAATAAGCTAACAAAATAAAATATTGACGCGTGCAAAGTAGGACAACGATATTTTAGGAACATTCTAGAAGTTTCTTGAAATCATTTGGCAACATTTTACTAAATAGGTAATAAATGTACAACCGCCATTGTTGTCGTACTCACTCTAGAGATATGCCAGCACTCGAGAAAGCGATTCCCGAATTCCGTCATAGATAATTAATTGGTCGCTTGAAGATTTCGGGGAAGGGTCTTTCTGGGATTTCAAGAGAGGTAGGAAGGTTCAAGAGTGATTCCACGTGTGATTCTGAAGTTATACAATGAAAACAAAACATATAAATCTGCTGAAAATGTCGATCGATCCCAAATAACCACCGTATGACAAGACAGAGATATTCAGGGGCTTCTCTATGAAGGATCCATTCGAGACTGTAGCAGGAATTTTTCGAAAGATTAAGAACATATGGGCAAGGAAGTGAGCCGTTTCACAGTCTCCCGTGAACTCAATGCATCTGTTTTAAAAGCTCGTTCTCCAGCAACCAAACCAATCATCAGTAAGAAGAACCAGAAGGCGAGACTCGAATATGGTGAGGCTCATGTTGTTTGGAGAGATAAAGATTGAGGAAGAATTCATTTCAGCCACGAAATTAAATTTAATTTAGTTGGATATGATGGAAGACTTAACCCTAAATGAGTTAAAAAGTCTCCCGAACATGGAGGAGGAAGCGTGATGGTATGGGGGATGTTTTCACTTGAAGTCGGCCAGCTAGTGCAAATAATTGGAACGGTAAATGCGAATATGTACCTAAACCTCGGACAGCAACATGTTATACCTTCACTCCGAGCCTCTCTGAACAAGCCACCAGTAATTATAAGGACAACGCGCCAAGCCATACTGTAAAGCGAGTAAAATACTATTTCGAACAAGAAGATATCCAAGAATACAAAGCAGAGGGTAGTATTAAAGGGAGAGAAATAGCAATAAATGGACGTTATTAGCGGGCTACCCCGGGGATCTATTTTGAGCCCATTATTATTCTTGGTTTATATTAACGACCTAGTGGTAGGTGTTAAAATCAAAATGTCAATGTTGCTGATGTGGGAGAAACACAGGGAAATTTCATAATTTAAAGTGATTTAATAGACTAGTTGCAAGGGCACACAGGCGGCAGATGATATTCAACCATCAAAATTGCAAACTTGTTCACATGGGAAACCAAAATAGTTAATTTAGCTATAAAATGGAAGGTTGCTAGTTGGACTCCGCTGAAGATGAGAAGGATTAAGGAATAGTAATAGATCTGTCCTTGCGGTTCCTTAACCAGTGTTTAGAGGCTCGAAATAAAGAAAAGAGGGTATAGTAGTGTCATAAAAGTAAGGAAGTTATTTTCAAGCTATATGTTAGACCACACCTGGAATATTGTATTCAAGCATGGTCGCCGCGTCACGGGCGGGATTTCAACATTGTGGAAGCAGTACAGAGAAGAGCAACAAAAATGATACCTTCTTTGAGGCACCTTGATTATATGGATAGGTTGGGGGAACTTAACAACATGTTTTCATTGGAAATGGGGTGCTTAAGGGGCGATATGATCTAGCGTGTTAAGATGTTTAAGGGGATTGATAAATAGTAGAGTTTTTCGAGTTGGCGACTGATGATAGGACAAGAAATCACTGTTTAAAATAATAAAAACCAATCTAGATGCAAGATTTGAAGAAATATTATTTCAACAATAGAGTCTTGGATTCTTTGAATGCATTGCCTGGGGGTGTTGTAAATAGCTCTAGTTTGACATCATTCAAAGGAAAGCTAGACAGGTATATGGAAGAAGAGCATATATAACCCGATTTTGCAAGCTTATATATATATATATATATATATATATATATATATATATATATATATATATATATATATATATATATATATATATATATGATAGTGAATCCACTTCTAGGAGCATAGAATTTATTTAAGAAACTAGTTTCGGTATGGAGTTTTCCATACCTTCTTCAGTCGTATAATGGGAATAAAATTAACAACACAATCCCATTCCTCTAATTTAATTGAAAAATTTAGAAAAATTAACATAGAAGGTAGCCGCTTAGTTAGCTTTGATGTAGATAACCTGTTCACTAATGTCCCAGTTAATGAAGCCCTCGATGTTCTATCTAAGGTATTAGACAATCCGATATTAAGCCTCTCACTAGGCAAAATTAAAATTATAAATCTTGTAAAACTTTGTGTTACTGACAATGTATTCATTAGTGAAATGGGTTCCTTCCTTCAAAAATATGGACTTAGCATGGGCAATCCCTTATCGCCCATATTATGTAACCTTTTTATGGAACATTTTGAAGTAACCTTACTCCCTTTTGTCATTCCACATCCATATTTTGTATGGTTTATGAATGTAGACGATGTCATATCGATTTGGCCTATAAAAAGTTTAAATTCATTCAACAATTTCTTTAGAAATCTTAACTACCTCCATCCCACTATCAATTTCAAAGCCTTTTTCGATGTCAAAATTGTAAGAGTCATTGACCAAATTAGCTTCAATGTGTACCAAAAACCACCCCATTCGAACTTTTACAACGACTTCTTTTGACACGATGATGTTACCATTAAAAAAGCCGTTGCAACAGGTCTGTTCTTGAGAACGCTTATAATCTATGTTCTTTGCTTTTTAGAAGATGAGATTACATATAAAACCTGAACATTTATTGGATTAGATTATCCCCTCCACGTCATCAATGAGATCTTATCTAAAGCTAAATCTACATATGACCGCCCCATGAATAAAAACAAAGTGAGTAACACGAATTGTCTATCCCTCCCATTTTCTCCCTCCCCTCAAACAAGTAAACAAGAGTTATTTCTCCAGGTCGAGCCTCGTTTAAATATCCTTTTTTACCATCCTTAAATCTTTCCCTTCGACCAAGCCCATGGATCAGACAAATGAGGCAGCTGTATATGTAATCCCGTGTGTATCCACAAACTGTCCCTCATTCTACATAGGAGAGACTGGGAGAACATTAAAAAAAAAATGAATATATGAACATAAAGGTGATGTCAGGCGAGGCAGTACTACATCCATTATTTTTAACCAGTTTACCAATTACAACTACCAAATAAATTGTTCAAAGGCCCAAATTATATATAATTGTAAAGATTTCTGTAATAGAAAAAATGTACAGGGTGCCCTGAAAGTCCCTACCCATCCATATATTATTGTGTTCTAGTTAATTATGCAGGTATTAATAATTTGTTTCTTCTTTTGCAGAGAAAATATGGCAGATGAAAGTCCATTTACACTTGAAGAGCGTCTTGTGACAAGTACTTGGGTACAGGAGCGCAAAAATACTGGTGACACCCTGGATACAATAAGATATATGGATAGGTAGGGACTTATGGTCTACCCTGTATAATCAATACTAATGGGAGAAATTCCCAATTTGAATCTTTCGGATGGTCAATTTAAATGCAGCTCCTATTCTCAGAACCTGATTGTAAAGAGTTTAGTTAAGGATCTTAGAACCACATCTCCCTGATTAATGACCCTTTTTTTCCGGGGAATTTTTTTCCCCTTCGATTTTGAGATATTTAGTAACTTGTGTTGTATTATAAGCTCAATATAACGAGCCTACTAGTTGATGGCTGATAACAAAATCCAATGGTTGTGTTTTATTGGGGAAGGGGGGGGGATACTATGACAGATGACTTTGATCGGCCCTAGTGACTTTTTTCATCCTATATTTTTATGTTGTTAAGTTATGTTATTCTCCCCTCTCATATTTGTAACATCATGACTTTTTGTATGAGAGTCGGGATCAGCTACTGCCGTTTCGTTATTTTTTACTAGTTCTTATCAGACATATCCCTTCTATTTATTAATTTTTCAAAGGAGTTTTATCTACTTGTTTTTCTTTCGATTGCTGCTTCTTATTGAATTACAGCCACTCCCTTTTTCCTGCTCAATTATTAACCAAGACCTCATGGTCTCCAAAAGATATGCTTACAGAGCCCCCCCCCCCCTCTCATCGAAATTCCCTCATGCTGTGAACCCCCTGATCACAAGAAAAAGCTTTTCGTGCATGAAAGAAACACGAGGCCCTTAAGGAAACTGTACAGTGCAAATTGAGCGGAAAAATAATGATAATAAATATACGCATTTTTATGGCGCTCTTCAAGTGCGCCTTTCTACCATCTAAGAAAAGACTTGAGAGAACTGTGTGTTCAAGGCATGCTTGGAAGTACCAAGGGAAGGGGAGGAGGGTATGGCAGCGGGCAAATCATTCCATATGCTACGGGAGAAACTCGAGAAAGTACAATCACCTCTGCACTGCAGACAGCAACGAGATAAAGTAATAAATGAGCGAAACGTAGGGATCCCAGATGGAGAGGTAGGATCATTGAGGAAGAAAGGTGAGAGGATGCCTTCGCCTTTAGGATCGTGTTGACGACGAAGAGGAGGAGGAGTTTGGCGGAGGTGCGGGATGGGAAGCCAGTGGAGATCAAGGAGCGGGGATCTTGCAGGAGAGAAACGTCCCCGGTTGATAAGACCACGGGCTGTAAAGTCTTGAACAAGTTGTTTTTTTTTTTAATGGGAGGTGAGGGTGGGGGTTGGGGGGAGCGCAAAAGGTTATCTTCTGAAAAACAAAAAAACAAAAACAGAATAGACTTGAGAACAGGAATCAGCATTCAATTAACTCGTAAACACAAGCGATCATCCGCCTGGAAACAATAAGTTCGACCATTTTTCCAAAATTGTTTTACCTGCCCCTCCCCCAGCCATCGCAACAATTATTGCTGATTGCATTCCTAGAAGGAATATAATCAAGAAAAAATGTCGCCACTTACGACTTCTTAGATAGAAAAAAAAGAGAAAAAATACGTGTAATCACCGAGGATATTCTCAACCAATGGAGAGGGAAAAAATGGGACGAAGGAAACCCCAAAAGAATGAGGATTAACTACGACAGAAAATGAAAATCTCTTCGAAATTGACACATTTTGGCCGGGTTATAATATATCCTTCTTCTTAGGGTTATGATGGACAATCGAGGTTATTCATTTTGTCCACACCATTGTTTCCGGCAACATTTTAAAAACAAGTTTAATGCCATTTTGGGAAAAAACTCCCCTTATGGAGACAGGATTGCCAGATAGGCTTTAAACTCCATAAAGCCCAAAGGAATAGTTCAATAACAAACTCTCCATCCAAAATATTGAGGAGCCTCTAGTGCAAGATTGCGAACTTAAACATAAACGATAAAGTATCTACAAAAAGCATTAATTAATAGGTAAAGATGATTAAGAAAAATGCTGAAAGTACCATCTGACACCATAGCAATAACCCACAATGGTATCGTCTTCGAAAATTTTATAGGAATAATAAGTGCTGGTGGAGTGGGGCAAATGCACTCACAGGAAGACTGAGAAATTATTAACTGGAAGCATTTTTCGTCTCTCTTTAAGGAAAAAACGATTAAGTGTAAAATTTCCATGATTATATACCATCCCATATTTCTGTAACACTGGTCCATTCTTCTAAATGCTACCATTACTATTAATTACTTCGCATCGCGTAACCTCTGTAAGAGAAGCGTCGTCTTCTCTTCTCTCTCGATTACATAGGGACAATGCACCAATACAAGCCAGTTGAGCAAGCTATTACGCTCTTCCATCGCAAATGATGTCGAAGGCTTCATGAACAATCTTAACCCCCTCGTATCCATCTAACATTAATGGAAAAATCGATCGAGCCCTGCTTTAAATTACCCTACCGTCTTCTGCTCCTGGTAACAAAAACCCAACTCCCATTAAGTCGAGATGGTGGGTGCCCTGTCATCGCTTGTCAATGACGCCGAAGAAAAACAAAGGCTGTATTTTGAAGATAACTTACCCGCGACAACGTTGTCGGCGGTCGGGAGTCGAGCAAGGACGTGCGACACCAACCCCACCTCGGTGCAGGCTTGCAGGTTCCGGACGCTTTTCCTCAGGATGGCAATGAATACTGACCATATTTCAGCCTGAAAATGCAAGGAAATGATTCACTTGAATTTTAGTCATTCTTATGAAAAGAAGAGAGTGTAAACACTGAGTTATGGGGGCTGGTGTTTAGCCAGTGAAATGCGGATTCTTAGTTGCTGGGAATGAAATAGCTTAGTAGGGGTACCACTACGGATATGCACTCGTAATGAAGCTTATTTCTAAGTGGGGAGCTACAGTTTACAGTGGGGTCTGAAAAAAGAGTTGCTACAGCGTACTCCAACCGTCCTAAAGTCGACTCAAATCGAAACTCCCCCCCGCGATTTACCAAACCTGATGTGGTTTAACTCTGCTAAAATCAGAAGACATTTTATTCACTCGGTTGGGTTAGATGGTGGAGCGATTTTTTCGGTTGTTGCCCATCTGGCAAAAACCGACTTGGGCATAAGTCGCCGAAAAACACGACAGCCTAGAACTAGGCTACTTTAAAATAAAAATATGAAAACTTAACAATCGATATAAATTGGAAAAACTTAACAATCAGGAAGCAATCTCCGGCAGCGGGGGGAGGTCCCCCTCACCCCGGTACAGGAGAGTGCAACCTACAAACAAAACAATAACAAAAAAAGAACCTTAAATAAAGGGGAGAAGCCCGGCCTCCCACAAAAAGTCAACAAGTCCACAAGTCAATGTGCACGAATCTGTCCCGAGTAGAAGGGACAGGCGGTAGCGACCCCGCCCATCCCGGTACCGGGACAGGTATCGTGCGCGAAGATCACCCAGACTGGGACATTCAACAAGAATGTGCCGAGCAGTCTGGGGGACGACGCAGTCGTTGCAATAGGGCGCAGGCAAGCGCTCCATCAAATAGCGATGCGTCACACGAGTGTGTCCGATTCGGAGACGACAGAAAGCAACCTGAAGCTGCCGCGGCATTGGGGGATAGGTCCATGGGAACAGTCGCGGCGCAAGGGCACGCAACTTTAAGTTCCCTTCGACCGTCTCCCATCTTCTTTGCCAAGCAGTCCGAAGAGCTGCCCGTATTCCTGCCATGTAGTCGGTGTAAGGAAGAGCGAAACGCTGGTTTTTTTGTTTTTTTTTAATTTTATGGAGCCCATCTGGAAACTACCCACTTGGGCATAAGTCGCCGAAAAACACGACAGCCTAGAACTAGGCTACTTTAAAGTAAAAATATGAAAACTTAACAATGATATAAATTGGAAAAACTTAACAATCGAAGCAATCTCCGGCAGCGGGGGGAGGTCCCCCTCACCCCGGTGCAGGAGAGTGCAACCTACAAACAAAACAACAACAAAAAAAATGAACCTTAAATAAAGGGGAGAAGGCCGGCCTCCCCCCAAAAGTCAATAAGTCCACCAGTCATGGTGCACGCACTCGTCCCGAGTACAAGGGACAGGCGGTAGCGACCCCGCCCATCCCGGTACCGAGACAGGTATCGTGCGCGAAGATCACCCAGACTGGGACATTCGACAAGAATATGCCGAGCAGTCTGGGGGACGACGCAGTCGTTGCAATAGGGCGCATGCGAGCGCTCAATCAAGTAGCGATGCGTCACACGAGTGTGTCCGATTCGAAGACGACAGAAAGCAACCTGAAGCCGCCGCGGCATTGGGGGATAGGTCCATGGGAACAGTCGCGGCGCAATGGCCCGCAACTTTAAGTTCCCTTCGACCGTCTCTCATCTTCTTTGCCAAGCAGTCCGAAGAGCTGCCCGTATTCCTGCCATGTAGTCGGTGTGAGGAAGAGAAAAACGCTGGTCCGGTCGCAGAGTCCTCGCGGACTCTTTGGCGACCTCATCGGCGCGCTCATTCTCCGCAATTCCTACATGTCCAGGAACCCAGCAGAAGATAATCTCGACATCCGCTTGGCTCCACAAAACCGTGGCGTCACGGATATCGCGAACCAGGGGATACGGAGATTTCAATGCCCCGAGAGCACTCAGGGCGCTTTGTGAGTCGCTATAGATCACAATCCGGTCTCCGAACCGGGCACGTCGCGTAATCTCCCGTACCGAGTGGTGTATTGCCACCAGCTCGGCCGTGAAGACAGACGCAGCGCCTGGTAGAGCCCCGCTGACTTCAAACAGAGGGGATACGGCGTGGAAGCCGACCCCCTCTTGGGACTTGGAGCCATCCGTATACACTGGCACGGTTCAAGCGTGACACGATGTGTGCTCCAAAAAGGTCGAACGCAATACTCCCGGCGCAGTACAAGCTTTGAGAGCAGAGGCGTGGCGACAAATAGCCAAATGTGGTACCCTCCAGGGTGGCGTCCTGGGCAAAACCAGGGGCGCCACCGGCCCGAGAGCGATATCTACCTCTCGAAGGAGTTTCCTGGCCCTAAACCCAAAAGGCTTAGGGTATGACTGGCGTCTCTCGACGGCATAGGCACCATCGAGAACAGCTGCGTATGCAGTGAGAGCTGTTGGCGACTGAGGAAGGCGCCGGGCTCACGCGTACAGTCGAGTAATACACTGCACGCGGCGCAGAGCGAGTGGCATCCCCCCAGCATCGACCAACAGGCTCTCAATGGGGTAAGTGCGGAAGGCACCGGTCGCAAGGCGAAGGCCGGTGTGGTGGATCGAATCCACCTTCCGCAATAAACGCTCGGCTGCGGATGCATAAAACTCGCATCCGTAGTCAAGCTTCGAACGAACAAAGGATCGATAAAAAAGTAAGGCAGTAGCCCTATCAGCGCCCCAAGCGCTGAACGTCACGGAACGGAGAATGTCCATGGCGCGGGTACAACAGACCCTAAGGCTGCGAATATGAGCCTCCCAGGTGAGGCGTCGGTCGAATACAAGACCAAGGAAACGGTGCGACTCAACCACATCCAGGCGCACCCCATTAAGAAACAAATCTGGGTCGGGGTGAAGCCGTGGATGGCGGCAGAAGTGCACCACCTTAGTCTTGGCCAAAGAAAACCGAAACCTGTGCGCTTCGGCATAGCGAGAGACGCGGTTCAATGCTTGTTGGAGTCGACGCTCCAGAGTTGGCATCTGGGCCGCGCTAAAAGAGATCGAAAGGTCGTCCACGTAGAGCGTAGCGAGAACATCTTCCGGCAGCACCGAGGTGATGCCGTTGATGCTCAGGGCAAAGAGTGTGACACTGAGGACACTTCCCTGCGGGACACCCTCTTCCTGCTCCTTTGGGCCGGAGAGGGATCCCCCCACCCGTACGCGGAATCGACGATCTCGCAAAAATTCAGATATAAAAATTGGGAGGCGTCCCGTCGCCCCCATCGTGTGGAGATTCTCCATGATACCGTATCGCCATGCGGTATCATAGGCCTTCTCCAGATCGAAAAACACCGTGGCGTAGTGCTGTCTACGAAGAAAAGCATCGAAGATGGCATTTTCCAGTCGGAGCAGAGCATCCGACGTGGAGTGGAACTTGCGGAAGCCGCACTGTGCAGAAGACAGATGGCCTCCGCTGTCCAGGAAATAGGCTAATCTAACATTTACCAATTTCTCCATCAACTTGCACACACAAGAGGTTAGAGAGATTGGGCGGAAACCGGTCGAAGTAGAGTGATCTCTCCCCGGTTTGCGAAAGGCGAGCACAGTAGCAATTCGCCAGGAGTCTGGGAGAAGACCTTCCACCCAAATCCTGTTAAACAAATCTAACAGAAAGGCCATGCCTTGCTCACCCAGGTGTCGAAGCATGGCGTACGGAACATCGTCCGGACCATGGGCGGTGTCCGCGCACGAAGCGAGAGCGGAACGCAACTCACTCAAGGTAAACTTGTCGTTGAAGGGTTCTCCGCCTCTGGAGGTAAAGTCCAGCGGGTGGCCTTCCGCGACATCACGACGTGCATTGAATGCTGGCGGAGCAGCATCACAGCTAGAGAATGCGGAAAAAGCGGTCGCTAAGGATTCCGCCACGGACGCGGGGTCCGAGATTGCGGTCCCATCTTCCTGGAGAACGGGAGGGGGGCCCTGCGAGAACTTGCCCCGAATCCTTTTGACTCGCTTCCAAACATCAGCTAAAGGGGTCTTCCCATGAAGTGAAGACACGTATGCCCGCCAAGAAGAGCGGCGGGCGTGCTTCGAAGTATATCGGAACCTAGCCCTAGCCCGACGAAATTCAGCGACAGTGAAATGGTTCGGGCGGCGCTTATAGCGCATGTACGCATAACGCTTCTGTTTGAGGGCAGTCTAACACTCGGCTGACCACCATGGGAGTGGTCGGCGTGCAAAACGGCCAGACGTCCTAGGAATAGTAGTCAGGCCGGCGGCGATGAGGTTGCCGGAGAACTCAAGGGCCTCATCTACCGACCTAAACTCCTCGACTGAGATAGAGAATTCAGTCATTTCCTGAATAGCAGGCCACCACTCCCACGCCAAGCACACCGAGGTGGTCTCTCAGGCAGCAGTTGCCCTGAAAATGATATTTGAATGGGAAAGTGATCACTACCATGGAGGTCATCGACCACCCCCCAATCAAAATCAGGCTGTGCATCCAAAGAGCAAAAAGATAGGTCAAGGCAAGAAAATGAAGCGGTTCTCGGACAGTGATGCGTAAACTCATCCACGTTTAGGACATCCATCTCAAGCTCTTAGATTAGATCGGCAAGGACTTGTCCCCTGGAATTTATGGAGTAATCTCCCCAGAGAGGATCCGTGCCGTTCAGATCTCCAAGCAAGAGATAGGGCCTCGGCATCCGTGCCACGACGCGGCGGAAGTCCCCCGCGTCGAAGTCAGCTGACGGTGGAATGTACGCAGAAATGATAGTATACCTCCTATCCAGGTGCAGCTGCACAGCCACTGCCTGAAAGGAGGTATCTAAAGAGAAAGGAAGAACGGAGACATCATGCCGGGTGTAAACCGCGCATCCCCCAGCCCGGCCATCCCGCAGTGGTGGGGTCCCAAGACCCTTATACCCCGGAAGGGCGGGCAGGGGGCAAGCGCCTAGAATGGTCTCCTGCAAAAAAATAGCTAACGGGGAACGGGACGAGACGAGCCTCCGCAGCTCCTCCCAGTTGGCCCGGAGTCCACGGCAATTCCATTGAAGGAATATGACCTCCAGGCCTAGCTCGGAGGAGACGCGGGGGCCCTCCTCGAATTGAAGTCCCTCACGGGAATGGCCGTACGCTTCCCGGGGGCAGAACCCCAGGCGCTGTTGGCCGGACAAAGCGCTGAAGGCGCTGTTGGCCGGACAAAGCGCTGAAGGCGCTGTCGCCTTCGAGGACTTATTGGGGGAGGTTGGGCTCGCCATGCGAGTCTTTTCCTCCCTCCGCCTCGAAACCTTAGGCGGGCGTTGCGGCTTCAGAGGCGGGGGGCCCTCTTTTCGAGGAACCACCGTCTCCGAGCCACCCGCCACACCTTGGGGCGTAGGCAAAGGAGCCGAAGCTCCTTTGTTGCTGTCCTCCTTTCGGGGGACAGCTTTAGGAACCCCGGAAGATGGCCTAGCGACCATCTTCAGGGGTGTTGCCTCATGTGAGTCTAACGACTCGGTGGAGGCGCGTGGCCGTTTCGCCTTACGGGAAACGGTCACGCTGGGGGAAGAGGGGGGGAGCCCTGGTTTTAGCCGGGGCTGGGTACGAACCCTTTTTGCCGCCAGATTTACCAGGGGAGCGCCCGGGTTGGGTAGAGCCCGCAGAAGGGCTCCGAATGGGCGCGGAAACAACCGTGCTCGTTGGCCGTGATGGGCCAGGAGCAGAGGGTGCCTTTCTAACTATTGAGGCATATGACGTCCTAGGCAGAGCCGGGCGCGCCAGGACCAAGTCCTTAGCCTCGCGGAATGAGAGTCGATCCTGGGCCTGAACGGCCAAGATTTCTTTCTCAAGGAGATATGCACCACATTGCTTCGAAGAAGCTGGGTGCGGCTATTCGCAATTGACACACTTGGCCACACACGATTTGGACTTATCGTGTGCGACCTTGGAGCAATTAACACAGACTTCGGGTGGCCCAGACTTTGCACGTCTACAAGATTGATTTGTATGGCCGAAGCGGTGACAGTAATAGCACCGCTGCGGCAGTGGCACGAATGCCTTCACGGGGTAGCGGTACCAACCGGCACGCACCGACTCAGGGAGCTTGTCACAGTCGAACGTGACGAAGAGTGTAGGGGTGGGTCTCGAAGCCCCTCCCTGTTTTCTCATCACACGTTCGACCTTGACCACCCCATGGTCGGCCAGCTCTAGGGTGATGTTCTCAATGGAGTAGTCAACGAGTTCCCTCGCATAAACTACTCCTTTCACAAAGTTCATGGTAGAGTGCGGCGTCACACTCACCGGGGTGCCATGAAGTGTCCGGAGAGCACTTATCTTGGCCGCCTCGGCGGGATTCGCCAGAAGGCTCCCGTCCGAGAAACGGGTCACCTTCGGCTCTTTACCAATTGCACAAGCTAATCCTCTCCTCTGATGGATCATGTTGCCCTTGGACAACATGCTGCCATCAGTGGAGCGAATAACAAGGAAGCGTTTGAAGCCAGCGGGCTCGAAAACGCCAGGTAACCTTTGAATGAGGGGCCCCGATGTCATCGAGGCTCCGCCCTGTGCACTTTTGGTCTTTGTCATGGTCAGGAGTTCTGTACCCGGGGGAGGCAGAGGGGCCGGATGTGCCGATCTTGGCTTGGTCGCTTGCCAGAGTGGCAGCAGACCCATCCGTCCCCGCAGCCCTCGCGGATGGAGAGGAGCCCCGAGTCCTTTTAGCCTTTCTTGTCTTCTTTTTCTTTTTAGGAGAGGAGGGCGGGGAATGAACCCGCTTCTCACCTCCGCCGGTAGAAGCCCCCAGGCCAGATGTACCGGCCTCAGCCAGGTCCTTCTCCGAAATGGAGAAGGTCCTGGTGGTCGTAGGGGCATCATCCGGAGGAGATCCCTCCCCTCCTTGTACTGCCTGAGAATCCCCAGCCGTTTGAGGAGGACCTTACATAGGGGCGGATTCAGGTTCGGTGCTTGGCGCCGAGCCCGGATTCCGCACTATGGAAGGCCCTACCGTCTGAGGCTGGTTTTCCTCAAGGACCATGTCTATCACAGGAGGGGCCTCCAGTTGGCCATCCCCTCCCAGGACATCGCAGGTCCCCTTGGCAGCGTCATGAGTCTTTAGTGGGGAGGCACAGGCCTTGACCCCGGCAAGCTTTAATATTCTTGCCAGCAGGTCTTTTGAGGGAAGCGACCGAAGGGGCCTGGCTTCCCTCTCCCCCCTAAGGGGGTTTGCCCTACCGAGCCGCTTACACGAGGGGCGGTCGGCAATGGGCTGCCTGCTGGCTTTCTTGGCAGTCCCCTTAGAAACAAAGGAGGGACTGCCGTTGGAGATAGGGAGGTGCCCGAAAGCACCTCCAGAGAAGGGGGTGAGGGGGAGTCCCCTACATCCGTAGGCGTAGGAGAGGAGTAAGCCTCCTCTCCGGTTAAAGAAGTATGGAGGGTCCCCTGCGCAAGCACAAGGGGGGAGACCTCCATTTTCTCGGTGGAGCTGCCCGAGGGCGGCTCCATTGATGTTCTTGGGCAAGTTGGGGGTTGGGTTTTTTTTTTATTTACATCATTGGGCATGGTGACCCTATTTGTGCTACGGGACGCAATAGCTAATCACCTATTGCAGTTGCCCGCACTGCAAGAGGTGCTTACAGGCCTGGCAGAGCCAGGCGCCACCATTTCGGACCACCCCTCCCGCCTGGTGGCCTGGCAGTCCATCGGCATGGCGGCTCCACCTTTACACGGCGTAAAAATATATAGAATGTGAAGAGGAGAGGAAAAGGGGTGTGAGGAAGGTATGGGTGGGGATGAAGCAGGTTGTTAAAAAACCGCCATCCCGAACCGGAGCTCAGGGGTTAGGGAACATTGTCCCCTCTCCCCTCAGCCCCGATCCGGGACGGTTGGCTTGATAAGAAGGTCAGCATCTACCCTGTGAAATTAGAGGCTGACCAGAGAAAGTTGTGGGAGAGGTTGTATGAAAAGAGAGGAAACAAGTGTTTTGAAGGAAGGAAGAGAGGCTAAGCTGGGGCCGGACGGGGTGCTGAGTCCCGTCAGCACGGCGGCCAGGATGGCAAATCGCCGCGCCCCTTACGGGGGCGACTTTCGATAACGACCGAGGTTATTTACTCCCAATTTATAGTTGGAAACACTTGTAATTATTCGGGCACTTTAGCGAGCACGTGATATGGCAAGCGAGATAGAGAAGAAATGACCAATTCAACATGGTAACGAGAATTATTATTTTTTTATATATATAAATATATATATATTTAAAGCAAAAACCAATGTGAGTATTTCCAGTAGAAAGTTTGAAAGGAGAGATCCGTAAAGAAATAAGAATTAAAGAAAGTGAAACGGTATGGAAGATATAGGTATAGCCGTAAACACAGCGGCAGGTGTTGGAGCTGGAAGGGCACTCAATAACCCTGACCTTAATTATTGAAACACGGAATAAAATAAATATTAGCGCACTACGGGGTTTTATTTTAACTCCAAAGGTCCTTCCTTGCCCTACTTTCCCCACTTTCTCTACGACTAGCCATAGAGCACAGCTAAGGTTCTTTGCTAGTCTTGATTCTATAATTCAAATGTGCACCCCACTAACATATTTCTGAAAACTCTTCTCTGTAGGTGTTTTCGTCTCCAGCTTTTTTCCAAAATATTAATTGCAAAGCTATTTTCAGTAATTCTTTTATTATTTAAATAAAGAGGGGATGATTTTGAGAATAAGTACGTTAAAAGAAATTAGGAGAGCCAAGTAACTCTCCTTATCTCCTTTGACGTTTGTTAGAGTACTGCGATTGCCTCATCATAGGACAATGATCTTTTGTCGGTCGATGCATTTGCACACGTGTCTAAATTTAAAATCTATTTAGAAAAAAATGGAAATACCAGGAATTTCGTGAACACAATCGGGGTGACAGCAAAGTATAGAAGAGAGTAACGTTCGAATTCCTACACGAACCATTTACTTATATTGCCCCCGGGGACCTTCGGTCGACAGCCTCGATGGACTCCATTGACGGTACGGAGTTCGCCCACAAATCCATCACTCTGTGTATCTACATGCGTTGTCCGAGTTGTGCGTGTGTGAATGTATAATGAACTCAGCTTAGTTCCTGGTGGTAACGGGGCCATATGTCTGTAACAATCATGCCAGCGCGGTATTTGCGTGTGGTGGCCACACCGGAGCATTGCCTGGCGACCCGTGTAGGACGTATTCTTCATATTTGATATCGATTGGAATGGCGTTGAGGAGATTTGTACCTATCGATTGGATGCCAGGCTATGCTATTGTATGTTTGGATTGTTTTGTAGATAATGGTGATATGGTTTAAGTGGGGTGGGGTTCCTTGGAGAACTCGACCCATAAAATTAACAAGAAATATCGCCAATCATAAAAGAAGGGAATCCAAAAGGTTCACGGAAAATTCGAAATAACTAAAACATAAGCATCGAATTTCAATTGTTTTCCAAGCACGACAAATTCGTATGATCAGGTCTGATATGTACAAAGACGAACCGATTTGTTGGAATAATACGGAAGGAGCTGTTTAAAAAGCACTATAATTTTAGCAGCATGGCGTTGTTAAAATGTAAGTATTGACAAGCATGGAATTATCGATAGACTTGTGACGTAGGATGAGTGAAATCAACGATGTTTTTGAATATTTTATATTAAAAATGCACCAACGAATCCCTGATTATGGCTCTTCTTCTACCAAAATTCTACCAAGAATTCCATGTTCATCCATGGTCAGGTTAGATTAGTAGTAGCCATGCCGGTAAAGTGGTCTCTCTTTTTAAACTGCTGTTTCTTCCTCACTAAACTATCAAATCACTTTAGAAAATAGGGGTGATTAGTAGAAAACGGGAGCTTGCGTCGTAATGGGTCAATGGGAAAGGTCTCCGGGGGTAGGCGAGGCCCCTACAATAGCTTCGTTTAGTAAAATTATAGAGAAGAGGTGATACGGCATCTATCAAATCTAATTAACTAAAGTCCTAAAGAGGTTTTCAGAACAAACTTAGAATGTTAAACGAATATGAGAGGATTTCTAGCTAATTCCTTCCTTCTCTTTACCCGGAAGAGAAGGATCTCCATTACGACACTTAAAATGAAGCGTGAGCTCGGCCACGTTAATTATGCGGTTGTTAAAGAGATGGTAGAAGAGCAATGGAGATGCTGCAGGATTATGTGACCAATTTAAACAGAAATCAGTGAGGTGACTATTATATCCTTCACATTGTTATTCATATCAAAATAGATTTCAGCACATATTAAAATTGGTCTAGTTTCAGTTTCCATCTGTGCCGAAGCCCATTCAAAACTCGCCTCAAGTAAATCATGATAAAAGATCAATGTCATTAGACCTCTCTTTGCCAGCAAATTAAGCTTTTCACAACTAAGCCATTATATATATATATATATATATATATATATATATATATATATATATATATATATATATATATATATATATATATATATATATATAATACAGTACATTCTCGTTTATTAAAATATTTTAAAAAAATGTGAGTAGCTAAATAAAATTTCCATGGACCATAAAGACATGCATTTAATATATTTTAGGAAGATTTCATATGATACAATCCGATATTCAAGAAATTATAATAAATAAACGATCAAAATAAAATATTGAAACGTGAAAAATAAAATTTTTACATGTAAAAAAAAAAGAATTGCTTATCTCTACCATATTCCCCTTGCTTAAAGGACTAAAACTCCATTGTATATCCCAACTTGACCCCCTTCAAATATCCCTCAACTATCAGAAAATCGTTCCCTTCCAGTAAGCAAAAACGTAAAATAAGGATGCAGGCATCCATTTAATCCCAATCATATAATAGATTTCTCTCGGTGGCCCAATAATTTACCATTCTAACGATTACAATAAAAGGAAAAGTATTGAATCCTCATTAATGAAAGAAATTCCAAATTTCATTATGTCGGAAGGGCAGCATAAATGTAGTCCCTAGGTCTCAAACCTCATTCTAAAGGATATTGTAAATCACCTAAAGCTAACGACTCCAGTTGCATGTTATTTATATTCCAGGATTTCAATTTTCCTTGCCAATTTCTCTTAATTAACGGCTGAAAATGATATGGAAAATTATATGCTCCAAAACAGTGTTATATATATATATATATATATATATATATATATATATATATATATATATATATATATATATATATATATATATATATATATATATATATTCGGAGTAAGAATCCTATGGCAAAAAGAATGACAGTATTCATTCTTTATTTCTTTTGGCTACGTTTCGAGCAAAGACAAGCTCATCTTCTAGCCTGATAAATTGAACAAAATTAGCTTTAAATAGCAAAACAATTAACATTAACATTAATTAGGACTGGAAGGTACAATTATATATGAATATACAAGTATATATATATTTACATTTTATAGTGATAAATCATAAATAGTTAATTATATAAACAAGGATTGAGAAATTGTGAGCATAGTGGGAAAGAGGGGGCAAATTTATGAGCAGCTAAGTGCACAAAATTTATATTTTAATTTTTTAACAAATTGAAATCTTACCGGTCACACAAGTTGTAGAAACACAACTAAAGCAATATATATATATGTGTGTGTGTGTGTGTGTGTGTGAAAATAAACTCACAGCTTGCACGTGAGTCAAAATTATGATAAATAACCCACAAGGAAAATGGAAAAACGATTCCGAGCGCTTTCGTCTTTATTCTAAAAGAATATCTATAGTCAGGATCATACTATTAATTGGAATAGTGCTAAACCTGTTATTAAATGTACAAACTACATTTCAAGAACTATTTTGGAGTGTATCTCTATTAATACTTTCCAAAATTTTAATATTAGCCCTGGATTGTTTAGCTTAGATCCTATCATATCTAATTATATTAAATCACAAATTAAAGTGTTTAAAGAATTTGTACCCCCTAGTTAGGGTTTTGATGCAGGTAGCCGTTTTGACCCCCCACTCCTTACTATTTAAGACATTGTCTGTCCTGACCTACGTTATTCCATGAAGAGGTCTTTTAGAATAAAGACGAAAGCTATATGCTTGGGATAATCACAGTGATAGGATCAATTTATTCGCGAAACCAGGTGTTTCGACGGAAACCTCAGTCATCGTCAATGGCTGGAAGACTAAATGAAATACAAAAGAGATGCAAAACTAGTCGGAATATGATTAGGGGAGAGGGGATGAAGAAGCAGCAGCATTTTTTAGTAGAGGAAGGGCAAATCTCCTGCTTATCAAGGGATTAGTGTTGAATTGGCCATCAGAAGTATTAAAGTTTGGAATTTCCTTTATAAGCGCCGATTCAATTATACGCCTATGTATACAATTGTGAGAATTATAAATTATTTTTGCATTATCAATGTCAATTGAATGGTTTTCATTTGACATGTGAAGAAACAAAACTAGAAGAAAGAGATCCACGTCGCATATCGCATTTATGTTCCTTCCTTCTCTTGGAGAATCTGCTGCTTTCGCCAATATATATTTGATTGCAAAATTTGCAAGTGAAATAATAAACTCCCTTTTCTTTATCGATGGATCTATTTTCTTGAGGTCACCTCCAGTAGAATCTTTTATCTCTTGTTTATGCGTATCACTTCTCTTCATATATATATATATATATATATATATATATATATATATATATATATATATATATATATATATATATATATATATAGACAGAGAGAGAGAGAGAGAGAGAGAAAGAGAGAGAAGGATAATGGCTATTAAACTCACGACGAAGTGACTCATTTCGAATCTGAGTCTAGTGAAATTTTTATTACTTAAATTTGAATGAAATTGTTCTTGTTCTTGACCAACATCTTCAATTTTTTAAAACATTTTTAAAAAGGTCTTTTTTAAACTTAGTTTACCTAGAAGTATCTAAAAGTATGTATTATAACCGTGAAGCATGAACATGTTTTTTTTACTAATACTTTTGTACTGTAGTTTGTGTTTTGTGATATTCAATCATGGCAGTATTATACACCTTCTGCCAAAAGTATAGACCACCCTTTGGAAACTTTCATATAATGTAATTAGACATTTGCGGTAAATGAATTCAGTATATATATATATATATATATATATATATATATATATATATATATATATATATATATATATATATATATATATATATGCAGTTAAAAGGCTGTTTTTTGGCAAACACAGTTTTACTCAAAGCCCTCGGAAGGGGTTCATCTCACATACACGAGAAAGTAACACATAAAATAACTTTTCTCAGACAGCCAAAAAACTATCTTTCGATCGGCCTTTTTAAATGTCACCCCTCCTTATCGAAGAGAATGGAAAATTTGTTTTCTCCAATAGTTTTTTGGCTGTCTGAGAAAAGCTTATTTTATGTTACCTTTTCGTGTATGTGAGCTCCTCCGAGGGCTTTGAGGAAGACTGTGTTTTCTACATAAAAAATATATCAGATATTATTTGATAAATTATTGATGTGTCCAATTTTTGTAATCTTTGGCCCACCGAAGACGTTTTTTTCTGTTGATCTCAGATATCCATGGTTTCTTTCTTGCCTTGATCTTTAACTCTCCTTCTAACTATTATGTGATATGTTTGAACTGGAAGCTTTATCGAACTTCCCAGCAAGTTCATGTTTTTCTGCGATTCTGTATTCACACCTGAATAATAAATCTGTTTTTCTAGGTGTTGTAACAGGGTTTCTAACACCTCTCTTCCTTGGTACTAAGTTCTCGGTCTCTTGGTATCGTGTTATAGTGGTATGGGCATCAAATCTTGTACATTTCATTTTATTTTAGCAATTTCTACTTGTGATAACCCTTGGGTATGAAGAAGTTGGTGATTATATACTCTCTGTGCTTCTGTAAGTTTTTTAGTTTTAGAATGATATTGAATACACAATAGGTATAAATTTAAGCTGAAACATAAGAAATATTGGTTAAATTATAATTAAAAAACATACTATTTTATTAATTGCACACCATTTAGTAAAATACTAAGTAATTAAAACATTAACAAAATATTAAAAATCATTAGAAAATACACATTATTATCATACACTTTTATGAATAATATGATAAATTCAAAATTTGATTAAGTGTTAAATATAAACATTTCTATTTACTTAAATAATTGTGATAGTTGCATAAGTGCCTCCCAAGCAATTTAAATAGCAAATAAACAATTTTCTCTCTTTAGATCCAGTTAAATAAATAATTAAGCAAAACAATCAGGGAAGTTTAATTAAATTTCTTTGACTCTTCTTAAAGTCAAAATACAGAATAACAAAAAAAAACCCAGAAGAGTATTGTTGATTAATTGCTGCACATCTTTGGGTGTTTAGATCCGTGATTACTTGTTTTGTAGGCTTTTGCTACCTTCTAAATAATTTTTAATAAATAGTCTCATGCACATTTAATATAATTTAAATGAAAGTGGACGGAAGTACTATTTGTAAGAAGAAAATAATGCGTTGAAATGACGCAAACATCTAATACCATTTCACTAACAGGCTTCCCATTGTTACGAACGAGAGATCATAAAATACAGCTCAGAATGGGGTAAAAAAGTACTTTATCAGAGGCAAAATAGCTACTTTAATGCTAGTTGTTATACGAGTAAATATTTCTTGGTGAATTTGGTGAATGATGCCTCGTCTTCAGTCTATGCAGCTTGGAAACTGCCACATTTCATTGTGGAGTAATCTACGATAAAATAAATTTCCGTCGTAGTTAATAGTTGCGTCCTTTCCTCTTTCACTAAAAGGGAGCAATTCCATTTAGTCATAAGACGTAGTTTTTTGGCCCATTTGCCTGTAATGTCACAGTAATGTCACCAAATTACAGACCGATGGAAGGTAAAGAGAGCACCCAAATCTCTTCAATGTTGTTATCAAGAAATCTCGAGTGAAATCGGACAGACCGAACGCGTTCATGAACAGCGGATAGGAACGAGAAAACTCAGAAATGAAAAAAAGAGCCAAACATATTATTAAATAAAATAACAAATAATGCTTTTTTTTTTCTTTTTTTTTTATTTAAGGGGCTATCTGACGACTGCCGACTTAGGCATAAGTCGCCGTAAACAAACAGCCTAGTTCTAGGCTACTTCAAAAAATGGAACAGGGAACAACAAAAAAGAAATAACAATAACAAAACAATAACAAAAACAACAACAAGAAAAATTAAGCCTGGTTAAAAAAAAGGGAGAAGGCCGGCCTCCCCCAAAAAGTTAGCAAGTCCACCAGTCAAAGTGCACGCACTCGTCCCAAGTACAAGGGACAGGCGGTAGCGACCCCGCCCATCCCGGTACCGGGACAGGTGTCGTGCGCGAAGATCACCCAGACTGGGACATTCGACAAGAATGTGCCGAACAGTCTGGGGGACGACGCAGTCGTTGCAATAGGGCGCAGGCGAGCGCTCCACCAGATAGCGATGCGTCACACGAGTGTGTCCGATTCGGAGACGACAGAAAGCAACCTGAAGCCGCCGCGGCATTGGGGGATAGGTCCATGGGAACAGTCGCGGCGCAATGGCACGCAACTTTAAGTTCCCTTCGACCGTCTCCCATCTTCTTTGCCAAGCAGTCCGAAGAGCTGCCCGTATTCCTGCCATGTAGTCGGTGTGAGGAAGAGCGAAACGCTGGTCCGGTCGCAGAGTCCTCGCGGACTCTTTGGCGCCCTCATCGGCGCGCTCATTCCCCGCAATTCCCACATGTCCAGGAACCCAGCAGAAGATAATCTCGACATCTGCCCGGCTCGCCAAAACCGTGGCATCACGGATATCGCGAACCAGGGGATGCGGAGATTCCAATGCCCCGAGAGCACTCAGGGCGCTTTGTGAGTCGCTATAGATCACAATCCGGTCTCCGAACCGGGCACGTCGCGTAATCTCCCGTACCGAGTGGTGTATTGCCACCAGCTCGGCCGTGAAGACAGACGCAGCGCCTGGTAGAGCCCCGCTGACTTCAAACAGAGGGGATACGGCGTGGAAGCCGACCCCCTCTTGGGACTTGGAGCCATCCGTATACACTGGCACGGTTCCAGCGTGACACGATGTGTGCTCCAAAAAGGTCGAACGCAATACTCCCGGCGCAGTACAAGCTTTGGGAGCAGAGGCGTGGCGACAAATAGCCAAATGTGGTACCCTCCAGGGTGGCGTCCTGGGCAGAACCAGGGGCGCCACCGGCCCGAGAGCTATATCTAGCTCTCGGAGTTTCCTGGCCCTAAACCCAAAGGGCTTAGGGTATGACTGGCGTCTCTCGGCGGCATAGGCACCATCGAGATCAGCTGCGGATGCAGTGAGAGCTGTTGGCGACTGAGGGAGGCGCCGGGCTCGCGCGTACAGGCGAGTGATGCACTGCACGCGGCGCAGAGCGAGTGGCATCTCCCCAGCATCGACCAACAGGCTCTCAATGGGGGAAGAGCGGAAGGCACCGGTCGCAAGGCGAAGGCCGGTGTGGTGGATCGAATCCACCTTCCGCAATAAACGCTCGGCTGCGGATGCATAAAATTCGCATCCGTAGTCGAGCTTCGAGCGAACAAAGGATCGATAAAAAAGTAAGGCGGTAGCCCTATCAGCGCCCCAAGCACTGAACGTCACGGAACGGAGAATGTCCATGGCGCGGGTACAACAGACCCTAAGGCTGCGAATATGAGCCTCCCAGGTGAGGCGTCGGTCGAATACAAGACCAAGGAAACGGTGCGACTCAACCACATCCAGGCGCACCCCATTAAGAAACAAATCTGGGTCGGGGTGAAGCCGTGGATGGCGGCAGAAGTGCACCACCTTAGTCTTGGCCAAAGAAAACCGAAACCTGTGCGCTTCGGCATAGCGAGAGACGCGGTTCAATGCCTGTTGGAGTCGACGCTCCAGAGTTGGCATCTGGGCCGCGCCAAAAGAGATCGAAAGGTCGTCCACGTAGAGCGTAGCGAGAACATCTTCCGGCAGCACCGAGGTGATGCCGTTGATGCTCAGGGCAAAGAGTGTGACACTGAGGACACTTCCCTGCGGAACACCCTCTTCCTGCTCCTTTGGGCCGGAGAGAGCTCCCCCCCACCCTTACGCGGAATCAACGATCTCGCAAAAATTCAGATATAAACATTGGGAGGCGTCCCCTCGCCCCCATCGTGTAGAGAGTCTCCATGATACCGTATCGCCATGCGGTATCATAGGCCTTCTCCAGATCGAAAAACACCGTGGCGTAGTGCTGTCTACGAAGGAAAGCCTCGCAGACGGCATTTTCCAGTCGGAGCAGAGCATCCGACGTGGAGTGGAACTTGCGGAAGCCGCACTGTGCGGAAGACAGATGGCCTCCGCTGTCCAGGAAAAAAGCTAACCTAACGTTTACCAATTTCTCCATCAACTTGCACACGCAAGAGGTTAGAGAGATTGGGCGGAAACCGGTCGGAGTAGAGTGATCTCTCCCCGGTTTGCGAAAGGCGAGCACAGTAGCGATTCGCCAGGAGTCTGGGAGAAGACCTTCCACCCAGATCCTGTTGAACAGATCTAACAGAAAGGCCATGCCTCGCTCACCCAGGTGTCGAAGCATGGCGTACGGGACATCGTCCGGACCATGGGCGGTGTCCGCGCACGAAGCGAGAGCGGAACGCAACTCACTCACAGTAAACTTGTCGTTGAAGGGTTCTCCGCCACTGGAGGTAAAGTCCAGCCGGCGGCCTTCCGCGACATCACGACGTGCATTGAATGCTGGCGGAGCAGCATCACGGCTAGAGAATGCGGAAAAAGCGGTCGCTAAGGATTCCGCCACGGACGCGGGGTCTGAGATTGCGGTCCCATTCTCCTGGAGAACGGGAGGGGGGTCCTGCGAGAACTTGCCCCGAATCCTTTTGACTCGCTTCCACACCTCAGGTAAAGGGGTCTTCCCGTTAAGTGAAGACACGTATGCCCGCCAAGAAGAGCGGCGGGCGTGCTTCGAAATATACCGGAACCTAGCCCTAGCCCGACGAAATTCAGCGACAGTGAAATCGTTCGGGCGGCGCTTATAGCGCATGTAGGCATAACGCTTCTGTTTGAGGGCCGTCTCACACTCGGCCGAACACCATGGGAGTGGTCGGCGTGCAAAACGGCCAGACGTCCTAGGAATAGTAGTCAGGCCGGCGGCGATGAGGTTGCCGGAGAAGAACTCAACGGCCTCATCTCCGACCTAAACTCCTCGACTGAGATAGAGAATTCAGTCATTTCCTGAAATGCAGGCCACCGCGCCCGCGCCAAGCACCACCGAGGTGGTCTCTCAGGCGGCAGTTGCCCTGAAAATGATATTTGAATGGGAAAGTGATCACTACCATGGAGGTCATCGACCACCCCCCAATCAAAATCAGGCTGTGCATCCGAAGAGCACAAAGATAGGTCAAGGCAAGAAAATGAAGCGGTTCTCGGACAGTGATGCGTAAACTCATCCACGTTTAGGACACCCATCTCAAGCTCTTCGATCAGATCGGCAAGGACTTGTCCCCTGGGATTTATGGAGTAATCTCCCCAGAGAGGATGCCTGCCGTTCAGATCTCCAAGCAAGAGATAGGGCCTCGGCAACCGTGCAACGACGCGGCGGAAGTCCCCCGCGTCGAAGTCAGCTGACGGTGGAATGTACGCAGAAATGATAGTATACCTCCTATCCAGGTGCAGCTGCACAGCCACTGCCTGAAAGGAGGTATCTAAAGAGAAAGGAAGAACGGAGACATCATGCCGGGTGTAAACTGCGCATCCCCCAGCCCGGCCATCCCGCGGTGGTGGGGTCGCAAGACCCTTATACCCCGGGAGGGCAGGCAGGGGGCACGCACCTAGCATGGTCTCCTGCAAAAAAATAGCTAACGGGGAACGGGACGAGACGAGCCTCCGCAGCTCCTCCCAGTTGGCCCGGAGTCCACAGCAATTCCATTGAAGGAATATGCCCTCCAGGCCTAGCTCGGAGGAGACGCGGGGGCCCTCCTCGAGTTGAAGACCCTCACGGGAATGGCCGTACGCTTCCCGGGGGCAGAACCCCGGGCGCTGTTGGCCGGACAAAGCGCTGAAGGCGCTGTCGCCTTCGAGGACTTATTGGGGGAGGTTGGGCTCGCCATGCGAGTCTTTTCCTCCCTCCGCCTCGAAACCTTAGGCGGGCGTTGCGGCTTCAGAGGCGGGGGGCCCTCTTTTCGAGGAACCACCGTCTCCGAGCCACTCGCTCCACCTCGGGGCGTGGGCGAAGGAGCCGAAGCTCCTTTGTTGCTGTCCTCCTTTCGGGGGGCAGCTTTAGGAACCCCGGAAGATGGCCTAGCGACCATCTTCAGGGGTGTTGCCTCCTGTGAGTCTAACGACTCGGTGGAGGCGCGTGGCCGTTTCGCCTTACGGGAAACGGTCACGCTGGGGGAAGAGGGGGGAGCCCTGGTTTTAGCCGGGGCAGGGTATGAGCCCTTTTTGCCGCCAGCTTTACCAGGGGAGCGCCCGGGTTGGGTAGAGCCCGCAGAAGGGCTCCGAATGGGCGCGGAAACAACCGTGCTCGTTGGCCTGGATGGGCCGGGAGCAGAGGGTGCCTTCCTAACTATTGAGGCATATGACGTCCCAGGCAGAGCCGGGCGCGCCAGGACCAAGTCCTTTGCCTCGCGGAATGAGAGTCGATCCTGGGCCTGAACGGCCAGGATTTCTTTCTCAAGGAGATATGCACCACATTGCTTCGAAGAAGCAGGGTGCGGCTCTCCGCAATTGACACACTTGGCCACACACGATTTGGACTTATCGTGTGCGACCTTGGAGCAATTTACACAGACTTCGGGTGACCCCGACTTTGCACGTCTACATGAGCGATTCGTATGGCCGAAGCGGTGACAGTAATAGCACCGCCGCGGAAGTGGCACGAATGCCTTCACGCGGTAGCTGTACCAACCGGCACGCACCGACTCAGGGAGCTTGTCACAGTCGAACGTGACGAAGAGTGTAGGGGTGGGTCTCGAGGCCCCTCCCTGTTTTCTCATCACACGTTCGACCTTGACCGCCCCATGGTCGGCCAGCTCTAAGGTGATGTCCTCAATGGAGTAGTCAACGAGTTCCCTCGCATAAACTACTCCTTTCACAAAGTTCATGGTAGAGTGCGGCGTCACACTCACCGGGGTGCCATGAAGTGTCCGAAGAGCACTAATCTTAGCCGCCTCGGCGGGATTCGCCGCATTCGCCAGAAGGCTCCCGTCCGAGAAACGGGTTACCTTCGGCTCTCTACCAATTGCACTAGCTAATCCTCTCCTCTGATGGATCATGTTGCCCTTGGACAACATGGTGCCATCAGTGGAGCGAATAACGAGGAAGCGTTTGAAGCCAGCGGGCTCGAAAACGCCAGGTAACCTCTGAATGAGGGGCCCCGATGTCATCGAGGCTCCGCCCTGTGCACTCTTGGTCTTAGTCAGGGGCTCCGCACACGAGGGGGTAGAGGGGCCGGATGTGCCGATCTTAGCTTGGTCGCCTACCAAAGTGGCAGCAGACCCATCCGTCCCCACAGCCCCCGCGGATGGAGAGGAGCCCCGAGTCTTTTTCGTCCTTTTAGTCTTTTTAGTCTTCTTCTTTTTTGGAGAGGAGGGCGGGGAATGAACCCGCTTCTCACCCCCGCCGGTAGAAGCCCCCAGGCCAGATGGACCGGCCTCAGCCAGGTCCTTCTCTGAAATGGAGAAGGTCCCGGTGGGCGCAGGGGATTCATCCGGAGGAGATCCCTCCCCTCCTTGTCCTGCCTGAGAATCCACAGCCGTTTGATGAGGACCTTGCATAGGAGCGGATTCGGGTTCGGTGCTTGGCGCCAAGCCCGGATTCCCCCCCATGGAAGGCCCTACCGTCTGAGGCTGGTTTTCCTCAATGACCATGTCTATCACAGGAGGGGCCTCCAGTTGGCCATCCCCTCCCAGGACATCGCAGGTCCCCTTGGCAGCGTCATGAGTCTTTAGTGGGGAGGCACAGGCCTTGACCCCGGCAAGGTTTAATATTTTTGCCAGCAGGTCTTTTGAGGGAAGCGACCGAAGGGGCCTGGCTTCCCTCTCCCCCCTAAGGGGGTTTGCCCTACCGAGCCGCTTGTACGAGGGGCGGTCGGCAATGGGCTGCCTGCTGGCTTTCTTGGCAGTCCCCTTAGAAAGCATAGGAGGGACTGCCGCTGGAGATAGGGAGGTGCCCGAAAGCACCTCCAGAGAAGGGGGTGAGGGGGAGTCCCCTACACCCGTAGGCGTAGGAGAGGAGTAAGCCTCCTCTCCGGTTAAAGAGGTATGGAGGGTCCCCTGCGCAAGCACAGGGGGGGGGACCTCCATCTTTTCTGTGGAGCTGCACGAGGGCGGCTCCGTTGTTGTTATAGGGGGAATTAAGGGGAGATGTTTTTTTGTTTCATCATTGGGCATGGTGACCCTCTTTGTTTTACGGGACGCAATCGCTCACCACCTCTTGCAGTAGCCCGCACTGCAAGAGGTGCTTACAGGCCCGGCAGAGCCAGGCGCCGCCATTTGGGACCACCCCTCCCGCCTGGTGGCCTGGCAGTCCTTCGGCATGGCGGCTCCACCTTGAACACGGCGTAAAACGGATAGATTTTGAAGACGAGAGGAAAAGGGATGTGAGGAAGGTATGGGTGGGGATGAAGCAGGTTGTAAAAGCCAACCACCCCAGACCGGAGCTCAGGGGTTAGGGGACATTGTCCCCTCCCCCCTCAGCCCCGATCCGGGACGATTGGCTGAGAAGAAGGTCAGCTTCTACCCTGTGAAATTAGAGGCTGACCAGAGAAAGTTGTGGGAGAGGTTGTATGAAAAGCGACGAGGTAGGATAGGAATACAGGCTATCTGAAGGAAGGAAGAGAGGCTAAGCTGGGGCCGGACGGGGCGCTGGATCCCGTCAGCACGGCGGCCAGGATGGCAAATCGCCGCGCCCCTTACGGGGAACAACAAATAATGCATGTAAATGTATATTAACGAGCTTATATACTCGTTTCTCCCGTATATCTTGTGTTATGCAAGAAATTGGATAAACCTCATTTTACTCCTTAGATCTCCTGAAGAAACTCCATAGAAAGGAATGTTTGAGGATTAAAAGACAAACAAATAATGTTCGTTCACGGTTGTTTCTAATGAAGTAAATAAAATTAAATTACAAATCAAAAGATTGAAATGAAAAATGTGAAATTTATGATCCTAAACTCCACAGGCCTATTTAATCACAAACCAGGCAGACATACCCTTAAGATTGTCAGCATTATTTCATTAGACATGCTTGCATAAATTACATCCAAATCGCTATTTTCGATACAATAACAATATTAATTTCGGCTTTATCCTTGAAATTGTCTTTTCCCTAGTTAATTTTGAGGATGGGCGTAGCGTGGCATCTGGAGAGACAGGTCACCAATATTCGCAATTAATTCGAGCGTGGAATCAGAGTAATTAAACTAATTATAGAGAGAATGTGACACTGCGGATCAGAAATGCTTAGCTGCAGGATAATGGACGACAACTACGAAGGTGAGATGAAATTATCGACGACTTTCCATCTCTAAACCTTAACAAGCAGGAAGATTAAAGGGATTTTGGTTTTGTGTCAAACCCATACAACGTTCCTTTATTTAAAGTGTGTATTATTGACAATGAGAACGAGCGCCACAGGAAGGGAAGCTTGGAGGGTTGATTAATGATTGAAATATAGGACGTTCGAGCATTAGGAAATAATATGGGATACGACAGACACGAGTTAAAAAAAAGAGTGGAATTATAAAAAAAAATCAATGGCACGGAGTGCAATAGAAAACTCGTCATCTAAGAAAACATCCAAATGCTCGTATAAACATCGATTAGGGGCAATGACAGCAATTCTTGGCCTGTTTTCGTGATCGAGCAATAATTCAATTTGAGGCGTCGGCAACGCAGTTGATTTGAAAATTGAATAATAAAAAGCCCTTAAAAATAGCTATTTCTAATGTAAGTAGAAAGGCTACAGATAAACACGAAATTACCGACATTAACGAGTATCGTTTGCTCCCGGGTAATTAGGCCAATATCAAAGACTCCTTCAAATAGAATTAAGCAGCGTAATTAGAGACACAGACGAAAGAGAGAAAAAAAAACTAATATCATCTTCAACCGCTTTCATGAAAATGGAGCTTCGAGGAACGGCAAACACTCTAAGCCCCAGAGGCGAATCTCCCACTATTTTCACTTCGTCTAAATTCATTCCTTTCTTTCTGAGTGAAAAAGCCTCGTTGCTATTGCGCTTGTAAATTAAAATACCCCCCCCGCCACCAAAAAATGTGGGTGGCGCATATCAACGCCAGTCTGTATCACGCACACAGAAACAATACAGAAAAGGGCGAAATGAGGGAAAGCGAAAATGTGTGGAAGGTCCGAACCTGCGATTCAAATTCCAAACCTTTTGTTCCTTCACCAGAATTGTTTTCCCCTCTTTTTTTCAACGTTGATCCCCTTCCCCCATTGGATTACACAATCAATTTGCTTCATATAATGCCTTATATTTACGAAAACAATTAACAAAACAAATGAGGGCATTTAATTCAGTGGGGAAACAATGAAAGACATTCCAATATGCTGAGAATTGAATTTACTGAAAAATAAAAACGAAAACCAACGAGGGCATCTGCGATCAGACCACTAATAAACCCCAGTCGGGAGGGGTGTATTAGAATCTGGGACCACGTTTGTACAAGGACCACAGACATTCCCAGCTCGACCTTGAACCCCTGCTCCAAGTTTAACCTTAGATCCCCCTCCCCGCCTCAAATGTCTTTTGTGCTGAAAGAGAGAGAGAGGAACTCGAAAATTGACTCATCACTTCGATTTACACCACTGTAATTTCCTCTCAAGCAAACACTGCCCACCCCACCCCACCCCCACCGAAAGGGTGTCTGGGGTAACGTGGGAACCATCATGCAGATGACATCAAGAGGACTTCGTACCTTCCTGGCCCCAACGCCCATATTTGATTTAACCCTCGGCTCCTTGCCTGCATGAGGATCCGCGGCTATGTATATTCGATACATTTTCACACCCTCTAACTTCACCACTTTCTTTACAAACTCTGCGGGAGATGCCCTCGCTGGTTTTCGCTTTAAATTTAATCATCCAAAGACAAACAGTACAAAGGTAACCCAATAACGAGCAAATAATTGTTAAATTTTGAAAAATCGTCAACTGGATTTCTTTTATTTAAAACAAACTAACTTTTCGAATTTTGGGGAATGGTTTAAAAATAAGTCGATGGTGTTACTGGAAGTGAAAATTAATGGTTTAAAATACAGAAATGGTCCGAAAAAGCACTCTTAGGCGTTAAAGGACCATTTGGTGAGTCCGACAACAAAGGCCGCGACAATAGGCTTCTTCTTGCATGAGCCTTGCATTTCAGACCGCCCTCCGAGTCTCGGTCTTCGGTTGAATAGTCCTTGTCAAAAATTAAAAAAATACAGGCCTCGGTTGATTAGTCCTTGTCAAAAATTAAAAAAATACAGCCTCGGTTGATTAGTCATTGTCAAAAATGAAAAAAATACAGGCCTCGGTTGATTAGTCCTTGTCAAAAATGAAAAAAATACAGGCCTCGGTTGATTAGTCCTTGTCAAAAATTAAAAAAATACAGGCCTGCGGCGGTGTCATTAATGATCAACCGCAGACCAAATAAAAGTTTTACCCTAATTCACCAAAGTTCCGACGTTTCTCTCTTAAATTATATCTTTTCCGACACGAAATTTTAGGCCCGACCTTTGGTACTCTAGTGAGAGGTTAATATGTTGGAGGGGGAGGGGGGGATCTAACAGCCAAATGCCGTTCCTCGAATTTGGGGTAACACAAACGGAGTCAATTTCTATTTTCTGGTTCCAATTCAATTCTAATACTAGTTACCTTCACGCAATTATTCGATTAGTTACTTTCGATTGGGACAAATTTCCCACTATCTTCCGTGACGTTTAGCCGCTTAGGCCCTTAATCCCTCAAAATGAAGCCGGTTTAGAGAAGACGCGCTTCTTTGCTGCTTTGGACTACTTTTAAACGATGTAATAACCACTACTCTCTCTCGATTTGCATATCAAAGGGACTGTGTGCCTTCGAAAGGTTCGCTATTATGACCAGACGTTCAAAACCTGAATAATATTCATAAGTTTTCAGTCACTGTTGATTGGGTTCGTCCCTCACAGCTGCTTCAATTTCATTTTGTAATTTAGTATCTGAGCTGTTCAACGGAGGTTTATAATACCCCACCCAGTCCATTTGAAAGTGTTACAACTCATTACGAATATAAAAGAAATAAAAAGAACTCACAATAGACAAAAAATGCCTCCAAGGGGGCAAAATATTGCTGTATATTCGGAAGTAATAAACAAGAATGCAGAAATTTAGTTCAACACTCCCTCAATAAGTGTATTGAAAACAATCCCTATTTGGGCAATGATTCACTTTATTATTATTATTATTATTATTATTATACAAATACAGAAGTTTCCAATGGAAAGGACAAGCCTACAAGACCAAGGGTGGTCCCATAAGAAAACATACTGCAAGATAAGAAAAAAAAGAGAGGAAAAAGAAAGAAACCATATTAAAATAAAATATGTTAAAACAAAGTCAAATCATATTAAAAATATTTAAAAACAAAATCATTGATTAAACAATAAATTTATTTACTTCAGATTTAAACGATGTAATATCAGATGCTGATACATATTCTTCTTTCTTATATTACCTTCAAACTAAATAGTGGACTTGCAACTGACGGGTGAAGTTTGGCTTGATTTTATGAGCGCTTTCACAAGGCTGTTATTCTTTAGCCTCTTTATAAATATAGATTATACTTCCTAGAAGGAGAAAGAAGCCTGTGGCTATTCGAATGGTAAGGCACTAACAAAAACGAAGCATCTACTCCTCTGCTTTCGCAAGTTATACATCTTCGATTGAAGAGACAATAATATTATAACAAAGAAACTACTGAATTCCATTTTTTTAAACGATTTAAAAAAAAGAAGAAGACCCATACTGAGCGCATTCATTAACAGACTGAAGAACGAAGAGAAATAAGGTCTGTTGACCAAAAAGTCACGTGCTCTCACTTATGATGATTTATGACCTTACGACCTTCAAAACTTTCAATAATTCCCGGAATAACTTTAGGAGGACTTTGGAAATTATATCATTCGAAAGAGAATATAAAACAACATAAGGGTTTCAAATTTCGTTAGAATGGGCCGACTAGTTATGTTATTGCCAAAACAAAATAATTCCTGGGCTAAACTTGGGACGACTTTGACAATTATATCATTCGAAAGAGAATATAAAACAAAATAAGGGTTTCAAATTTAGTTAAAATAGGCCGAATAGTTACGATGTTATTACAAAAACAAAAAAGGGCAAAACGGGGACCGACCGACCGACATAATATGTAGAGTCGCACGCGACTAAAAAGTTGTAGCGGCATGTATAAATATTTCCGGGAAAAATTTAAATTTTTACAGTTTACGCTTTAAGTAGTATTTTTACCAAAAATATTTTGTTACTTCTCAAAATTGCCGTTTTATTCAATAAATAAATGTAATTTACATTTATTGTATTTATAATTATTTTGATATTTTCTAATCTTATATTTGCATATTATTTTGTTATTAATTATTTGCATATTTTTCATAAAAAAAAATAACCTATGTATTTTTAATAAACAAGTCGAAAAAACATGTTTGGTTTTAATTTTATTATAACCTTACAAAGTGAATAAATAATAGTATTTAATTCTGAATCATGAAGCAGAGAAACCCTATTCGAAGAATATCAGTACAACCCCCTTCCCACCAAATACCTCAAATGACTCCATCGTCACTGCCCCCCTCCCCCTGAACACCATTCCTAATTAATGACCGTCCAAAAATTTCAATCCTAGAAAGTGAGCCCCCTAAAATACACAGTTGATGACCCCCCAAGAACCTATTGGTATATTTTAAAAAATAATCGGTAAAATAACTTTTAGCAAAGAACAAAAAAAAATCACAAAGAAATTAAACAAACAGAATTAAACTAACAAAAAAGTAAAATATTAATCCAAAAAGAGAAATATGATGGCAGAAATTTTCAAATCAACTCAAATCGAATCGATCCTGCCACATAGGTTAGGTTATTTGAACCTAACTTAACAACTACTATCTTAACCAAATTCAATCCAAATACCCTTTTTACTTTATCTTTTTATCATAAACTTATTATCAAAATTAAATTCTAAGTAATGATCCGCCAAAAATGATCATTCCTAGAAACTGATCCGCCCAAAAGATCAATCCGAGATAATGACCCCTAACATAGGCTGAGGGTTGTTGTCTAGGATTGATCCAAGAGAACCGCCGTCAACGAGTAACCTTGAATGATACCACACACAAAAGAGGAACACAATATAATTTAAAGATTATGTGGTAGGTGTTTCCTGGAGGCACAAAAGTACAAAACTTTTGTGATGAAATGGAACATACATTTACATCCCTAAAGTGTGATAGAATTATACCTAAACATGAAAACTACACACGAAACAGCGGTCATTTCCAAGTTTCCGCTAATGGTTCGTTGCAGAACTTGAAAGACCCATTGAGCAGAGTAGCAAACCATTCTAATCCTACATTATTACTTTCCCTATTTCACCTCTTTCCATACGAACCATATACTTCAAGAGATTTTGGCAAAGATCCATGTCTTCGAGACAAGGTTTTATTTTCTATAATAATTTCAATAACGGTCGTGTTTTCTTTCTAAGAGCATCTAACTAATGTTCATAGCAAAAACAATACATAAGTGGCAAACGCATCACGCTCATATAACAGCCCGTATCTTCCTCTCGCAACTAACTTATCCAGAAAGCGGATAAATAAAAAACAACTTCATTCCTTAGTTTGAATTCAAGACTGAAAGTTTAAACTTTTTCAGCCACTTTTGTCGTGGTACACCACTCTATACCATAGACTACTCCTATATTATGTGGGGGGGTGACTTAATCACCTACTACAACGCGAACCGTTGAAGGACTGTTCGCAGGGATTAACGACCGACTAGGAGGTCGCACTTGAGGCGTTGGGCTTCAATCCTTAATAATCAAACTGAGTGCATAATTGGTTGGCGACATTTACTTGAATAGGCCGAGAGTATCGTTCAAGGTTAATTAAAGATGAAAAAACAAAAATATAATTTTATTTACAAAGATTAAAATAAAAATAATAATAGGCAAAAAGTAATTATTTAAATTGAAATAGTCTCTTGATAATTATTATGAGGAGGGATTCTCAAATAGAATTAATTGATTAATGTTACTAGGCTCAGAACAAAAGGGAGAACTTGACAATACTAATAATGGAGGGAAAGTTTCAGTCTTACGGGTCGGTGAATTCGAGGAAGGTCCTTCTTACGATGAGGCGAGTGGAGAACGATTCGACGAGGCAAGTGGGGCACGATCCGATGAGGCAAGTAGGGCACGGTCAGAATGAGGCAGGTGGGGCACGATCCGAATCAACCTTCTGATGAAGATAGCCAATCTTCAAAGATGACGTTCGACGAAAAATGTGGGATTATTCTTAATTCCACTGGAAGAGGAAACTTCTTTTCCTCAAAGGTAATCGATAGGAATTTTCTTCGGTTCGATTAAACGAAGGGAGACTGGTGCGCAAATTCAAAGGCTTGCCGGTCAGAGAAGCTACCAATTAATTGACTGGGGTAGACTCACGGCGGAGAAAGTCTGCTGTCTGATGAAGGCTCACGGGACGAGACGATAAGGAGGGCTCTTCCTCACCTCGTCACCGAGGGGGGGGGGGCGAGGCTTGGGACGAGTTCGCAGGATTGGGGAATATTTCCCCAATGCGCTCAGGAATAGAAAATTCGTTAATGTTCGAACAGGAAGTGACGTTCCTCATGGCGAGATACACTCGCACGTGGTCTCTAATAAATTGATGGGGGGGGGGGGGGAGTCAGAGGTTGTTCTTTTAGAACTTTAATAGAGCTTAAAACTGAGAATCTCTAATTAGTAATGTCAATGGGAATTCATTTATTTTTCTACGGAAGCAAAGTTTTGATTCGGGACTGATATTTTTCGAAGGTCGGTTCCTCGGAGAGGTCTCATTTGGCAAACCAATGAAAAAACTTTTACACGAATTAAAATCCAACTCTAGGGAGGAAAAAAAAAAAAAAAAAACGAAGTGGGGTTGAAGTTCGGAGCAAATTTCTTCTTCCACCCTATCGAATAAAAAAAATGCGGCTTAAGAAAACGATGGGACCACACTTGCCTTACCTCGTTTTCACACAACGCCACTTTCTTGTAGCTACAAGGTATCAGGTGTAGCGAGGAAAATCATGATGCAACTCAATCCTTAACGCTTTCTTTACACATTTCCCCTTGCAAACTTTCTGGCGGGGATGCCCTCGTCGGTTTTAGCTTGTTAGTTTTAAGTGAGAACATGACAGCAGCTGATTTCTTGTATGTTTTTCTATTGTTCATTTCGCCTAGTAAACGCAATGGTTTGACGGTGACAGGAATATTTCCTCATCAAATCCTGGTACAATTTCGTCTCGTCGTTGGCTCTTGTGTTCCAGGAAGCCCACACGTACTGTCCATTTGTGCCCGAATGCTGACCATTGTTAACAAAGGCGAAAGCGCTTAGATGAGAGTTTTTCTGTTTCCTGTGTGCAATTTTCATCCACTATGCTTGTGCCTGGTTATGCACCAGCTGCAATCAGTCGATGGGTAATCCAAAGAGTTCCCGGAAAATACGAATTAAAAATAAAAATAAAATAAGAATCGCATTTCAATTCATGTTTCGGGACGATTAACTCATATGACGTTATGATGTGAATAAAGAGGAAGTGATTTGATGGATCAACATGGATAAACACAGCAATTTAAGAACAGTTTCATGAGCTTTGTTAAAACAGAAGCAAGAGCAGAGGCGAATTCTCGGTGGAGACGTGGTGCAATGAGAGTGGAATCATCGATGCTTTAGGACATCAATGGGGCAATATGAGTTAGCACAAGGCATTCAAATGGGCAACGAAGTTCTCACGTTTTCGAGCAAAATGATGACAAAATGGACGAATGAATTAAACTAGAATAAATATAATTTTCGACAATGATATTAATAATTCCAAACTTTCTTGGAGGTAGGGGTAATCTAGACCAAGATTAAAAAAAATTACGTTACACATTTACACAATTTCTAAATTTTAAGTCAGTTTCAGTCAACTTGGTAAAATTGGCCCCTGGGTAAAGAAAGAGCGAGTTTGTATCAAACCGAATTGGTTGTAAGATTTAAGATGTTCAAAAGATATTCCGTTTGAAAACTAATTCACACGTCAAGAATTAAGATGTACCCATAAAAGACCGGAATACTGGCCCATATAATTGAAATCTCTTCACAAAGGTAGGACGATTAACAAAAATATAAGGACGTCTTAAAAATTGACCGACGATTCAGAAAAATCTCTCCAAGAACGAGTTAAAAATGACCATCGACGGAATGGGAAAGGTCGTACCAACATTAACTTCACGTTGAAACCAGCTTCAATTAAACAAGAATAATAATTTCGACAGAGGCGAGCAGAAAGATACGCTTAATAGGAAAGCAAATACTTCGGTCTGGGTTAAATATAGTTTATGAATTATTGGTACCGATTCCTATTTATTAAAAAAAAAAGAAAAAGAAAACTAGGGGAACGTAAGGGCGATAATGGTTCCGAACAGAAGTGGGCACTTCCGTAAATCGTTCATTTTACATTATGAAATTACAAATTTTCACCCTGAATGCAGGTTTGCGGTTGTAATTTTTCAACCTTTTATCGAAATCGCAAACTCGCAATCAAATAGAAATTTTTCAAGTGCAGAATTAACATTAGCGGAAATCTTTTGCGCAAGTGTCGACCTCTGACCTTGACCAAGCTTTTGATCCACAACGAAGCCGCGTTTCCTTGGGTTACGGTAGAGACAGGAAAACATTTTCATTCAAGTGAGAAAGAATGGCGAGCAGACAAAATTTATATGTATTCACACAACAATAAACTCCGTAGTCACCGTGTTTCCCTACAGTTGTTTCTCGCCACCACCCCGCAGAGGGGTACTCTACTTCTTTTCATTCCATACCTTTGTCTACCTTCTTTCGATTTTTGCTCGTAGTAACCAAAGAGGTTTTGGCGACTCTACTGTGTCAGGGTAAACCGTGAGGTCCTTAACTGCTGTGAGGGCCGAAAGCTCCCCGGCTAGGGGAGGTATTAGGTAGGGGGTGCGCTGGGTCGCCAACCCTGTTCATCGCTTCCAGTGTACTTATAAGGTCGTTACACCGGCAGCATTCTTTATGGTTCAAAGCCTAATACAAAGTCGCCATTAGGGCAGGTTGGGCTGTCAAGGCCGATCTTAGCTCGATCTGATTCGATCTGAACTTTCCATTGACCTCCAAAGAGATCATAGCGCCTACTTTAGCTGCATCTTTCCTTTCTATTATTAATCATGGCTACAAACGAGGGAAATAGGGGGGTCCGTACGCGAAAGGAAAACCACCTCCAAGCGCGCCCTCGTCCCCCCCCCCAATTGGTGTCGGGTAGGCTGAGGCGACTCGAGGCACCCCTTCGATTGGTGGAGGAGCTTTCCTCCACGAACGCGACTAGGGTGAAGGGCTTTCCCTTTAACCATGTTCAGAGATGACCTCGGTCAGTTTAACTTCTCAAATGGCGACGGCATCCCTGCCCTTCTTCAAGGGGTGCTCCAACACTAATAGCGGCTAAGATATGCCCCTCTCCTATTTCTACAGTTGATGGGGCTTCCCCCTCACCCCTTTCGTTAAAGTCGCGTCAGGAAAAGGGATAGCAGGGTCCATTGGCCCCCTCCCCCTTAATACACCGGAGAATTGTAACCTTGTTGGACCCGTAGGTCTCATCACCCAAGGTGGTAAGATCCTTCAGGGGCGGCACAGATCCCCGAGGAATTAAGAGAGGAGGGACCCCATCTCTCTATTGGGACCCCCAAGACAGATGAATTCTTCCTCATTTCGGACGAGATTTGGGCGTGACCAAGGTCAAGCGTATGATGATGAAACAGGGAGGGGTCTCGAGACCCAACCCTATATTATTTACTACGTTCGACCATTACAGGCTTCTGAGTCTGTGCATGCTGGGTAGTTTCGTTACTGCGTGAAGGCATACGTGCCTCGGCCGCGGAGGTGCTATTACTGCCAACGCTTCGGCCAAACGAATCGTTTTTGTAAATGTGTCAAATTGGCTCAACCCGAAATCTGTGCGATCTGCGCAAGGGCCACACATCAGAAGTCTCTGTCATGTAACACCAAGTGTGTGAATTACGGCATGTCACACGGGTGTGACATGCCGTAATAATGTAGCTCGCATCTTCTAAGAAAGAGCTCCAGGCTGTTCGAACATCGAACCGAATCTCGTTTCGAGAGGCCAGCCAATCTGTCCTGTCACGACCAGGGACGTCTTACTCCCGTCAGGTAAAGAAGGCAACCTCTGTTAGGTCTCTTCAGGCCTACGAGCACGGTTACCACCGCGCTCATTCTGAACAATTCTGGTCGCTCTACCCCCCCCCCCCGCCAGACACAAAGATGCAACCATTTCCCGTAAAGCGAAGCAGTCGCGCGCCTCCATCGAATGATCTGACTCAAAGGAGGTACACCCCCGTAGGTGGTCGTGAGACCGTCTCCGGGGAATTCTAAGGTCGAGGGGATGAGTGTATCGCAGCGGGTAGATTATTCTACATTATTTGGGTACATATAAAGAAAGTACAATCTCCCAGGCACCACAGGAACAAATTTAATACGACACATAATGAAAGGGAAAAAAAGCAAAGCGCCATCTATTGCATGGTAAGCGATGTATAAAATATGAAAAAAATTGAAAACTATTTTAAAGGAGGAAGGAAATAACGAAAATTGAGGTTTGCAAGAATCACAACAAACCAAACTCGTCCATCTAATTTTATTTTGTCACTGAATCAGACATCTGGCGTTGGGTATTATTATGCCAAACAGAAACACCAAATTATTCTATCTATACTTTTGCTAAACATTCGTTCTCTGTGTTTGATTAGACGACAGAGAATGTGATTTTTACCTCAATGCGTTGGATCCACAACACACGCAGTACACGGAGACATGAACTTTATCACACATCTGTCCTTCATTGTTGCCTTATTTATAATGAGGATATTCTCGTGAATATATAATCAGTTATTTCTTTTCGGATCTTCCTTTAGTGGAGGGATACAGCCAGCATTTTGAGGGAAAATCGCTCATTTTTCCCTGGCCCGTGACCACACAACTCGTACATAGTTTGCCATCGTTGTTCTCCTGAAAATGACCAACAACCCCCCGAACCAATACAAAATACCAGCCGGCAAGTGAAATCTGTCTTCAGCGCGAAAATGAACCAATAAAAGAACAAATAAGTCGCGAGTGTGTGTGGGGGGGGGGGGGGATCATACGCTGCCTCCCGAAATCGCTCAAATAGAGAAAATTGTAAAGAACGATTCACACATTACAACACTCAATTATTCCAATTTCTTCCCAGGTCAGAGACAAATGGAGTGGAAGAAGGACAAGTAATGGACCCTAAGTGTGCCACCGACAGTTCCAAAAGCCAGTTTGTATGGCTCTTGAGATAATATTTCACACCTTAACAGCTAAAATAAATGTACAACCTTCAACAAGCAAGGAATAAACGACGTCACTGTAAGTATATATATATATATATATATATATATATATATATATATATATATATATATATATATATATATATATATATATATATATATAATCACGTAAGGAGAAGGAAAGATTAATTGGAGTGGTATATACAAATATACTTATCACGTGTTACCTCTCATGATTTTACACACATATATATATATATATATATATATATATATTTATATATATATATATATATATATATATATATATATATATATATATATATATATATATATATATATATATATATATACATATTCGTATATTTAGTACATGCATGTTATATAGAATCGAGGCGTATATTTAAACATAATATTTTTTTCGAATTTAAAAACTGTGGGTCTGGAACAGACTAAATACCCGATGTGATCATCTCTTTCCAATTGTGGCGTGGAGAGTTGCGTGCCCTCCCGATCTTGCGAACCCCGAAGTAATTTCCTATAACTTCACCGCTTTCCTTACGATCCTCTCTTGAAACTGTCTGGTGAAGGTGACCTCGTTGGTTTCCCCTTCTTACTTTTAGGTAAATAACAATAGTAATTGAATATCGAATACAAAAATCCACACCAACAAAACGAAAACCAACGAGGGAACATCTCGCACATTGTGTGTAAGGAGATCTGTACAGAAAGTGAAAATGTGTGCAAGATACATCGCCGCAGATCGTCCTGCGGGAATTGGGTCTGGAGGGCAAGCGATCTCAGAGATGTAAGCTGCAGCATAGTTGGTAACGCTACACCTGGCACCCCTTTGCGGACTATAGAGGATGGGGGAGGAAGAAGAGCCAAACCGTCTTTCGGTCCGTGTGATAAAGGGCGACTAAACCCGGATATGGGACGCGCGGCGCAAAGTTTCATTCCTGCGAGCGGACGGGGCTGTAGCGGACCTCGTCTAGTCATACCACTAGACGCATTGATGCGCATCAACCTCACCTTAAGTAGAAGGTTCATAGCTCGAGTAATCTAAAGAGGAGACTACATGGGGCGTTTGTGAACAAGAGGACGAGTGGAACACGTCAGCCAATTTACCTGAAGTGAAGGGGGGCAGTGGTCCAGAAGCTCTAGCATGTGCCTTAGATTATGGGCGTCTTGGATTACGAAGTTGAGCTCCATGTCAAATTCACCACCAACAAGCTGGAACACAGAAAAAGAACAATTAACAAGCAATAAAAGAGACAAAGCTTATTTTACACCACTGACCACGCAGTCTTCCCGAGCACTCTCTGTACTCATTTAACTCACAAGGGACCCAATGTGCCTGAGCACTTTGTACTCTTTAACGCACAAGGGAGAGTCAGGTGACACCCGGAGGCAGTTGTGCCTTCCCGGCCCCACACATTTTCATTTTCTCTACCTTAACTACTTTCTTTACAGACCTTATAAACCTTCTGCGTGACCTGGCATCGTTGTTATTGCGCTTTAAACTCACTCCTTCCCCAACCATATCTAGGGTAAACAATAGATTGGTCATTTTTGGTAAAAAAAAAAGCAAACTTTTAAAAATCAGTTTTAAAAATTATTTTTTCCCGAAAATGATTTTCCAAATGTGGCAGTTTTGTTTTTTTAATCAGGTCACAATTTTTGGCTAAGGACTTTTTGTCTCCATAAAAACTAGAACTTTTACATCCTTTTTATATCCCTGATTCCTCTGCTTATGGGATAGTAGAGCCGACGAGCAGCCCTATAAGCGAGAAGGATGGCCTCTCGACAGTCTTTTAATCCTGCTTCTCATAATGTGATGTATCAACCTATAGTTAATCCTAATCAAAGTTTACTTCCGCCCCTTCACATAAAATTGGGATTAATGAGAAGTTTTGTAAAAGCATTACATAGAGCTACATAGATGAACAGGCCACAACAGACCTTGTGGTCCAAACTAGGTTGCCTGAGATAAAAGATAAAGAGGAAGATAGTACACCTTTCATTAGAGAGATGTTACAAGGAAAGTAACTACCTTAAGAGACCAGATAAAAGATAAAGAGGAAGATAGTACACCTTTCATTAGAGAGATGTTACAAGAAAAGTAACTACCCTAAGAGACCATTCAGTCCATTTCAATGGAAGTACCTATAATCTTATCCTAAATTCTAACTATATACAATACTACAGTTAAGGAATAGGATAGTAAAGTTGAAGTCTCTCCCCACCCACCTCTCTCACCCGTTTCCGGGCTTGGAATAGTGAAAATATATACCTGGTAGTGTTAGAAAATAGACGCAACCATGAAATTTTAACAGGAAATCCAAGAATTTCCCAAAGTTAGTGATGCAAAATTAACTGCAGGTATTTTTGATGATCCTCAAATAAGGATGGTAATGAAAGACCTTGGGTTCACAGAAGTCCTGAGTGAAGGAGGAAAAAATGTATGGCAATTTTTCAAAGCACTTTTCTCTTAATTTTCTCTTCTCGGGAATTATAGAAGTCCAGAGTATGAAAACATTGTAGAATGTTTAATACAAAACTTTCAAATCTTAGGAGTGAGAATGTGTGTAAAACTCCACTTTTTAAGATCGTATCTTGACTACTTCTCAGAAAATTGGAGAGATTACAGTGAAGAAGAGGGGAAAAGGTTCAACCAGGACATTAAGTGCATGGAGGGAAGATGGGACATTAATATGGTAGCAAACTATGGTTGGTGTTTAAAAAGGGATTCACCAGTAGAAAAACAAAAAGAAAATCTCTAAAATCATTTTTATTTTAAATAATGCTTCTTTTTTTATTTGTCTCATTTTTCATGGTAAATAAACACAAATTCTAGCAATTGTATCACTAAAGGTGTTTTATTTGACAGTTTTATTCAAATTTTACCTTTAAAAATTTGCTTAGAAAAAATATAAGATATATTAATATTTAAAAATAGTTGTTGCCCCAAAAAACCTTGACCTGATTAGATTCAGCAGATTGAAATAGATAAGAATCAATTGAAAAAACCTTGACAACAAAACCCTTTTCAAACCCAGGGCTGTATTATATATATATATATATATATATATATATATATATATATATATATATATATATATATATATATATATATATATATATATATATATATATATATATATATATATATATATATATATATATATATAAATGGTTAGGTTAGGTTAGGCTTTCTGGGTGAGTGCCTAAACCAAAACCAAACTTAACCAACCAAGAAAAACCTAACAATATTGTGGTAGGATACTGACTAAAGAAAAAACTGGTCGATAAAAGACGTTAAAGCAGCACCCATTAAATTCCATTAATGACCTTACCCCGATTCTTATTTGAAAGAGATTTTGTAATGAATTTCCAAACCAAATTGAATAAGAGGCGAAAGCATTTAAAATAAGTTACCATTTTTTGCTGGATATAGATTTTGTATGTGCGAGCGTGAGTAAATGTATTACAGGGTGACCCCCCCCCCCCAACGGGCCTGCACACACTTTTTGTGATATATCCTTCATTCATTCACTAATCACCCTTACTTTGCCGGAGATGACAGAAGCAACACCTGTGAACACAACTAGATCTCAATGGGAGCTCCAGCAAGGAATATACTAGGTCAAACATTACTACAAGACAGGCTCGTTGCAGGACACTTTCGTGCATCAGTTCGAATGTGAAAAAGCCTCCTCCAAGAGAAGAATTCAGGACTGGGGTGACCACTTTGAGAACTATGGGACAGTGAGAACCTCAATGCAGCCAGTGAGAACCGTCCAAGCCATTCAGGACGCCCCGGGAAGCGTATAGCTGAGTTGGTCGAGAGCGTGAGAGAGTCAGTTGAGCAGAGTCCAAAACGCTCTGTGCGCAAGCGAAGTCAGTCCCTCGGTATATCCCCGTGAGACTTGCAGGAGAGTGCTAGTAATGGATGTAAAGGCCTACCCATACAGAATACAGACGAAGCAGATCCTTACAGCCTTAGACAAGGAGCAGAGAAAGGTTAGAGCAGTGAAGATACTGGAGAAGATTCAGGAGACCCCAACTTTCCTTGACCTCCTTCGGAGATCAGATGAAGTTCACTTCCATCTTGAAAGAAAGGTAAACTCGAAGACGAATGTCTTCTGGGGGACCTCCAGACTAACTGAGGTAGCCACCGAGCCCATACACTCCCTCAAGTGCACGGTATGGACTGCAATCTCAGCCAGAGGTATCATTCGACTATTCTTCTTCGAGGAATCTGGCGCGACAGTGACAGTCACCAAGGAGCGGTATGTTGAGTTCCTCAAAACCTTCAAGAGGGAGTTGCAGACCCTATTCCCGTCGCTTAATGGGAAAGTTCTGGTTCCAGCAAGATGGAGCAAGCTCTTACACCTCAAACTTGTACCGAGATTGGCTGAAAGAGAGCTTTGGTGGCTCCCCAGACCTTAGTCCCCCAGATTTCTTTCTCTGGGGCTACCTTAACGACATAAGTATGCAGGTTGATCCAGGACCATCACCTGTATACCTCAGAAATTTTAGGAAACTAGATAAATGCAGGGTCGTTAAGTTTTTATTTGACATATCAATATGGATATAACAGTGATATAAGGAGGAATAAATAGCATAAGTTATATATGCCCCAAACAATCAACAAGAATTAATAAAAAAGGAACATGTTAAAACATGTAACATCAGCAACATATAACAGATCAGCAGATGAAACTATAAAATTACAACAGCACCGAACTCCTCAGTGATGACTGCCTTCAGTTGCTCATTGGAGGCTAGCTGACGACGTCTCACGGCTTTTTTTCGGGTCCTGCGAAAGGTTTTCCAGTAGACTCATATCCAGAGACTGAGGTGACCACTCCATCACCGTGATATTATTGTCTCGGAACCACTGTATGGTGGATGCAGACTTGTGACATGGGGCATTGTCGTGGTAGAAAAATCCCACTTCGGACATTTCAGGAGAGATCTCGGGCTTAGGGCAGCGTGTAATCTCTCAGGACGACTTTGTACTTTTCTGAATTCATGGTGGCATCACAGACGGTGAGACGACCCACCGCTGAACTTGACATGCAGCCCCTTACCAATACAGAGCGGACACCTGCTTTACTGTTGGCAATATGCACTCTCGATTCCAGCGCTCCCCTGGCCTCCTGCGGACTCTAACGTTGCCTGGGGTCGAGACCAACCTGAACGTGGACTCGTCTAACCATAAGATACGTCCCCACTGACGCATGGTGGGGTTACGGTTAGTGCCCAAGCTAGTCGACGTCGCTTCTCCTTGAGGTTGATCAGCGGCTTTTTACGGGTTTTACATGACTTCAGGCCTTGTGCAAAGTCTGTGACGGACTTTTCTGACAGAGGCATAAACATGGCTGCCCTCTGTCCATTCATGTTGTAGCTGGAGTGTAGTTTTCTCGTGATCGCAAAGGTTATGCGACGCAGAGAACTGTCGGCACGTTGTGTATTGGCCCTGGACCATCAAGAACGAGGTCGGTCTTGGATGTTCCAATTTTTTCGGATCCTCTTCAACACTTTGCAACACCGCAATGAGATCCGCCGATCCTCCGGGCGATTTGTCGACTGCTGAGACCCTCGTCGTGCAGCGTGCGTATCAGACTTCTTTCATTCACAGTATTCTTTTGCGTATTTACGCCATTATCATGTCATTATCGGATCCTGTCGACATGGAATATCATATTAATCAACAAATATGATTTAGATTTTTAGGAAAAAAGTTCGAGGAGAACTTGTACTTTTATTTTGCTTTGCAAACTTACACCAACATATTCATAGACATATCTGAAAACTTTTGAACGAGGTTCTACGTGATCCGGTTTGAGGGAGAAATTTTCTGCAATATTTATTATCAGTGAAAGTACGCCTCAAAAGATGTACTCTCAGGATTCTGCAACAAGCGTTTAACCTTGGGCAACTTTAGGCTCGCCTGCTCATGAGTTTACTCAATAAGAGTCACGAAAAATTTATCAGTCTCAAACTCTAA